>OX465277.1:9770000-10122500 GCA_949987645.1 Tachina grossa
AGTGTAAGAAAACAGGTCGAACAAGATGTGAAGAAAAAGTGGAAGTTTGAAAAAAAGTTGAAACCTCTTTCAATGCAAAACATATGGTCTAGAAGTAACAAAACCATATGGCCTGTATTGGTAGTTTAAACGCTCAATTTTATGCGTTTACAGATGGTGTAAATACTGTATTGATTTATATGTTTGCTAGTTTAAACACATTTTAAACCAAAAATGGAGATTAACTTGCACTGATTTATTACCCCTAAGCCGATCAATATATAATCAGCTCTTCTTAACTTCAAAAAGAGAAGTCGATTGCTGCCACTTTAACTAAAATCAGGCGATTCGTTTTAAAGATATATATCGTTGACGAAAATTTAAAAAAAAAAAATTCCTAATAACTTCAAGTCTTCCTTAAATTGTTTTTTATAGATTTAAAGTTTGACCGAAAATTGAAGCTTAGCGAGAAGTTTCACGGATAACCTGCACAGTCAACCAATTCCCATACCTCTTCCTTTAGTTTTATTTACAAAAAGAAAATTTTTGATATAAAAGTAAATATGTATGTATGTGTGTATATTTTTTTAAAATTAATCGAATACTGATATTCAGGTATGTGATGAAAAACGATTTAGACACAAAAACAATTTGAAAACGATAAAAGGTGTGATATGTTTCTTTTAGTCGTTTTGAAAATAATTTTAAAACTTCTTTTTTTTAATAGTCTTTTCAGACATTTTTGATAAATTTCTTTGCACAGCTCCAATATGTGAGCTTTTTAGAAGTCAGTAGTTTAAAATAAGCTCAAAAATTATAATCGAAATCTATCGGAATTCATCACACCTTTTCAAAACGATTGTTTTGAAATCATTTTGAAAACGATTGTTTTCCATCACATACCTGATTATAGTTATGAAAAATATATAAAAATGACACAGCTATACAGAAAAAAATAATTTGTAAATACAATTAATTTTTTTGTTATATCAATTAAATAATTAATTGATTTTGAACCTACAACGATTTTTGTAAATACAATTAACGAAATTGTAAGTTGAAGGAAAATCTTAAAAATATTTTCAATTAAATATATCAACAAATTGATTTTTTTTCAACATTTATTTTTGTTAAATTTCAAAGTTATTTCAATTAAAGTTATTGTTATATTAACAATGTGAATTGTTGAATTTCTGTATTATAATTGTTATATTAACAAGCTTTTTATACACAATCACAATCCTCGAAATGATTTTTTGCTTGTCTGCGAAAAACACTAAGCGTCTTTGGGCGGAGTTGAACCGGCAACATCAACACTAATAAACTGACTCACTTACCTCTCAGCTAAAGAGCAACACTTTAGTAAATACGCAAATGATGAATACACAGAAAATATGATTTCTTGTTTCTTCTACATGTGCTCATTCCATTATGATATAATTTAACAAATAATTTTGTTGAGTAATTTAATTGACTACAAAAATTTAAATTTGTTATATAAACAATGATGATTGTTAATCTTAAAATTAAATGTTAACAATTTGTTTTGTTGGTTGCATTTCGATGATATTTTTTTCTGTGTAAAAAAAAAATTACATGTTACAGAAGTATGAAACTTGGGGGCAATTTCCGGCACTCGTTGTCGAGCGAAATTACGAAATATTTCAATGGAGTTTTTCATGAAAATGTTTTAAAATTTCAAATCGTATCGATGCCGTAATTTAATTGCTTTTTGTGAAGTCTATTTTGTTTTTGTTCTCATTCAAGGTATCGATATGGTAAAAAAAATATATGCATGTATTTGAAATTATTTTCTAGTATTTTTATTTCTTCTAGACAATTTAGATATTAGAATAATCGTTACATTGAGTATATGTAAAACTTTTTAGTTTATTCGTTTGAGAAAAAAACGATGCATACTTCACCATGTAGTTTCCATAATGCAAAGCAAGCGACTTGTATAGAAAAAACATATCCGTATGCGATTGTCTGGACAAGTCGCTTGCTTGTATTGGGTAAGCTACGCATAAGTTGCAATTTCGTTAATTCACATTTTTAAAACTATGAAATATAAACTAAACAACTTATTTAGTTTTGCCTAAACATATGCAGCCATAACTTATTGTCGTAATTTATAATAATTTCCAAATCAAGTACATGCATCAAGTACATGCATAGGTCAACCGTATCCTAATTTGTTTATTTTTGTTTTAATTTTTTATTTATGGGATTTGGAAATTATGAAAAGTAAAAATTTCATTTTTAAGGATTTTGCTAAAAAAAAAACTTAGATTCGAAATTTATTTCGCTCAAGCTTTTTTTGGAGGTTATATATGGCACTAAGCTTTGCTGCTTTGGCGCTTTTTCTTTGACGATTTTTTTGTTTTTTTCCGCGATTTATTTAAGTTTTAGAGATTTTTTTAAATTTTATTGCTTATTTCGTTTTGACTTTTTTTTTTTTTTTTTGTTCTTAGCGATTTATTTAAGTTTTTTCGATTTTTTTAAGCTTTGGCACTTGTTTTCGTTTTTAGGATTTTTTTTTTGGATTTAGACTTTTTAGTTTTGTCGTTTTTTCGATTTGACGATTTTTTCGGTTTTTGGCGATTTGTTTTGATTTTAACGATTTTTTAGTCTTGGTGTTTATTTTTGTTTTGCCAATTTTTTTCGATTTTCGCGATTTTTTTATATTGGGGGTTTTTAATTTTAACGTTTTTGAAAATTTCAAGAGTTTGCCTCTTACGGTTTCAAAAATACAGCAAGTTCTCAAAACTACCAGTGCATAGCGAAAATTTCATTGTTGTTGCAGCGGCCAAAGTTTTACATATTCTTTCTTGCATTCCATTTTGTTAAATGTTCACACGTTGAGTAGAGAAACAAGTCGAGGCAAAATTATCGGCAGCGGCCTTGCTGTAGTTTTGTGACCAGCGGTGGTGCGCCGAGAAAATTTTTGGCGGCTCAAATAATCATATGAGAAAATTAAGAATTAAAATTCAAAAGCGATTTTCATAATTTTTTTCTACTTGTTTCTCTGTCGTTCAGTTCACGAAATACATATCGTCGGTTGTTTATTGGTTTGCGTCACAGTATATTTAAAATAGGAGTACATTAAGTCTGCAGCAAACCAATAACCAACCGACGATATGTATGTTCCCCTGTTTGTTTTGATTATTTTGTTAACAACTAGTCTTGTGTAGTTCATGAACGAACTAGTTCAAATGAACGATTCAGTACTTTTAACTAAGTGAACTAGTTCAATTGTCTTACGCTTACTAGTTCAATTTTTGAACTAAGAACTAAGACACAAAATGAACTAATGCAGAGGCTGTGAACTAAATGTTTTCAACGTTTTGCTTTACTTTTTTACTGTTTGTATACTCATCCATATGTATGTAAAAGGTGGCGCAAAAGTAATCCTCCTATCAGAAAGTGCTATAAATTTTGGGATTGGCGCCTAATGTCAGTTCTGTTTTGACATTTGTGTAGTAAACACATGCGAAATACACGTTAATAAACAATGGACGGCGCAACGGCACACACTGCACGTGCCACAACCGATATGCTGAAGGGTGCATTTCCCGGGCGCCTAATCTCCCGTTTTGGCGATTTGCACTGGCCAGCAAGATCGCCTGATTTGTCCGCTGCAGACTTCTTTTTGTGGGGCTTTTTGAAGTCGCGGGTTTATGTCAACAAGCCTCAGACTCTTGCAGCTCTTAAAGACAATATCCGTCAAGAATTTGAGGACCTATCGCCGGAAGTTTTGGCCAAAGTGATGGAAAATGCCATAAAAAGGGCTCAAATGACAATCAACTGTGGCGGCGGCCATTTACATGACATCATATTCTCGACTTGATGTAAAAAAATTAAAAGACCAAATAAAAATAATCCACAATAAGAATCAAAGTTTTTAATTTTTTTTTTAATTACAGCCAAATAACATCGGAAGGTTATTTTTGCGCCACCTTGTATGTATATTTAGTTCTTGTCCATGGATGGCTACTACCACAAATGCAATAAACAAGTAAACACTTATACTACTATATTTATGATTTGAATAGGCTAAAGTTCGCATTGCTTTTTAAGCCAAATTACACGTGATAATTATTAATGAACAAATAACACCAAAGTTAAGTTTATATTATATAATATAATTAGTGTAGAACAAACGACAATGGTAAGACTGTCGTAAATTTAGAGATGGTAAGGTGAGCTTTCATTACAAAACATTTTTCACCAAATTGAAATACGATGAATCAAAACAATTCACATATTCCATTTGCAAAAAAGTTTCGCATATAAAGCAGAAATTTACATCAACTGACACCACACACAGTGGACCAAACACAGAAGAACGCTGATGATGAAGGTTTAGTGGCCTTCGAAAACAGCTAGCTGTTCCGTTCAACTATGTGTTGTCAGAATATTTACAACTCACTTTGGTGTTATTTGTTCATTAATAATTATCACATGTAATTTGGCTTAAAAAGCAATACGAACTTTAGCCTATTCAAATCATAAATATAGAAACAAAATAATAATTAAACTTATACTACTATATTCACAAAAAATATTTTCGATTAATGAGATTTAAAAAAATTTGTTTTATAAATCCTTTATAGGGGCAAATTTATTAATTAATTAATTAATTTTAGTTTTCATAAAGCATTTTAATCACAGAATCTGTCTTTTTTATATTGTCAAGGACCACAACACTCATACATATGCATGTAGAATTGTAGATGTAAAATCATTGAACTAAAAAGACTTAACTAGTTCATTGAACTAAAAAGAGCTATTGAACTAAATGAACGAACTAGTTCATTTACAAATAATGAACTAAAATGACCGGTCACTGAAATGAACTAAATGGCACAAGTCTATTAACAACTCAATAACAAATATACAACAGCTGTACCTTTCTCCTAGAACCTCCATCACAGCGGATTCTAGCTTTTTTCTTTAGTCACTTTTTTAACTCTGGTAACCTCTGTGATCATACTCGTAGTTCCTTCCTTTCCTTTTTTTCCTTTCCGTTTTTGTGTTATGAGCGACTAGGGACTTATAGATAAGGCACAAGCTTAGTAAATAGAACAATACGAGTTACGTATTATAGTTAACACATAGACAGACATCTCTTGTCATTGCCGACATAATTACTGCCACGATCGATGTTAGGGTTGTCAGATATGGGCGATTTCTCGCCAAAGTTGGTGATTTTTCAACTTGTTTGGCGTCTAAATTTTTGATTTGGCAACATGGCGATAAATAAATTTTTTTGCTTTTTAGTTAATTTTAATTATTATTCGAACTCCATTTGTTTCTATATTTGTGATTTGAACGGGCTAAAGTTCGTATCGCTTTTTAAGCCAAATTACATGTGATAATTATTAATGAACAAATAACACCATAGTCTGTTGTAAATATTCTGACTAACAACACATAGTTGAACGGAACAGCCAGCCGTTTTCGAAGGCCACTAAACCTTCATCATCAGCGTTATTTTGTGTTTGGTCCACTGTGTGTGGTGTCAGTTGATGTAGATTTCTGCTTAATATAGTTAGCATTTTATTGCAAATGGAATATGTGAATTGTTTTGATTCATCGTATTTCAATTTGCTGAAAGCTTTTTTGTATTGTAAGCTCAATTTTACCATCACTATATTTACAACAGTCTTACAACAGTCTTGTCGTTTTGTTCTTTTTACTAATTATGCACATGTTACTTAATTTGCTTATTTTTTGTTCTACTTAAGACAAACTTTTTTGGTTTGTTACTATTAAGTATATTTTTATTTTTAATTTTTGCCACAGGCCCATGGCTATTAATTTTTAGTTAATTTTAAAATTTAATTTAATTTAATTTATTTTTTAAAAAAGTTTTGACTTAAAGGTTTTTGTAATTCAGAAAAATTTGTTTTTTTGGAGGAGTAGTTTGAAAAATAATCCTACCAAAACTCTCCTTCAAGAAATTAAAACAATTTGAATTTGATAATTATTCTTATATTAATTATAGTCGACACTTTTCTGTAAACCGATCGATTTAAAAACGCACGATTTTAGAAAATTAACTCCGACAATAGAAATATTTTTTATATATATTTTTCACTTTTTTTTATTATATATGTTCTCAAATTTCATATCTGAAAGAAGATGATCGTGTATGATTTTAAATACATGTGCAGGAACATTATTAATTTTTTGAAAACGGGAAATTTACTCGGATTCGGTTTGCAGAACAGGCCGAATAATTAATTAATTTAGAATTTGGATGAGAAAATTTTACAAGAAATAATTTTTGGCGATTTTATTTCTATATTTGGCGGTTTTCTGCAAAATTTTTATGCGATTTTAAAAAAAAAAATTATATTAAAAAAAGTGTCATATAAAAACAAATTTATTTTCAAATATATATATAGAAATATTATGTATAAAACTACATAAAATTAATTTAGGCGATTTTTAAAATCAATTTGGCAAAATAGGTCGGAATAAAATCTGACCACACCGATCAGTGTCTGAATACGAAAATTCCTACTATGTATGTATGTATATTTTCCTATTTAAAAAAAATACTCAATGCTTAATAAACACTCTTTAAAAAACAAGCTATTAATTTGCAACTTTCTATTCATCACTCTGCGAATAGTGCTTTTGGCACTACTAAATAAATAATTAGTAGTTGATCTTAAAATCTTAAACTTCAAAGACTATCGCAAACCAGAAATGACCTGAATGCCCTGCGATACTAGACCCGTTCGTTTAAATATAACTGATTAAATATTGAGAACTCGAAGAAAAAAATGTCCACATAAAACTACGCAAACTAATAAATTAATGAACTGTCTTGATTGTGCAGAAATTTTAAATGTGTAATTTTTGTAGGGGTGCTGCGTTAGGTTAAGCTTAAATTAGACGTAACATAGCCATAACCAAACCAAAATTTAATTGGTTTCTATGGTGAGAGTTATGGCGTTATAGCGAGTTACCTATAATCAAATACAGTGTTGCCCATTAGTTTGGTTCGAACCGCTGTTCTCTATGACTATGGTTATGTCACGTCTGATTGAGCCTTTAGTTGGCTGTGAGGTTACATAACGTTTGAGATGTTATGCACTCGATTACCACCAAAGATAATCCTCAATAGCATTAATATTCAAGATAATTACGTGATACGTCAGTCATCACATATGTATGTACGATTGCTAACGGATCGTAATTTTCCTTAAAATTCACAATAGTTTTTAAACTCCACAACATTTTAAAGAGTACATTAAATTCACAATAGATTGCATTGAAGAAATAGTTAAAAAATATATAATTGGATTTTGCAAACGTGATTATTATTTTATTTAAGTTCAAATGATATTCGCAAAATTTATCCATTAACTTTTTATGTGTCTTGAATGAATTAAAAATATTAAAACAATCGGATCTCATAACTGCTTGGCTGTAGCTTTTACTTGGGCGCAATTAGGGAGCAATGTTTTGGTGTTCATATTCATGAACTCTGTCATTACCTCTATTTGTCTTCGATTCAATTTATTATATTTAGTTCTGTATATACATAATGCTATAAAATGTATATATGTAATGCTATAAAATCAAAAATTATTAAATAAAAAATTTTATGTGTAGCCGTATTGAATTTTTTTAACGGATGACAGTTCGTAGAAATCATACATTCAGTTATACGATCACGTACAGTACATTCACGTATGTATGTCATAATCTTACGTTGTACGTTCACGAATGTAAGAAGTAGGTCCCAGGATGAGATTATTCTCACATGCCAGCACAAGATGATTTTGGAAAAGAACACTTCCCCTCGGGAGCTAAAAATTTGTGTGTAGGCAGTATGCCGTTTTTTAATTGTCCCAAACTGTCTTAAGTCGTTGGGCCTGTCAAAAATACATGTGTGCTCCAAAAGTGCGATAGAGTGGACAAGCAACTATACATATATATATATATATATATATATATATATATATATGTATATATGCATTTGTACATGCAATTTTCTTTGACTGGTCTGTGCGATATGCTAGTCTCTTAAAAAATTTCAGATCAGAGTTGCGTTCACAAAAGCAATTTTATGTGACATCTAAACAAATTTTCTTCCGATTTTATATTTTTGATTAATACAGAATTTTATCAGAGTTTATAATGTACCAGTCAACGTTTGTATATGCTAGTGCATATCAGCCTCAACTAGTTACGTTCGGCATTAACATATGCATTTTAAAATTTATTTAACACATTGTGCGATACAATTAAATTTCCAATATGTTGAAGATTTTCTTTCTGTTTTAACGTTGTTCTCTAAAATAACTGGTATAATTACCCTTTAAATATATATTCTATATTTCCCAAAATAATGAGAACTATTGGACATACTACTAGAAGCAGCAAAATATGGAAAAAAATTTATTTGCATACGAACACGCCTATTAATTTTAAAAACAAGTATAAATACTCAAACTTCTAACCATGTATAATCAATTACCCTTCAAATCTTGAAGAAAACATAGATATTAAAATTTTGTGATTGCTATAAAAATAAAAAAATAAAAAATGAAAAACTGCTTGTTATTTTTGTGTGTTGTTTTGACTATTTCCGCCGCTGTGGTCAAAGGTAATTAAAAATTGCTATTAATATATTGTTTTTAGAAAATATATACTTGCTTTATATTTTAGCTGATTGCACGATGCCTGATGGCAAGTTTTTGAAAACAGGAGAAAGTTACCCAACACCTGGAGAATGTTCGCTAACCACATGTGATGGAGAGAATTATTTATATGCTTTAGGGTAAGTAATTAAAAAAAGTTTGTAAAACAATTTTCAGATAAATAGCAAATATAGGCAATTTGTCACTAACTGACAAATTACATAACAAAAAATTCAACACCAAATTTTTCATTGATTGTTATGAATGTCGGTCCTATGCTCCTTGTAGGAGTTAAAAGGAACAAATATTTATGTATATGTATGCATATATTAAACTTTTTTTCTATATATGTACATACATATATATTTTGCTTTGCAGTAATTGGTTTTAGGAATTTTCAAAGTCAGCAAAAAAAATATATACTATTTATATGTATTTTACAAAAAAATATAAAATTTTCCTAGCAATTTATGTTGTTTTTATACTTTTTAGCTGTGCTGAGGCAGCATCATTAGAACCCTGCAAAGTCACTGAGGACTTATCCAAACCTTATCCTGAATGCTGTCCCAAATGGGACTGTTAAACTACGACTATTAAACGACGCGACAATCTAAATAAAAACATAATATAAAAAATGTAAAATTTTAGTAATAAATACACATATAAATGCATATGTACATATATAAATATATACATATATATATATATATATATATATATATATATATATATATATATATATATATATATATATATATATATATATATATATATATATGTATATGTATATATAAATTATTCTGTTGTTTTTCATTTAAGCTGTGCTAACCATAAATTACATTTTGCGCATTTAGCGCAATGTGTGTGTATGTAGTATCGGGAAACAAACACATGCCTATTTATTCGATTCGTTAAATCGAAAAATTCATTAAATTTTTTAAACATCCCATTTTCAGCATATTTAGACGTTTTGAGGTCCTCCGAGTCGACTCTAGAGAATTTTCAAAAATATGTCCGTATGTGTGTGTGTGTTTGTGTGTGTGTGTGTATGTATGCATGTAAACATATCATCTATCTTCTATATAATTAATAGGCGAACATGTTTTTTGTAATCCCTTTCACGCTGGTACCACTACACCGATTTTAAAAAGATTTATATGGTTTTAAAGCATTTTCTGTACAGATGTGCAGAATCTATATTTTATTGAAATCGGTTTAGTATTTTGGGAGCTATAAGCGTTTAAAGTTGCTACTACTTCATGCACACATATTACACACGCATTTATTAGCTTACAAGTAAAAAAGAAACAAAACATGAGTGTGCGTGTGTGTGTTTGTAGTATTTCTCTTGATCTAACAATTTTGTTCTCTTATTTGTTGTTGTATGAAACAGTGATGGGAAATGAGATTTAGATTTCGGTATCAAAAAAAAATTTTTAGTACTTTTTTGATCCCGGGAGTACCAAAAGCTATTTTTTATTTAAATTTTATTAACAAAAAATTATATAAAATTTATTTCAAATAAATAAGAAAATGAAGACAAAGCATATACATATACATATGTACATAACCAGGCAGAAATTGTTATTTTGCGCAAAAAGTATGTGCCACCACAACACTGTAAATTCCAAATTTCGACTCTTCAAAAAATGTTGTACCACAAACACAAAATATGACTTTGTGTTCACAAATACCGTGTTCTTAGTAGTCCTCTATACCACTACAAAAACGCAAACACAAAAATTTTACTTAAATTTCCCAAATACCCCGTTCACAACAATCCTATACTGCTATAATACCGTAAATACCAAAGTTTGACTTAAGTTTGAAAATTTCCATTGTTTCGACCTTATAAATTTGTTTTTAGAGTATTGCAACAGCATTGAAAACAAGAGTTGGGGGACGGTCATTCGGCGTTATCATTTTAATGTTATGAGTACATTAAAATGTTGGAAAACGATGTTATACTGATGTTAGTTGTGCCCGCAGACCATCGTAACAACATCCTGCTGATTGTCTTTTTCTGTCTGGATGGGTATAAATATTAAAGTTATAACAAAAACAGTTTTTAGACTTCAATAAATCTTTGGCCTGGATAAGACTCTACTGTTGGAACATACGCCCTGTTCCTTTGTTTTGTTTTCATGATATTGTGGTAAGAGAAAATCCTTTCGATATTTACAGAGTAGTGAGGTATGGACAAAATTCCGTAAGCTACTCTCGATTTACCAGGAAACATGTATTCGTCAAAGTCCACTTTTGCTCTTAGAACTTGACAGAATGTAATGTAAACTTTTTGCAATTTTCTTTAAACTGCAACAGTTGTTGAAACAACTTGATTTCTCTTTACATATAGATCAACTTCTGTGCCACAGAAAATATCATTGAGTCAAATATGGTTTTCGTTTATATTTAATTGTGATTGGTTGGGTACACTTTTCTAAAATGTCTTTACTAATAAAGTTTCGTGCCATTTGTAGAAAAAGAAATTTAATTCTTGGCAAAAATATATGCATACGCGCGTCTTCCGACTATATTTCTAAGCTGGTCGTGAGAGTATCAAACGTGCTGCGGGAGTACTACGGTACTTTTTCATTTCAAATAGTATCAAAAAAAGTACGATCGTACCAAATTTGCCATCACTGGTATGAAAGCCATAATACTTAAAGGAAGAGAATTGAATAAAGTGAATTTGCCTTGGAAGGGATTTTGTTTATGTTTTTTTTTTAATTTCATGTATTATTTAATTATGCTTGCATATGTATGTAAGTTTGTGTGTGGCTGTGTTTTAATGAATTTTTTATGACGTTTAGATAGGTACATTTTCTTTGAATCTTAAATTATTTACATTTTGATTCTAGAATACGGACGACTGTGTCGTCGTCCGTTTAGTATATCTAGTAACTTGAGAATGGGTCAACAGATCGGAGGCAAAAATGCAGCAGCATAAGAAATACATATGTATGTATATTGAGCTGACTTGGATATCATAAGATAGTGTATCGATTCGGTTCGATAGATTTCGATAATTTTCGAAAATAAAATTCTTACCAAACTGTTTCTCTTAAACAAATTTTTAACGAGTAAGCCGATCAATACATAATCAGCTCTTCTAAACTTCAAAAAGAAAAGTCGATTGCTGCCACTTTAATTAAAATCAGGCGATTCGTTTGAAAGATATCTATCGCTGACGAAAATTAAAAAAAAAAATTCCTAATAACTACAAGTCTTCCTTAAATTGGTTTTTATAGATTAGGCCCCTTTCAGATTAGGCAACTTTAATTGCGCAAGTATAATTTTCATTTTTATTTATTTTCTTTTGAACTTGCTCTTATGTTCACATTCAGCAACTTTGTTGAGCAAGTTTAATTTTCTTACTCTCGAATTTTCTTAATTTGTTGACGTTTTGTGAAAGTGATTTGAAATTTGGTGTTGCAATGATGTTACAAGTTGAAGAAAAAATAATTTAGTTAAAGACAAGTACAAGAATTGCCAAGTACAAGCAAGCAAGTACTTGAATCTCGGCAATTCTTTCCCCTTCAAACCGACCTTTCCTCTCACACCCAGAAACACAAGACTTGCGCAGTTAAATTGCCTAATCTGAAAGGGGCTTTATAAATTTAACTCCCATATCTTTTCCCTTAGTTTTATTTACAAAAAGAAAATTTTTCATATAAAAGTAAATATGTATGTATATTTTTTTAAAAAATAACCGAATACGAATGTTATAGTTATGAAAAATATACAAAAATGCCGCAGCTAAACAAAAAATTAAATGTTACAGAAGTAAGAAAATTGTGGGCATTGTCAAGCGAAATTACGAAATATTTCAATAGAGTTTTTCATGAAAATGTTTCAAAATTTCGAATCGTATCGAATGCCGTAATTTGCCCCTGTTTGTAAAGTCTATTTTGCTCTTGTTCTCATTCAAGGTATCGATATGGTAAAAAAAATTTATGCATGTATTTGAATTTATTTTCTCATATTTTTATTTTTTCTGGACAATTTAGATATTAAAATAATCGTTATATTGAGTACACAATCTTTTGGTTTGTTCGTTTGAGAAAAACAGACGTTACAATGTAGTTTCCATAATACAAAACAAGCGACTTGTCTAGAAAAAACACATGATAATCAGCGTTGTCAACTCTGTGCTTTTCGCACCGTTTTTAGTGCTTTTTGAAATTTTCGACGCGAAAACTTTTGAAGTTAGTGCTAGTTTAAACTAATTTTTGGTGCTTTTTATTTCTTGGCGGTGGGTGGCACTAAACCCAAAATTCAAAAATAATTTTCCTTATATAATATATGTATATATTTTTGTGTGAAGAAGTCTAACATTTAAAAAACATAAGCACTGAAGTTAAACAGAACATTTCAAAATATTCTAATAAGATTGTACAAAACTTGGTTGATGAAATACGAGCATTTTATTCTCAAACTTTCACATTTTAAGCATAATTAATGGAAACAGTGTTTTGCCACACGACAAAGAAGACATAATGCAAGTATAGTCTAATAGCGAAATATTTTCTAGTATATACTGTAAATAGAGAATAATTCACTTAATGCAATGGAGAAACTTTGATTTCGCTATCGAGTTTTAGGCAGAAATAAAGGCTTATAACGATTAATTTGATATAAACTCGTTTGGGGCATTATCGAAATTGCATTCCCATCAAACTTCAATGTTTAAACGCAGGAGTTGATCACGTTTTTACCTTTATTACTTTATTTAAGTCTCAAATACGTAAAAAATTGTCTATACACTTGGCTTTATATAAAAGCGGTCTGAAACGAGAAAATTGTGTTGCTAACAGAGCTGCCGTTTTAGGTTACATATTTATAACCTACTTCGTTCCTTTTTTCTAAAATAATAGTACATATAATTTAAGTTTATATAACTTGGTTAACTTGCAAATTACTTTTTTTTTAATTTTGTAACTTTGTTATTAGTATAGCATTTGCTGTGAAAGAATGTTTTCACAGCATTGTTTAATAATAATTAAATTTTGAAAGTCTTGACTTTAAAAAAATTAACTACTACTACCATCGAGTTCAAAATCTAATCAGCAAGTCAAAATGACTTGCCAATTGCTGCTAATTTGACTAATTTCATGTGATTTGCTTCTTTGTTGACGAAAAAAATTAAATTTTGTATAATAACTTAAAAAGGTTTCATCAAATTGATTTTAGAATTCACTGATTCTCATAGAATCAAAATGTGTATCGGATGCTTCAAATTTGAAGTTTTATAGATAAAATGCAAGGTCAACTGATTTCTATATATTTTATATACAAATTTTTTTTTTATAAAACAAAAAAATTTTAATTTAGTGCTTTCTGGAACGCAAACGGCATTCGCCAACATAAAAATGAACTTGAGCACTTCCTCATGGAAAAAAATATTGATATAATGTTGGTTTCTGAGACTCATTTGACCTCAAGAAGCTTATTTAAAATAAATGGTTACACTTTATATGATACAAAGGACCCGAGAGAGAGAGCATGTGGTGGATCAGCAATTCTGATTAAGTCAAGACTCAAGCACTATGTCCTTGACAACGTTAGTGAAGAATATTTGCAAGCAACGAATATTTTCGTAGAAAATTTTTGTGCGAATCTCGTGATATCATCAATTTACTCACCTCCCAGATTTTCAGTTACCGAAGATCAGTATGAGAAGTTCTACAAATCGCTTGGATCTTGTTTCGTGGCAGCTGGTGACTACAATGCAAAACATACGTACTGGGGATCGCGTCTTGTTACACCTAGAGGCCGAGCCTTGTTCAATACAATTTCAAAAATGAGCTTAGATGTCATTTCGAGTGGGGAGCCTACTTACTGGCCTACTGACGTAAGAAAAATTCCAGATGCTATAGATTTTGCCGTCACGAAAAATATTCATAGGGACTTAATTCATGTAGAGGCCTCTCTAGATCTGTCCTCCGATCACTCTCCAACAATAGTTACAATTTTCAACCCACTAAGGAGTGATTTAACTAACTCATATGTGAAGATGATTAATGGAATCAACTGGCTGGTATTCAAAAAATATCTTAGTAGTCACTGCGTAGAAAACATTCAGCTTAGATCATGCGATGATATTGAATTTAATATTGCCAATCTTAACGAAAATATTAAACAGGCTGCTGAACACGCCACTACCTCCTATCCGCAGACCGGCTTTAACAGAATTTATTCTACGGAAATTGAACGTCTTGTATGTGAAAAAAGGAGAGCTAGAAGAGAATGGCAACAACACAGATCACCCCTAAATAAAATCAGACTTAAAGAATGTACTAAACGACTCAAGGAGCTGCTATCATCGGAAAAAACTGCACTACTGGAAAAGTATTTAGAAGGTCTTGATGTAACGTCCGCATCTAATTACTCTTTATGGCGCGCTACTAGAAATCTTAAACGACCCGTTGATCTTAAATCACCATTGCGTACTGCGACCGGAGGCTGGGCAAGAAGTGATAGTGAGAAAGGTAACTTATTTTCTAAGCATTTAAAATCTGTATTCACTCCCAATTCATGTACGGGTGCTGCTGATTTACCGAGTGTAGTTTCTCTACGCCCTCGTCCCTTAAGGTTTAAGATGCGTGAAGTACAAAAAGTAATTGCTGAACTCAACCCGAAGAAAGCTGCAGGTATTGATGGCATTAGTAACAAAATGCTCATGAACTTGCCTCATATTGCAATAAGAATCCTGCTATTTACTTTTAATGCTATTTTAAGAATGCAATATTTTCCACATAACTGGAAACTGGCCAAGATCAAAATGATTCCAAAGGCGGGCAAAGATCTTACCAAGACTGAGTCATATAGGCCTATAAGCTTACTATCTACAATCTCAAAGCTTTTCGAAAAGCTGCTCATGACTAAATTGTCCAAAATTTTAACTGATAATGGGTGCATCCCGGACCATCAATTTGGCTTTAGAAGTCAGCACAGCACGATTGAACAAACGCATAGACTGGTCCAAGTTGTAAGAAGAACATTTGAAGAAAAGAAGTATTGTTCTGCTCTCTTTATTGATGTTTCTCAGGCATTTGATAAAGTATGGCACGAAGGCCTAGTTTTAAAATTGAAGACATATCTGCCAATAAACATTCAAAAGCTTTTGGAAAGTTATATTATTGATAGGAAGTTCACTGTTGTGGAAGGAGAGTTCACGAGTGTGCCCGAAACTATATCTTCTGGTGTGCCCCAGGGTAGTATTCTGGGTCCTGTCTTGTATTTAATATATACTTGTGATATGCCTGTGAGCAATAATATCCATATTTCTACTTTTGCCGATGATACAGCCTGTATGAGTGTGCACGAAAACCCTTATGAGGCATCCCGCAATCTCCAGGAACATATCACTCAGCTGGAAATATGGTTGAACTTAGGGAGAATTAAAGTCAATGAACAAAAGTGTGTCCATATAACGTTCACCCTAAGAAGAGATACTTGCTCCCCATTTCGAATCAACAATCATAATATTCCTCAACATTCCCAAGTGAAATACCTTGGTATACACCTTGATCGAAGACTTACATGGAAACATCATATTGACTCTGAGTTAACTCAGATGAAACTTAAGTTAACTCAAATATATTGGTTGATTGGCAGAAACTCAACACTCAGCATAGACTGCAAACTTTTATTATACAAGTCGCTTTTGAAGCCAATATGGCGCTACGGAATTCAGTTATGGGGCACTGCTTCAGCTTCCAATGTCGAGAGAATCCAACGAAGGCAAAACAAAATTTTACGGTTAATAACATCGGCTCCATGGTACATCCAAAATTCTATTATACATCGTGATTTAAATATGCCACTAGTGACTGAAGAAATTGCAAAATACGCAGGCAAATATTTAACAAAACTCGAATCACATCCTAATCCGCTTGCTCGTAATATTTTGAACTTTACTGGACACATCCGCTTAAAAAAGAGGGACACACGGGCTCTTATACCTAACACTCCAGATGGGACTACTTGAAAATACTTTCCCCCCCCCCTTTTTTTTTTGATTATCACTACTAATGTATTATTTATAACTACCACTAAGTTTATGTCCGACACTGGTCGGGCCTAATAATTTTTTTTATAGATTTAAGATTTGAATACTTATTGTTAGTTCACATATGAAGATACAATAAATAAATACATGCATTAAAAAAAAAATTAGTGCTTTTTTATTTAAATTACGCGTTTTTTCCTGGTTTCAGTGCTTTTTGAAATTTAAAAGTTGACAACGCTGATGATAACCACTCAAGTGAGTGACTTCTACTCAAATTGTCTAGATAAATCGCCTGCTTGCATTATAGCAACTACACATAAATTACAATTTCTTTAAACTGAGTATTATTTAATCAATTATTAAACACGCCTACAGTTCGGATTTTTCATTATTCAGCGATTCACATTTTTTAAAACTACGAATTATAAATTATAGTTATTTGAAATATCAGGCAGGTTTTATATAAAAGTGATGAGTTTATTTAGGTTTTACTTAAGTAAAATTTTTCTACAACTAAAATAATGAAAAATATTTGAAATGCTTTAAAAGCAAAGAACAAATATTTTTCCTAAAACATAAATTATAAACAAAGTATTTTTGAAACAAGTTTTAAATTCAACACCCCCTCTCAATTATATAATTTAAGTAAATATTTAATTGCAATAAAATTAGTAGCATCGAGAGGTTTTGTGAAAATATCAGCAATTTGATTTTTAGTCGAAACTGGCTTCACTACCAAATTTCCTTTCATGATGTGATCTCGGATGAAGTGATGACGGATATCAATATGCTTTGAACGTTTACACTCTACATTTTGAGCCATTGAAATACATCCGGCGTTATCTTCAAATATTGTGACAGGATATTTGTCATCAACAATTTTTAGATCTTGTAGTATTCCACGTATCCACAATCCTTCAGATGTAGCATTGCTCAAAGCAATATATTCTGCTTCACTGGATGATATAGCTACCGTCGCTTGCTTCTTACTTGACCATGATACAGGGTTTCCAAAAACATAAAATATTAGAGCTGCAAAACTATCGATAGTCCCTCCACTCGATAGTTTCGATAGTTTTATGTAAAACTATCGATACTTTCGATAGTATCGAATAGTTTTATAAAAGTTGCCACATAAACTACATTTGACTCGAAAAAAATCCAGAGTCCTCAACATTTTCATTAGTATATAAAAATATATAAAGCCTTTTTTTCGATTTTATCGTAAGCGGTATATTATGGAAAATATGCTTTTTTATTGAACTTAAAATTTTATGGGCCTGCCCATCGTTTAGAATTATCAAAATGTGAAAATTATTGATAACTTTGAAGACACTAACTGTAAAGTTTTATCGTAAGAGACGATTGGGGGCCGTCGCGATATCAGTACCACCAAAATTTATCTTTGTGTCGACGATGTTGAATTTATTAAGATACTTGTGACTACTATTTGTCGAATAACACTTGGATTTATAAATAAATTCATATACATACATATGTATTTAAGTACTTATGTATACAGAAGCAGGGATTGATGTCATATTTACAAATTGTACTAACTTTCAAAAAAAATTTTAATTTTTTCAGTACGATTGTACCTAATTCTTTATTTATATTTTTTTAATACTTGTACTTTTTAATTAACTAAAAATCAATTAACAAAACGCCAGAAGGTGCACAAAGAATATTAGTTGCTGGGATCTGAATATAAAAGTAACATTTACGATATACTACATTTATAACCATTTTTTTATTCGATTGTTCACAGTCGATGCAAATAGTCGGCTTCTCTCCTTGGTAGGAAAATAAAATTTCCACATTTGCAGATGAATTTGGAATAAATAACATTCCTCCAGCAATTCTTTAAGTACCGGAAAACATCGTTTGATTTACTTAATTTTCTAATACCTTCGAGCTAAAGATTAACCCCCTTGTGCAAAAAATAAGTGAACGTTAAAACCGGTTTTTCTATGGAAATTTTTTTTAATGTACACTTCAAGCACGCATTATTTTTTGCATAAGGGGGTTAATATATTTTAATGCTATTTTTGGCATGTAATATAATATAAAGAGATTCCAGTAGTGCTAAATGGGTCATTGCGGTGCTACGGTACTTTTGGCATTCAAATAGCGCTAAAAATATACAATTGTACCAACTTTTCCATCGCTGTACAAAAGCATAAATCAACTACGGATAATTTGTTTCAAAGCTGCCGGCTACTGTTTACTGACTTCGATTATTTTTACTCTTTTAATTACTTGTTTTTTTTTGGCGATAGTATCGATAGTGGAAAAAACTATCGATATTTCATTTACAACAAAACTATCGATACTATCGATAGTACTATCGATAGTTTTGCAGCTCTATAAAATATATAACCGCCTGTTGATTTTCTATCAATTATACTTGATGCCCAATCTGCGTCAGCATATCCAATCAAAGCTTCTTCATTCGATTTTTTATCATAAACCAATTTCATAGTGTTTGTGCCTTTAACGTACCGAAGAATTCTTTTAAGCGTTGACCAATGTACTTCAGCAGGATTTTGTTGAAATCTTCCCATATAACCGATGGAATAACAGATATCGGGACGAACACTAAGCATAATGTACATAAGACTGCCTAGTAACTCTCGGTAGGGTTGGTTGCATTCATTTTCTGTACCTGTTGTTAATTGTAGACCTTTCTCCATGGGGGTTCTAATATCATTACATTCTGACATACCAAATTTGTTCAATATTTTGCTTATTAAACACTCTTGTGACATTTTCAGCACACCATCTTTTTGGTTATATTCAAATTTGATCCCAAGGAAATGATTAAGCTTACCACAGTCAGATATTTCGAAATAGTTCGATAGTTTACATTTCAATTTGATAATTTCTTCTTCATTATTTCCAGCAAGTAACATGTCGTCTACATACAACAGCAGAAATATTGTATAATTATGTTTAAATATAGTATATAAGCAATAATCATGTTGACTTCTGGTGAACCCTAGTTCTATTAATCTGAAATTTAGTTTTTCGTTCTAACATCTTGGAGCTTGCTTCAATCCGTATAAAGATTTTTGTAGCTTCAATATATAATCTGGATTGACTTTCATACCATCTGGTATGTCCATGTATACATCTTCTTTTAGTTCTCCATGTAAAAAAGCAGTTTTAATATCTAATTGGTGGAAATAAAATTTTTTAAAAACTCCAACTGCTAAAATATTTCTTATTGTAAGTAACTTTGCTACTGAAGCATAAATCTCCTCAAAGTCTACACCAAGTTTCTGTAAATATCCTTTTGCAACTAGTCTGGCTTTATATCTCTTTAGATTTCCGTTAACATCTTTCTTCACTGTAAACACCCATTTAGATTTTAGAGCTTTTACATTAGAAGGTCGTTTTATTATTTTCTACACCAAGTTTCTGTAAATATCCTTTTGCAACTAGTCTGGCTTTATATCTCTTTAGATTTCCGTTAACATCTTTCTTCACTGTAAACACCCATTTAGATTTTAGAGCTTTTACATTAGAAGGTCGTTTTATTATTTTCCAGACACTATTTTTATTCATCGATTGAAGTTCTTCTTTAACAGCAGTTACCCATTTTGATTTATTACTACATTTGTCAATGTCTGCAAAATTTGTAGGTATAGTTTCTTCAGTGAGAACAGCTTCAAATATGGTTGAATAGATGTCGGCGAATGTACGATTTGGCTTTCGAACTCTTTCACTTCGTCTAGGTGCTTCGGCTACTTGCTCTTCCACCTGAGACTCCACAGTATCATGATCATCATCTTCAATTACGCCAGTTTTACTTAAAATATCATCTTCAATCTGAATTTCATCATTACATCGCTCAGTACCATTCTGCAACGAATCATTGTCATTAATTTCCTCCTCAGGACCATTTTGGAATGAAACATCATCATTTATTTCCCCCTCTTGATTGTTTCTTGTAACAGTTAGTTTCGTATTTTCTATATTCTCCTTTTTAAAAGGAAATACGGCTTCGTTGAATTTTACGTCTCTTGATAATATAACTTTCCGTTTTTCATTACTCCATAATCGGTAACCATTAGGACAATAACCAATCATCGTATAACTATTGCTTTTGACATCTAATTTCTTACGTTTGTGATCAGCTACCCAAGCATAAGCCAAGCAACCAAACATTCCTAACTTTGATAAGTCTGGCTTCTGCCCATACCACATCTCTGCAGGGGCTTTCTTCATCTCTAGTGCTCTAGTGAAACTTCTATTTAAAATATAAATACTTGTGTAAACTGCCTCACCCCAAAGGAATTTCGGATTTCCAGCTTCAAGCAGCAGTGCTCTAACACGTTCGACAATAGTTCGATTAATTCGTTCGGCAACACCGTTTTGTTGCGGGGAATATGCTATTGTTTCACAAATTTGTATACCTTTTTCTCTACAGAACGAATTCATCAGACTTGACCTATACTCGCGCCCTTGATCAACAGTTAAATAAGAAATTTTATTACCAAATTTAGACGTCACCAAAGCCTCGTATTCTTTAAATTTTTCGAACACTTTTTTTTAATGAGATATACTAGTTATTATAAAATGTGTATAATCGTCAATAAAAGTGACAAAATATCGAGATCCATCCCAAGCGGTAGGAGTAATTGGACCACATACATCGGAGTGAATGTGTTCAAGAGGCCTGTTTGATTTTCTTCGAGTTCCTCCGAAAGGTTCTCGACAATGCTTACTTTGAACACAAATTTTACACAAATTTGTTTTACATACCTTTGGCAAACCGCAAACCATATCGTTATTAACCAATTTATTGTAGCCTTGGTCACTGATATGTCCCATACGTTTGTGCCACAATTCGTTTTCTTCAGCTTTACTTAAACTAGCCAATAGAATGTGTTCGCATTTTAATTTTACAATAAACAAATTTCCACAACGGTTGGCCTTCATTACAGTTTCCCTATTTTGTTTTATATTGGCATAATTTCTTTGAAAATCTACTTTTAATCCAGCTTCTACAATTTTACTAACGGATAACAAGTTCTGTCGGAATTCGGAACTATACAGAACATCCTTGAAATGAATTTTGGCACCTGTTTCAGTCATCAAATCAATTTCTCCAATCATAAAAACTGATATTTGCTCCGAGTCTTTTGCTATGCTTATAAGTTGCGGTTTTTCTAATTTTCTTAAATTCTTGAAAACTTTTTTATCATTAACAAAATGGTCTGTTGCACCAGAATCTAAAGCAAATGATATTTCATTCTCAGAAAGGTATGACGATGGCTCAACATTTGCATCTGCCATAAAACTTACACCATTTTCTTTACATTGCGCAATTTTCGCCTCTTTACTTCTACAATACTTTTTCATATGTCCAAATTTTCCACATTTATGACATCTTCCATTAAATCGAATTGTATTTTTCTTTTTAAATTGAAATGCTGTTGCTTTTTGAGCCACTTCATCCTCATTTCTGTTTCTTTTCTTTGATTCTTCTGCCAATAACCTTGGTTTCACAACAGCTAATGTTAATTCTTCTATTTTAAGATTCTCCAAAGCAGTAACAATAGGATCGAATGATTCAGGCAACGTCAAAAATAATTGCGAGACCAAATCTGCTTCTTCTGGTTTGGATCCGGCGCTTTTTAATTGTCTTACCAGTGAGTCAAATTGAAGAAAATGTTGGTTAAGGCTTTCGTTTTCCTTGAATCTTAAATTAGCCAGCTCCTTACGTATAATTGTTTGATTTTGGGAAGACTTACACGAAAAAGTTGTGTTTAAGCTGTCCCACATCTCTTTGGCTGTTGCTTTATCTCGTATGTATTCCAAATAGTCATCACTTACAAGACTGGTTATTATATCTTGAGCTTTCGTATCCAATTTTTTTTTTTGACTTGAATCTTGGGTTGACGTTACAGCTGCAACAACTCCTGAAGCATCCAAATGTTTCTCAACACGGAATTTCCAGTTTTCAAAATTGCTCCCACAAAATTGTGTAATACCAGTTTTCTCTGCTGGGCCCATAACCTATAGTTATTTGAATTATCAGGCAGGTTTTATATAAAAGTGATGAGTTTATTTAGGTTTTACTTAAGTAAAATTTTTCTACAACTAAAATAATGAAAAATATTTGAAATGCTTTAAAAGCAAAGAACAAATATTTTTCCTAAAACATAAATTATAAACAAAGTATTTTTGAAACAAGTTTTAAATTCAACATAAATTAAACAACTTATTTACTTTTGCCTAAACGTATGCAGCAGTTTATTTATTATATCAAGTACATGCTGCTCTATAACACTGGAAAATAGACTTGGATCGCTACTGGGTAATAAATAGAAATTTTTTGTGTAAGATACACAGACTTATCAAAAAAAAAAAAAAACCGGCAACAAAAATATGAAAAAAATCAGTGCAAAGAATTATGAAATATTTTACAAGACTAGAGAGCTGCACAAGCATGAGTTAAATGACTTAGGGCAAATTTTTGGGTTCGAGATTAAACTTAGTTTCTTTTTCTAATTAGCTAATCCGAAAATTGACTTAACCTCACATTAATTGAGTTTGATTTTGGAGTGGCAGTTTTAAAATTCATTTTGTATGTAGTATTACCATACTGAATAGTGGCAACTTTTTCTATGCAAAAGTCATAATCTTATCAACGAACTTTGATTTTTCTTGTGGGGAAGAAGAAGAAGAAACTGTCTAATATTATTATTTACAATCGCGTGTTAAAGGATATATCGATGGCTTAATATAAAAAAGGCCTAACTCGAATTTTCGATATTTTACAGGAGAAGCAAAAAACTGAAGAAAAATAAAGCAAATGAGCCCAGCTCTAACGGTCAATTTCACCAATTCTATTTAAATATCAATTTATATTTAAATGCTGATTTTCATTAATTTTTGTGTGGAAGAATGACTTTTAAATATGAATTGATATATAAATAAGTTGGTGAAACAGCCTCTAAATATTTAATAGAAAAAGTGTTTGTATTTATTCAGATAATTTATCTTTATACTTGGAGCAAAAATTTAAACAAAAGTTACAGTATTTTTAAAACCACTCTTTTATTCCTAAGGAACACTTTTTGAGTTCAAGACTAGAGATTAAATTAACCTTAATCCCTATTTGTAGTTTTTGAATAGTCGATTATACCCAAGTATGGTTTTGCTTCTTAGCTTAAGCTGCCATATGTGGTCGTTCAAACTTAGGCTGAGTTTACATCTGGCATTTCTTGTGTGTCATTTGCCCAAAAATGCGTAACCGACTAATTGCTAATGAAAAACTGTTTGATTCAGACATGTATTTATTGATTTAAACAGTTTGCAATCATGCTGGATTCTATAAAATTGTCTATTAGTTATGTATGAAACTATTTAACTTAATAAATACATGTCTGAATCTAAAGTTTTTCATTAGTAATTAGTTGGTTACGCTTTTTTTTACGCTTGTGTGGCACATGGCACACAGATGGAAACCCGGCCTTACATTAATTATATGATAAAATGATTCAAAAACAACATAAATAAATACATATTTACATTTTGTACTATTTATCTATTTCGTTTAACAAATTATAAAATTAAACATTTCTTTTTTTTAACAAAAAAAATAAATAGTTAGTGTTGCCACCATTTTGTTCCTCAATATGGTAATGTATTTAGTATTACAAAAAGAAGTTTAAACCATTACTGAAAAACATCAAACTCAATTAATGTGAGATTGAGTTAGTTTTCGGATTAGCTAATTAGAGAAATAAACTAGCCCAATTCACAATATTGTGCAAATGGTCTTGCATTGTTGCATTTGCAAAATTGTGTAGTATATTCTACTCACCACTTAACAATTCTTAGTGGTGAGTATCAATATACTATACCATTTTGCACATGCTACGATGCCAGACCATTTGCACAAGATTGTGAATTGGGCTTATGTTTAATTTCGTACGCAAAAATTTGATCTTTGATAAATTTTATCAAAGATCATATACTTATGTAATTTGGTTATAATTTAGACATTTAAATAAATTACATGGGTTAGATTAAAGGTTTGTGTCTAGAACGAGCTACTGAAAGAGTTCGAAATAAGTCTATTATAATTTGTTTTTAACAGACAGCAAATAAGAATTTCTAAATATTTTTTCGTTTTTCTTCAGTAATTTATTGGAATAATAGCACATTCGATTTATTTTCCTACAGGTATTTTTACTTGTTTTAAAACCGAGTACAACTATTTGAATTCGGTTTAGAGAACACCAAAAATTTTACATCATTTTGAAAACGAGAAATTTACTCGACTTCTGTTTACAAAACATCGCCGAAAAATTAGAATAACTAATAATAATAATAAAATAAATATTTTGCAGCTTTCTAATTCTTTCCCGGATCTTAGCAATTTCGCTCTTAGTACGTTAAGAACAAACATTTCTTTTTTGTACTTTAAATGATAAGCTCAAAAAAAAAAAATTTAAAAAAAAATTATTTTAGCTAACAGTGTAAAATTTTTATTAGTTAGAGATAAACCATTCTCAAGAAAACCCTTCCTTGGAAAAATAACTGAAAGTCACGCACGCCAAAAATTTCTGAAGTCAACGTCTTACACAAACAGGCTGTTAGAAAACAACTTTTTTGAGATTATGTATTACAAAAAGTTGAAAATTTGTAAACAACCTTTATTGGCCCATCTTGCATCTAATGGGTCGATTATGGATGGCAACCGAACTTTGGTTGCGTTGCTGGTTGCCGAAATGGTATTACGGATGGCAACTGGCAACTAACAGCTGGTAATTTCAGTTGCCATATTGGCAACCACAAATTTGTAGTTGCTGCATAGTTTAAAAGCAAAAAAATTTAAAAATTAAACAGTAATTGCCATATTATTTTCATTTTTGAATTTCTTCTCTGCATATTTGAGGAAAATATGCTTTACAGCTAAAACACAGATTATTCAAACTTATTTTAGGCAACAACATTTACTCACAGCAGAGGCGGTAATTCTAAAGAGTCGTCTAATAGATTAAACTTTTGTACTTCCTTCTATTCACCAATAATTAATTTCACTTAACTAATAATTTTTATGATCAGTAATATTTTTAAGCACTTTTACTCAATAATTTTCTTTTTAGCACATGTACTTCTTATATTTTAAATATTTGTTTATATTAATTGCGTTCGCGTACTCAAAAGTTTTTACAAATTTTTACGGAACTTTACTGCATTTTACTAAATTGCGTTCGTTTACCCAAAATACAGTAAATGAGAACACAAATTGAGAGAGTAAAGTGACAGTTCTTGACTGAGTGTTTTGCAAATTTTTACTGCAGAAATTTGTCGTAGTAAAGTTTAGTAAGATAAAAACATATGATTCAAAATGTAAACAAATGGAAAGTAAGCAAATGAAAAGTGTAAAAATTTTAAAAAAGGTTAAATGGAAATCGTGAAAGTCATTAACAAGATAATTAATTTATAAATGATAATAACACGCTGCTACAAATGAGTACTTTTTTTATACTTGAAAAGGTACCTAGTGTAGGTTATAGACCTTATTTAGTAGATCATAAATCAATTTTTAAAAGTTCGGAAACACCCTCAAATTTCGGAGTTATTCCGAAAAAACTATTTTCGGGTAGGTCCGAGTACTTATGAACACGTAACTCAGTTGATTTTTATCGGATTTACAACTTTTAAATGGTTTCAGAAAGATGAAAAATGTGCTTTTCTAAATATATATATATATATTATTGGTATATATATTAACTTTTTGCAGTGATATTTTCAATTATATCTGATTTTAATTTTATTTTTTCTAGGTTTTTCAACTTTGGCGCCATTTTTTTAAATTAGATTGTTCAAAAACATACCCTTATGTATATATTTAATTAAAGCTAATTTAGTTCTGAGTTAAACCAGCTTTCAATAAATAAAATCGAGTAAAAAGTAAAAAAGTTATTAAGGTTTTTCAAAAGTTAAAAATTTTGCTTTTACAAATATTCATCCATAGCTACTACATTTTCTTTATTTTTTTAATGTTATAATGATATAATTATATAAATATTTTAAAATAACAGTATTCAAATTATTTTATTTAGAAATTAAGAATATATGATTAAAAGTGCTTGCTAGACCTCTTTCGCTTGTACATCAAATCGTCTGTTTCTCTCTTAAGTGACCAGCAGTAATTTGAAATCATTCTTACTTGGCTTTTTCCTTCGAAGCGTCTTTCGATATCCAAAATGTCCTGGTGAAATCGTTCGCCTTGCTCATCACTGAATTGTCCTAGGTTTTCTGGGAAAAAATCTAAATGTGCATGCAGGAAATGAACTTTAATGGACATTCTGCATCCCATTTCTGCATAAGCCTCCAGAAATTATTTTATAATAATACAATATAATTTTCACTTTTTTTATTTCCCAAAAAATTTTCACATAAACTAATAAAGCTTCTCCATGCTCTTTTTTCCACAACATTTAGTTTCGTTGTGAATTCTTCGTCAAACATGATTTTGCGGATTTGAGGACCAACAAAAATACCTAAAAATAAAAAAATAATACAATTATGTTTAGAAATCAATAAACATTTGTACCTTCTTTTATTTTTGCTTCACTTATTCTTGGGAAAACTGATTTTAAGTGTAAAAAGGCATCGCTTTCCCTATCCAGGCGTTTCACGAACTGCTTCATGTATCCCAATTTGAGGTGTAATGGTGGCAAAACTATTTTTTCGGTACTCACTAGTGGAATTTTTAAGACGTTTTTCTTGCCAATTTGAAAAATTGTTCTTGGTGGCCACTTTTTTTGCTTGGGTCGGTCTTTCCCACGACTGTCCCATTCGCAAATATAGCAAGGAAATTTAGTATAGCCTCCTTGCATTCCGAATAAAATTGTCAGAAGTTTTAGATCTGAAACTATTTGCCATTGATACTTTTTATAACATATTAAATCCAGCATATTTTCCATTGTTGCATACGACTCTTTCATGTTAGTAGCGTATGCTATAGGCACTGAGGGCAACTGATTCTCGTTGTGTAATAAAACTGCTTTCAAACCTAAAAAATATGTTAATGGTTTTTGAATAACAAAAAAAAATATTACTTACTTTTACACGAGCCGTCCAAAAATAATCTCCAGTCGTTCGGTTGATGTTGGTAATTCAGACAATGAAATAACTCATCTACATCTGAGCAATATACAAGGTTGTTATTATCATTGTCAGCTTTAAAAATGTGCTCAAACTGTATTTGGGGATTGTCTCTTGCAAATGTTACTTTAAAGTCACTTTTAGTGATATTCCACTGTTTTAGTCAAGACGCTAACATCTCTGTTTGTCTCCATGATAGTTTCAAATCTCGAACAAGATCATGAAAATCTTCATTTGTCACTAAATGGGGTTCCACCGACTGTGCAACAAATGTCTGGTCACATTCCATGTCTGCAGACTTTTCTTCCCCGGATTCATGTTCTTCTTCAGTCGTACTTGCATTATGTTTGATTATTTTTGGCTTGGATACAGTTAACACATTGGCATAATTAATACGATCACGGTTTTTGTACTTATAACCAACAACGTTTGTTTGACAGAAGTAACAATCTTCTGCTTTATGAAAAATTTGACGATGCCAAACCATTGGAGCAGAGAATGGTAAAGGTTGGTTTATAAAATTTTTAGACTTACATTGTTTAAGTGCAATTGATTAAAACAAAAACATAAAGAGCATTGCAACTTAACTAAAGTATTTAATTTAATCTCTTTTGTTATCTCAGTATAAAAAGAATTATTCTCACTTAAATTTTTTTCCGCTTGGGAGTATCAACTGCTATTTAAATTTAAATAAAGTTTAATAACTTTCACAAATATTGTCCGATTTAAAAAAACTAAAGTTCATTTTATTTGTTATAAAATTCTATTTAAAATTTTTTATACAAATACATCTGCTTTTATAGAAAAAATTATAAAAAAAAGAACTCAAAGTTAAAAAAACATAAAAAAATAAAAAAAATTGCAGATGTTATTACGAAAATTACTACCAATAATTAATTAATATAGAATAAAATGTATACGCTTGGAAAGATCTATTCTTTGTCTTTCATAAAGCGTTCAAAAATTTAAGATCGGATTAAAATCAACTGAGTTACGTGTTCATAAGTACTCGGACCTACCCGAAAATAGTTTTTTCGGAATAACTCCGAAATTTGGGGATGTTTCCGAACTTTTAAAAATTGGTTTATGATCTACTTAATAATGCCTACAACTTACACTAGGTCACTTTCCAAGTATATTTTCACTGTAGCACCGTGTAATAATAGCTGTTAATATACATATTTTGTAACATATTTTATTGAACCTTTTGGTTTGGTTTTATTTTAAGTACTCAGAGTTGTAAAATTGTAAATTATCTGGGTACTTAGTATCGCACTTGCTTTTAAGGTAATCAGTAACATTAACAAATAGTCATGTAATTTTTAGTAATTTAGCCAACAACAAAACAAGGAAATCAAAAAGAAATGAATTACAAATATTACCATGAAATAAATTACAGAATTTATTCTTATATTGTCCGTGTTATAAAAATATTGTATCGAGTACCAATAATTAAAAGAGTTGCATAGTACAAAGATTATATATTTTTCAACACTATGTGGAGTTAGAGTCAGCTGTTTCTTTAATCTTACTAATTTTTACTATTTTTCGTTCGCGTACTTTATTTGGCTATCGCTCTTTTTGAGAGTAAATTTTAAAATTTTTGCAGTAACTACTCATTTACTGCATTTTACTGCAAAAGTAAACGAACACACTTATTATTTTCAGTTGCCAATCTGTCATAATAGTATTTTCGATAACTTTTTGGCAACTGGAGGAAGTTGTCATACATAATACAAATTTTAAGTTCAGTTGCGTTGCTAGTTAACTCGGCAACTAAAGTTCGGTTGCCATCCATAATCGAGCCATAAAATTCACACAAAAATATAAAATTCTTTTATCGCAAAAATTTGAGAATTTTGTAAACAACCTTTATTGGCCCATCTTGTATCTAATGGCCTATTTCCCACCTGCGAAAGAAAACGTTCGACTTACAATTTGTATTGAAAACAAGAATAAAATACGAAAATTTGTTTTTGTTTTCAATATAAATTGTGAGTCGAACGTTTTCTTTCGCAGGTGGGAAATAGGCCATAAAATTCACACACAAAAATATAAAATTTTTTTATCGCAAAAATTTGAGAATTTTGTAAACAACTTTTATTGGTCCATCTTGTATCTAAAATTCACACACAAATATGTATACCGTATGTACATACATATATGTTCTGTACTATGCCACATAAAATTAAAACGTGCGATTTTACGATGAAGTCTTGTATCGTAAAAAGTTGAAAATTTCTCAACAATCTTTATTGGTCCATCTTGTATCTAAACATAAGATATCTTATCGCCATCGTATACATAGTAACTCAGCATATTAGTCTGTTATCAATTCTACAGACAATTATAAATAAGAGAGCAGGTAATATATCCTAACTAGTTGTTTCTAAAAACCTAAAGAAAGAAGCTCTTGCCAAAAATAAATCAGTAAAAATGAAGAACATTTTGGTCGTTGCTATCTTGTGTGTCATTTTGGCTGTTTCTACTATTGCTCAAGGTAATTAAAATATCTGAGTTTAATTTTCTTTTTGAGCTAAAAATTTAACTATATATTTTGCTTACAACACATTTTAGATTTTGATTGTGAAATTGATGGTGCTTTTTTTAAGGTAAACCAGACTCATGATGAGCAGCAAGGAGTTTGCAGGCGAATTATTTGCACCGCACCTCATTCATATCGTGCAATAAAGTAAGTAAAATTTTTAATTATATGTACATATATGTATGTATGAATGTACATAACATATATACATATATGTATGTACTTATATATATTCATCCTTATTGCGTATGTCGAGGTCGAATGTTCGTCTACCAGGATTTTGTCCTAGGCTAAGAAAACCATTAATATAATCCAAAATTCTCGTAGACGAATATTCGATTCGACATACGCAATATGGGCGATTGTGGTTGGTGTATTTAGGCTTCGACTAGAACATTTGTTCTTTAATCTATTACAAAAACGTCGTAGAAAAAGTCCAAATATGTATGAAAATCACCATGAAGCTTAAATTAGACGTGCCATACCATATTGCCACAGCCGTAACCAATACCCAAATTCAAATGGATTTATATGGTTATGGCGAGTCACCTATAATCAAATGCAGCGTTGCCCATTAGTGTGGTTCGAACAGCTGTTTTGCATGGTTATGGCAATTTGTGTACTTGCACATCTAATTTAAATTTTAACATAGCGTCTATACCTGATATTAACTCTGATATAATATGAGAACGTCGGCAGAATTAGAAGAAAAATATATTAATATTGATATTAATATCTATGTATGTAGGGGAAAACATACTCTTGTAAATATCATAATATTTCATAAATATCAGGCAGCCGTGCACTAAACATCTTCGTTTATTGTAATAGTAATGTGTGTTTCATAAAAATTTTGGTATTTCCTTAATACTACATCGCGCATAATTAAAATATTTCCGCATATTTTTTTATTAAAAAATATTAATTTTCACTTTAATAAACAAAATTCTCTTTACGTGTCTATGTATGTGTGCGTTTTTTGACACTTGATATCATAATATTGTTTTCTAAATATATATGTATTATGAAAATAATATTATAATATCTGATATAATATTAATATAATACTAATATTGCAGTCCACACGTAATATAATTCGCTCTGCTATGAAATTTGACGTTTGCTGATAGAAATATGTTTGATATTATATCAGGTATAGACGCTATGTAACCCTACGTCTCCACCTGACATGAAACTTTGCTGTAACTTGAAGTTATAACTGAGTTGTTAAAACAAATGCACTAACAACAATGTTATAACTTGAGAAAAGCATTAACTTGAGCAGTCTACACCTAACATTAACTTGAAGTTAATGTTAAAGTTAGTCATTTTATGTTAGGTGGAGACCGCGAGTAAGGCTCGTTGACCAACTGTAACGGAATGTAATTGCAACAGTAGAAAACAGCTGATCAAAATTGTTAGGTTAACAGCCCTTTTCACAATGTACAATTAAAAGTTAACAGGGACTTTAACGGCAAGTTTTGTATGAAGAACTGTCAATTAAAATTCACGTTAACTCTTAATCATACATTGTGAAAAGGGACGTAAAAATAATGAAAATGGTTATAGAGATGTAATGTAACGTAACCTACTTTTCAAATAACAATATCGATCAGCTGTTTCCTACCGTTGCAATTACATTCCTTAACAGCCAGCTAACTGTGAATTTAGGGGGATTATGTTTGATAAATTCATTCGATAAAAATATTTAAAAAATAACTCAATAGATCTATTTAATCTATGGCGGTTTTAAAATATTTTGCGTTAAATAACATGGAAAAAATTTGCAACGATTTTCCATCATCCCACGTCAAATTTGATTAAATATCCAACAGAACTTGAGAAGACGAAGGCGGTATGCTTGTCAACAAAGTTGTCATGAAATTATAGAAAATCGTTCCAAATTTCGAATACTAAAAAGAAATTGATTTTCTTATAAAAATACATGGACGATTTTTCTGTTACAATTAATCATTTTTTTTTATTCTTTTCAGCTGTGATAATACACAAGGAAAATCCTGTCCACAGGACAACTCCAAACGTTTTCCTGACTGCTGTCCCAGTTTGGAATGTAACCTTACAAGAACACTACCAGTCAATTGACTACTCATTTGATCGGAAGTCATGCAGGATATATTCATCAATGCGTAGAACAAAGTTTCTATCACATTGTTAAAGGCAAAATGAAAAATGTGATGGAAACTTTTGTGTACGTGTGATGTTGCATCTCTCTCTAACCAATGAATGTAACATATAGTTGAACTGCTTACTCCGGTGCTTTTTAGTTATCAATGATAGCATAAATATTACTCAAGTTTGACTGTTCATAATTGAATAATATATCCCCCACAATTTAGAAATCACACTTGATTGATATAGTGACAGCAAATATACTTTTTATTTTATTTGCTTTTTTATTATAAAAATAACTTTTAACTACACACGTAACTAACATTTTTAAAACAAAAAATAAAAATACACAAAAACACCAAATAATTTCAGCAGTATCTATCCCTCTTCACGCCTTTTCATCACCAACGCATCTTGCTCTTTACAAATATCTAAAATTTTGAAAATAAATATACATGTTAAATTAAACATGGTTGATTTCATTTATTTACTATTTTACTTATCTTTTTTAACACTTTTGTAAACTTTTCCCAGACGATATGAATTCTATTAACGCCTTCTTCAACCCCAACGCATCTTGATCTTTCCAAATATCTTAAAACTGAAAAAGAAACCAATACATACATGCATATGTATGTATGTATGTATGTATATCCCAGTTGGCCACGTCTTTAAGACATCTTTGACGACGGGTACAAGACAATGGTAAGTCGTAGAAGACATATTAAAGACAACTCCATACAAATCGTTGACGAAATTTTCATACAAATGGCGGCGAGGTCACACAAGACCAGATGAGCGACATTGTCGCTCAGATTATCCTCAACAAGGCTTTATTGAAGACAAAACGTGTGACACTGTTGCTCAGATTGTCATCAACAAGGCTTTATTGAAGACATAACGAGGGACATTGTCGCTCATATTGTCGTCAACAATGCTTTATTGAAGACACAACGAGGGACATTGTCGCTCAATATGTCCTCGACAAGGCTTTATTGAAGACAAAACGTATGACACTGTCGCTCAGATGGTCCCCAACAAAGTTTTATTGAAGAGAAAACGTGTGACATTGTCGTTCAGAGAGTCATGAACGCCGATTTCTTTTAAATTGTCGATTAGAAAACTTAATCTACAGACGACATGTCGTACATGAATCGTCGAAGACAATGTCGTCTAGGACGATTTGGACAACTGGGATTTTTAATTAAACTGAATAAAATTTCTTTTTTTCTTTATTGTTTTTATCTTACTTTTTCACAAACACCATAATTTTTTTTACCACTTTTAAACATTTTAATTTTACAAATTGAACGAACTATAAATTATTTTCAGTAAAATTCAATATTTTAAAAATTCTGGCATAAGTACATTAGACATTTCACTCTAGCATATATATATATGTATGTTAGAGTAGAGCAACTATAATTACTGTTGAAATGAATGTAAAATTGTTGCAAATGTGTTAGTAAAAAAATGTTGTTTGTGTTAGTTTCAGTCATTCATTTCTTGCAGGGTAATACTTTATGATTATTAAACCATATATCAAACTTAATAATAACCTAAAAACTTTAAAGTTTTACATTCTTGTGAGAACAAATTTATAGAGAAAAGTAAAAAAAAACTAACTCCTCGTCCAGACTTGCAATTTTTGTTGCTGCAATTTCTTAAAATTCTGCTCTCAAATTGCATAAGTGTCCACATTATGAAATTCTAATATTGCAATTATGCATTAAAAAAATTATTACACCACAAATTTCCTTGAAAAATTAACAATTCTATTTACTTTTTGTTATATTTTTTTTTTTGTTTGTTTTTCATACAACTGAAGAAATAAAATTATAAAAAACGTCAAATAAAAGTAACAACTTGAAATTAATAATTACGAATTTCAATTCAAAAGAGAATTGCCGAGCACATTAAACTGTATACCCCTCCCCAATCTTCTCACCTCTCTCATCAATGAACTCCAGAATTGCTGCAACAAAAATTGCAAGTCTGGACAGGAACTAACTTAACCTGCACAAGTAAGCAAATTAGATATTAAGTATCAATTAAGCTTTTAAACTTGAATTAATTTAAGCAATTAAATATTTAATTAAATCAATTTAAGTTATATATATATATATATATATATATATATATATATATATATATATATATATATATATATATATATATATATATATATATATATATATATATATATATATATATATATATATATTGTTACGTTTAAATTTTATTAAACGTGTGAGTTCTTTTGATTGCTCAAAAATAAAAATAAATAATACACAATTTTTATTTGCTACTGTTTTTCCTTTTATTCTTAACGAAGCAAATAACAACTTGTCTTTTCTTAACTACTTCTTATCGTTATTATCCACTTTCAACGAGGTCTTAACTTGACTACTTTCTGATTAGTACTGCCCTGTTCTCGCACATGCTGCCACTTTTTATAGTACAGGAACCGGTTCTCGAATGTTCGCCTGATAGGTGCATGATGCCATCTGTATTGTCATTTACTATTGGTAGTCAGATGTTCAAACAGTCCTCTAGCACAATCGGGAAAATTCATGTTGCTGCTTCTAGGCGTTTGTAGATAATTCGATTGGTCGTTATTTTTTAATTTAAAAGTAACGACTCTTATGTTGGCAATGCGGTTTGTACTGGTAGTACAGTGCTCGCAGTTTTATTTGCATGTGTGTGTGTCTGTAGCTATGTATACAATTATTGTTGTTGCTATAGTATTTGTACGTAAATATGTGTGTACGTTTAGTGCTTTAGTTAAATACTTCCAGATAGTTCTTTGCTTTAACCCTGTAGGAATATTTTTACGTAACAATATATATATATATATATATATATATATATATATATATATATATATATATATATATATATATATATATGTATATATATATTATCTGTGAGTGGTGTATTTTTATTCCGACAGAGTTTCTTTAATTTGGAACGATTTTCTGTAATTTCATGACAATATTGGTTGACAAGCATACCGCCTTCTTCTGCTCGAGTTCTTTTGAATATTTAATCAAATTTGACGTGAGATGATGGAAATCGTTCCAAATTTTTTTCCATTTTATTTAGCGCAAAATATTTTAAAATCGTCGTAGATTAAATAGATCTTTTGAGTTATTTTTTAAATATTTTTATCGAATGTATTAATCGAACATAATTCCCCCAAATTCACAGTTAGCCGACTGTAAAGGAATGTAACTGCAACGGTAGGAAACAGCTAATCGATATTGTTATGTGAAAATTATGTTACGTTACATTACATCTCTATAACTATTTTCATTATTTTTAACCTAACAATTTGGATCAGCTGTTTCCTACTGTTGCAATTACATTCCGTCACAGTTGGTTAACGAGCCTTGAAACTTAAATTGATAGGCTCTTACGCAAATTACCATAACCATGCAAAACAACTGTTCGAACCAAACTAATAGGCAACGCTGTATTTGATTATAGGTGACTAGCCATAACCATATAAATCCATTTGAATTTGGGTATTGGTTACGGCTGTGGCAATATGGTATGGAACGTCTAATTTAAGCTTTATGGTGATTGTCATACATATTTGAACTTTGACTACGACGTTTTTGTAATAGATTAAAGAACAAATGTTCTTGTCGAAGCCTAAATACGCCAACCACAATCGCCCATATTGCGTATGTCGAATCGAATATTCGTTTACGAGAATTTTGCATTATAGTTATTAAAGGTTTTCTTAGCCTAGGACAAAATCCTGGTAGACGAACATTCGACCTCGACATACGCAATAAGGGTGAATCATATATATGTATGTATATATATTGAGCATTATTTTCGATTTTATCGTAAGCGAAAAAAAATAAATTTTTCAGGAGAAGGTTTTTTAAAATATTCAAATTTGTTTTTGTACGTAAATTGTCCCTTACGATAAAACTGTACAGCATGTATTTTAAAAGTTTTGATAATTCTAAACCCTGGGTAGGCCCATAAAATTTTAATTTCAATAAAAAAGTACATTTTCATACAAGATGGGCCACCCAATAAAGGTTGTTTACAAAATTTTCAAATTAATGGGATAAACAAGTTTATTTTTGAGTGTGAATTTGAGATATAAGATGAGCCAAAAAATTGTTTTCTAACAGCCTGTTTGTGTAAGACGTTGACCGCAGAAATTCTTGGCGTGCGTGACTTTCAGTTATTTTTCCAAAGAAGGGTTTTCTTGAGAGCGGCTCGTCTCTAACTAATGAAAATTTTACACTGTTAGCTAAAAGTATTTTTTTTTTATTTTTTATTTTTTTTTTGTACTCATCATTTAAAGTAGAAAAAGAAATGTTTGTTCTTAACGTACTAAGAGCGAAATTGCTAAGATCCGGGGGAAAAATGAGAAAGCTACAACATACAGAATCCGAGTAAATTTATCGTTTTCAAAACGAAGTTAAAGTTTCGGTGTTCTAATCAGAAATAATTTCTTAGTCGGGCTTGAGTTCAGTAATTTCAATTCTTATTCAATGAAATATTATTTTTTCATTAATTAATGTGAATTTCTAAAAAAAGAAGAAAAATCAAACTAGACTTTATTGGCTTGGGGAAATACCGATCTTATTCTGTGCAGCCACGCACTTCATTAGTAGCCATGTCTATTTACTTGGGTAGAGAATGTTATCAACATCAGCTATTTAATGTAAATTTTTAATGAAATGGAATATGAGAAGTGATTGTATTGTGTATATAATTATTAATTTACATTTGCTAAATACATTTCTAAGGGCCAATTTCACCAACTTATTTAAATATCAATTCATATTTAAAAATAATTTTTCCATACAAAAATTAATCAAAATCGACATTTAAATATGAATTGATATTTAAATAGAGTTGGTGAAATTGGCCCTAAGTATCAATATTCATTTTCTATTTTTCTCAATAATTACATCTTTCTATTTTCGAATGCTTTAATTTAGCTTAAATATTTGCTCATGACAAAACCTAATGTTTGAATTTCTAATTGGACTTATTACATACATACATACATATCGCATTTACTTCAATAGTGGCATAACTCAAAAAATGAGTTTTTTGAGTTAATAATGCAGAAAGATGCGGCATTTCGTATTTTATCTTGTGTAAAAATTTCATATAAATAGCTTGTACCATCACCTCCTGAGAGAAAAATTTTTTTCATTTCTCCATTGAATTGTATGCAAATTGAAAACTTAAAACTCGTTTTCTGCAAAACTGGTTTTTTTGAGTTATCCCATCATTGAAGTAAATGTGCGATATGAGCATATATATGTTGCTCATTTTTCGTTTGATTTTTTTTTTATCGCACCTGTTCGTCGTTAAAAAAAATAATGAGAGCAATTATGAATAAAATTCCACGAGAAATTTTTCCGGGAGAACAATTTCAACTAATATCAACTAATAGGGAAAACGAAAAATTCTAATTGGAAAAGGGAGAAATTTCTCGCGGAATTTTATGCAGAATTGCCATGAATATGTTATAATTTTGGGCAATATATTATTTATTTGTTTTATACAGTAAACGCTTTCCAAAACATTTAACAAATAATTCCATTACAAGAATATTTTAGTATTGAAAAATAAATTTAAATACATACATATGTATGTATGTGTAAATAAGTAAAACTAAAGTTTCGCAAAATTGCTATTTCTTTGCAACCTGAAATACATAATTTCTAAAATTATATGACTTATCAAACTTAAATAGAACATGAAATGAAATTTTTTTAATTAAAAAAAGTCTGACCTCATTTGCAACAAGAGTTTATCTGCCTGTCCCACGATGTCACTCGCAAACGTTCGAGTGACAACTTGTATTGCAAACAATAACATTAGAAAATTTGTTGTTGTTTTCAATATAAGTTGTCATTCAAATGTTTGCGAGTGACATTCGAAAAGTATAAAATTTTTTTAATTTTTAGTTTTTTTTATCATAGGTAAAAGTTATATTTTTGGTTCTCTGTAAAATATATTAATATTTTATTTAGTGATGATTCTCTATTTTTCACATTTAGGTTTCTATTATTAAAAAACAAAATACATATTTTCTTTTTAATTTAAATGTTTCTTGCAAAAAAAAAGAATTCAAAATAAAGATTTTTATTATGTCTAAGTATACATATATTTTATTTGGTTTAAAATCAGTATTCAATTAGAAACTAATTACAATATCATCTTACTGTCTTTTGCATCTTCTTTTTAATTATCTTTGAAGGAAAACATTTTTGTTACAAGAATCGAATCACTTGCAGGTTTTAATAGAGTGACAAATTTCTTTAAAAATTCAAAAACCATTTAATTAAAAAAAAAAACAAAATAATTGAAAAAAACCATTTAATCTAAAACAAATTTAAAAGGTTACCCAAAGTAATTAAAGTAATTGTAAAAACTAGTGGAATACAAACTAAAATAATTACTAAAAACTAAGTATAATAGATTGAAAGATTAAAAAAAAGGTTGGAAATCAAAAACACAAGAAACTAATCTTGAGTAGTAGAATCACTACTCTTTGTCAGGGCGATGGCCAGTGATGTCTTTGTTTTGGCCTCAGTTGAAAGTAAATTTCATTGACGTGCTGATCGTTCGGTTTCCATTAAGCACTCTCGCACAAGTATGCGAGCATGTACAATACCACGTTTCAGACGTTCTGTGGAACTACGTGAACCAGTATAGGTTGGCCTTATGTCTCGGCCCATTTCTTCGATTATTGACAAAAGTTGGGCGTATTTGGCAAGGCCATTACATTGACCGGATGCTCCAGACAGGTTAGATGAGCTCATAGAATTTGCGATATTGGACGATTGTGAGGCTGTTAACATTAGCGGTGAAGTTGATTGTGGATACTTAAGAAGGGAGGGTGTAGAACCACCACCATTTGAGGTAATGCTGACATTATTGTTTGTATTTGGTATCGGTGTCATTGACAATGATGATGCTAATGTTGAAGATAAGGCCGACGCTCTTGGATTCGCGGGAGTCAAGGTAATGGAAGGTGAAGCAGTTGTGTTTGCTTGTTGCTGTAGTAAAGCCAATTGCGCTTGCAACTGTTGAGTGTATTGTAAGGCTGCAGCAGCTACAGCTGCATTGGAGGTACTGCCACTTGCCACGGCTGCTGCTACTTGGCTAAGCTGTTGATGATAGTCCCTTTCACGCTTTGAATGTGCATACAGGTCACGACTAGTGGAAGCATGACTGCTTCTTATATCATCCCGTTCATGTAGAGATATGCTGTGGATATGACGCTCTCGAGGTGTATGATGTATGGCGGATATTTGAATTTGTGGTTGCTGTTCGCGCTGTTCCCGTTGCTGCTGATAGTTGTAGAAATTTTGCACCTGTGAACGTGGTATTGGGGTCACAGTGACGTCACTCAATTTTGATTCTACGGCCTGTATGTCCATAATATCCATGATGAGGCTTTCCAATATTGTTGATGTAGTTTCAACAAAATAAAATTCACTGTTGTTTGCACGGATTCCTGATTTTGATTAATTTTTACCTTAAACTACTATTTTTGGTGTTTCTTTTACAAAACTTTCGCAATATTTTGATCAAATGTAATTTATTTTGTTGGAGAAAGATATTTTTGTGTAAATGTCAAACGTAGTAGAAAGAAGTGCTGTTATTTAAGTGGATAACGGGTAATTGTTTACTATTTAGAAATAAAAGCAGAGTTGTAAATGAAAGTTCATGACCAGTGCTGCCAGATCCTTACTCTTTTGTTGTTTTGCCCACAGAGGATATACTTTGGGGTTTTGCCAAACTCCTGGGTAAATTTATACAAGGTAGACTCGCGTGAATTCGCTTTTGACGTCAAATGGAAAAAGGTGTATTTTGGCATTTAAGAAGTGATGTTTGTTTATACATTTTCGTGTTGACATCGGAAAAGATATACTCATCTGATCTGTCGAGAATACCTGTTATTATGAATTTGTTTTTTTTTTTTGTAATAGACTACAAGAAACTTGACAAGTTTTCTTTAATATATTAGTGAAACGTCAATCTCTTTATCGTCAACGTCTTACACAAACAGGCTGTCTATGTCTAATTTTTTTTAAAGCAATATATGATGTAGAATTAGTAAAATCGTATCGTCATGTTGCGTGTCAGCTGACAAAAGCCGTACCATTTGCAATGCATTGCACTCTGTTATGGCTTCGTTAGTCAAATCGTATTGTCTTACTTTTGAAGTTGTCGTGTCGCTTAAAGTAAGGATGTTAGTTATTAAAAACGTGAAGCTGCCAGCGAGTGTGTCAGCTGTTATTGTGTTTCTCTTTGCCTTATTCGTGTGTGTGTGTGTATGTATGTAAGCCAGAAGTTGACGTTTGACATGTAAAAATCTATTTTCTGCAGATTTTTACGTAGCAAACGTTGCCAACACATTTTCAATAAGCATCAATATGCTTATTAAATGTTACGGATTTTGTCAGCCGATACGCAACAGCACGACACGATTTCAGTAATTTTACCATTATTCTTTTATGCTATTCTACTTTGTCAAGCCTAAATATAGTTTTTTTCTCAGTAAAATTTGGCTACCTGCTGCAAACAGTTTTTTGACATTTATTCTAGAGCTGCCACTATATTATTTTTTAAACTTCATATAAGGTATGGTTCATTGATCTACTCCTGTTAAGTTTAAACCACATATAAATTAGAGTTTAATTCAACCAAACCAGCTCTTAAACTTTCACTGATTTATTAGCCCTTAGTTATGCAGAATTAATCCATATATCGTTCTTCATATTGTGTAAAATTTTCATACAAATGTCTTATATACTCAACTCTTGAGAGAAAAATACACTTTTCTTTTTCAAATCAGTTTTGTAAAACCAGTTTTTTGATTTTTGATATTATTCAAGCAAATGAGTGATATGTGGCGTAGTATACAGTTGAACCTTGACTATCCGGGAAACATGATAGGCCCCCTAGCACGAGTAATTGAAACCCCGATAATCGAGGTTCAAATGTGCTTAAAGATATTTTTATATGAATATATGAATAATTTTAGTTAAAACAATTTATAATCAAAGTTTTTCTAAAATTACGTACTATTAAATATTCGCCTTCCGATAGAAAAATGAAGTGCCGAAAACCCCCGTTGCAAAAAATTGCCATACCGTAAATCAAGAATAAAACGCAATACGGCAGCACTGAAACTACAACTGCAAATTATTTTCGTTGAAATAAATTCAAATATTTTTCTTTTTTCTCAATAAATAGATTTACTTGAACAATATCTATTCTAAAATTTTTAACCAGTGCTTCAATATTAACATTTTAATTTTACATATATAGGCATTGACAGCAATATTTTGATGACCTATATTTAGGATCATAAATTAGTCTACAAATACATACACAGATAATAAATAAAAATCAGCTGTTTCACAAACAACGGTAATAAAACAAAACGAAATATAAAAAGAAACATTTTTATACATTATGCTTCAGCATAATTTTTTTTATTTATTTATTTTTTTAAGTTGAGAATTAAACTAAGAAAACCCGCCCTAAAATGTATCTACGTACGTATATATGTACATACATACATACATATACGTGTACACGTACAATTTTTTTGATTGCTTTATTTACAAGCGGACCATTTCGGTTGCCGTGGTAACTTTAAGGGCACGGAAAAATTTGATTACAATTGTAACACAAAACAAATAGAAAAAATGTAATAGTAAGAAGCAGCAGGCAAACTACATAAAAACGAGCATAAGATAAAACAAAGAGAATAAAAAAATGTACATGAATAAAAAATTTTAAATCAAAGCTGCTTCAGTTTTTTCAGTTGCCACTCTAATGGCAGCTTCAAACAAAACATTACTTTAGTGTGACACTAGCATAAAAAGAATAAAAAAATATACTACTACCGATATATTAAACACTAGTTACTATAATTGATTGGATTACCATTTTAGGAAATGCAATAATTGAAAACAGTAAAAATTACAATAAATGCTTGTGTGTGAAGTAAATTAGTTTATATATTAGTGAGATATATTTTAATTAAAACGAATTTTCTTTAATATAAAAAACAAAACTGTTTTAAAAAGTAAAAAAAAATACTGTAAAAATCATCAAGATACCTATGTGAAATTTTATGTACATACATATGTATGTACTTTATATTATTTATTTTGCTTAAACATGCATATGTATGTATATACCTTAATATTTACATACATTATGGCTTGCATAAGACTGTAATTGCAAATTTTGTGGTGGTTTTATGAGAATACATGTACATACTATATGCATCTGCATCCACACATATGGACATAAATACATACATACATACATATGTTACCTCTTTTCATTGTAATCAGGATTTATTGTTTTTATTCCATTACCGTATTTTTCATATTCCAAAAATTTTAAAATATAAAAACCAAAAATGTTTAAAAAATTTTTAAATACAAGCTTATTTTGACATTCTCCAAGGAGTTAATTAATAGAACTAGATTTGTAAACTATTATTTTATCCATATATCAATTATCTTTGTCATAGCCGGTCACTTACACATACCTATTGAGTTTTCACTGGGTTTTGCTGTGCATAAGTCCTAGTTTACACTATGCAAGTCTTACTGCTAAGCTGATTAGTTTTTTAGGAGAGAGGGCAGAGGGAAAAGAAACATTTATGTTCCCCTCGTTTCTTTCATCCTCAAAATAATCAGCTTAACAATAGAACTTCAATTTGTGCAAATTAGGACTAAGGGATTTTCTTTTCCTTTTTTATCAATACAAAAATGCTTTAAACAAAACTTTTAATTTGTGATTGAAAATTAAACTTTGTACATGTGAGCGATTGTCACTATAATCAGTTATAACGATAACACCATAAATCGACTTAAGACAAACTCGAGTTATATATAATGTTACAAACCTTTAAAACCGATGCTTGACATATACTTAAAATCCCCAATTATCTATTATATAAAAAAATAAACAAAACAATGCTTACCTAAGTCTTAAGAAAGTCCAATAAAATTTGTAATAAGCGCCAAATTATACTAAAAACGTAATTTTCCTATTTCGATTATCGTAAAAAAAATTAAACGTTCATTCAAAAGTAGCTTTTCTCAAAAATGTGTTTTTCGACATATGCTGTTATTGCTTGTGACCACTAATCATATGTGAGGATTTCTCTTGCCAAATGCATTTGATTGCCCACAAAATCGTATTGCAAAAAATAGCATCACACTCAGTGCTGCCAGAAAATGATAATGAAAAAATGCTAAAATGCTCTACACAAGAAAAATTAAATGCTAGATAGATTTTAAATTTATGTAGGTTTTTTTAGACGTTTTTTTTGAGTTTGTTTTTACGAAAGAATATGCTAAATCTAGTAGTGAAAATTAGTACAATGATCACATTTAAGGCAGTCCAAAATGATTTAATTACACTAGGTCTGCTCGTTTACTTTCCTAGCAGAAACTAGCAACTAGCAGAAATTTTAAAAATATGTACTACATATATGAATTTAAAAAAAATGCATAAGGCCGTTATTAGAATTCAGAATTTTTAATTTTTTGTGTAATTTTTTTTGTGTATTCACCTCAATTCACTTTCAAAAGTTCATACTTGGGATGTCAAAAAAATATACTGAAAAATGTGTGTTGACATCTGAGGTATATTCAAAACCACCTCCTAAAGTCAATTCGCCTTGCCTTTCTGCTCTTTCTATAGATGTAGCTGTTGTAGGGACGGTTTTACCTCGTTTATTATGCCTTGGTTGCTACCATTTTTTGCATCTGCAAAATATTTTTCAGTTTTAGCAACCCTGAGTGACATCACTTTAAAAAAGCAACAACAAACACATAGAGGAGAGCATAAAAGAGCAACAATTCGCCGCCATTTTCACTTTGCAATTTGTCAGTTGAATTTTCGAATTGAGAGCGAATTACAGTGTGTTTTTTTGCCACTACACTACCTACAGCAACATATTATAGTTAACACAGGAATTATTCGTTTTTTAATACCGTCGCGGCTCAGCAGCTGTTTTGTTTTTTTTTGTTTAAGTTTATTAACCAACAAGCATTGTGAGTAGTAATTTTCTTAACGTATAGTGAAAAAAATCAAGTTATAATTAATTAAAGACAAAATATAAATTAATGTCTGGTAAATGTAACAACTGTAGTGAAACACCCTACACATAAAATACCATTAAAAAGGTGGAGACAGAGGTATAGAGTTAAATAAAACAAAACTAAAATATTTGCAACCAAAAAAAAGTGCTTTTTTTGTTGCTGCGAGTGTAGTGGAGAAAATAAATTGAAACTTTTTATGTCTAATATAAAGTTAGAAGTAAAAATATCTAAAATATTTTTTTCTTTGCAAAGGCGTTGCAGAAAATCAAATAAAATAAATCCAGTTAAATTTTTTTTGTTGATTACTAACTAATACAATATATACATAAGCAGCAACAACAACGAAAGCGGTGAGTTTTCAATTGTTGAGTGACACCGAACCAACGTCACTTTTAATAATTAAAATATTATTTTTTATTGTTTGGTGGCTTAAAAATAAAAAAATTACAAATAAAAATTGTTAAAGAATTGAAGTCATACAAAATCGTTGACGAGACGACCACCAACCAACAAACTCAAATTTTAATATTGCAATTCATTTTGTAATAGTGTGTGTAAATCTGTGTGCCCGTGTTACTGCTGCTGCTGCTTCAGATATTGTTTGCTACTGCTGCTATTGTGCTGAAGCTGGTTGCCATTCAAGTGAACCTACGCCAAAAAAAACCGAAAAGACAACAGAAATCAAAAACAACTCCCACTATGGAATTTATTTCAGTTGGCCAGAGTGTTAATATAAAACGTACCGACGGTCGTGTACATGCCGCCGTCGTCTCAAAAATTAATGAATCTGGCAAATCAATAACTGTGGAATGGTACGAAAGGGGCGAGACCAAAGGCAAGGAGGTAGAGCTCGAAGCCATATTATCTCTTAATCCAGAAATACTCGATCAAGCCGAACAGGAAACTTTGCATACAGCTCCTGAACCGAAAAAAGTAGCTACTGCACCCGTTAATCTATCACGCAATGCTACTCAAGGCGCATTAGGTCATCGTACAAATCGAGTCACAATCAATTCCTCCAGTCTTTTGACATCTGCCTCCGTTGCTGAACATCTGGAGAATATACCGCCTCAGATTCAGCCACCCACTACAGGTATTGTGCGGTCTCGCACCACCAACAACGCAACACGCTTGGCTTCGGCTACCAATTCAGGTATAGGCGGGCTAACCAATACATCCTCTATAGGCAATACTTCTTCATATGGTAGTGGTGGCGGTGGTGTTGGTAATGCTACTAGCAATGCCTCGAATGTAACTGCCGGCAATGTGGGTGGTCGTCGATCCTATGTTGTCAAAGAGGTTGAGCGTCTTAAAGAGAATCGTGAGAAACGTCGTGCCCGCCAAGCTGAAATTAAAGAGGAGAAAAATGCCTTAATGAATCAAGACCCTGGCAATCCCAATTGGGAAACAGCACAAATGATACGAGAATACCAATCAACTTTAGAATTTAATCCTTTAACTGATGGCCAGGCCATTGAAGATCATCAAATAACAGTTTGTGTGCGCAAGAGGCCTTTATCACGCAAAGAAGTAAATCGTAAAGAAATAGATGTAATTTCGGTGCCACGCAAGGACACATTGATTGTGCATGAGCCGCGCAACAAAGTCGATTTGACAAAATTTTTGGAAAATCACAAATTTCGTTTCGACTATGCCTTCGATGACCGATGTGATAATGCAATGGTTTACAAGTGAGTAACTATATATTTTATTATTATTATTATATGAATGGTTTTTTGTTAATGTTCTTTTAGAAGTGTAAATGTGATGCGCAAAATAGAATGGGACCTGAGGGTAAAAACCATTTGTCAGGAGAGCCATTTTAAAGATTTAAATACGTGTATCTTTGGTGTACCATCGCATCATAAAACGCGCATATCTTTGGGAGGGAACACTTTTGGGACATGGGATCGGTCTCATTCGATGCTCAGATGTTGTCCACATCAAAAAAAAAAAAGTGAAAACTTATTTTTTTTTTACCCTTAGGTCCCTTTCTCTATGCGCTGTCACAAATAGAAAAATGTACTTACACATCAAGTTCTATTAATGAAGTCTATGGGAACTTTTGGTTTATTTTTTAAAATTAGACCCGTAGGCTATAATAATAAAGCAAGGGGGTTTACTTGATGTAGCAGAAACGTTAGTGGGAAATCATATATGAGAGTTTGCGCTTATTAGGGCAGAATGGGTTCGGTGCGAATTCCAACACGATGCTCCTAATGAAGTGGTTTTATGTTGAGGTGTTAGGCATTTCACAACAAAGTTTAATTTGTTATACCATGTCTCTGTTTGATAAATGATGAAATATTAGCAAATGGCTGCTCTAAGCCGTAGATATTTCCGTGTGAAATATGCTATATATAGATTCGCTCGTTAGTCCCATAGATGCCTATTTAGATTTCAAACTCCTCTATGTATATTTTATAGACAACTCTTAATAGGTACAACCTTATTATAGCATTAAAAATTAAAATGAAAATCAAGCAGGACAGCACAACTTTTTTGCGATACACAATAATAGTATTACCTTAAAATTTCTTCTATCTACTTAAACATTTCTGCTCTGTTTATAGTTGCTTTGCTATAAGTAAAATTGTTTTTATTTATTTTCTTGTTACCTTTGTAATAGATTAATTAACCTTGTTTTATGATGTTACACATTGATTTTATTTTGTTTCTTTTCCCCTCGTCTCTCTCTCTCTCTCTCTCTCTCTCTCTCTGCTAACAAACTAATCAGCTTATCAATAAGGCTTGCATAGTGTAAACTAGGACTAATATAAAATGCAGAAATAATCCTTAAAAGTCAATATTTATAAATAAACAGCGGTTTTGGTATTTTTCCTTTTTTTATATAATTATATATATATATTTTTTTTTTGTTGCAAACTTTACATTAAAGTAGACCTCCACCACAACAGCTGATTTTGAACATAAATTCAAAAAGAAGTTCGTTGAATTTCGAAAACAGAGTGTGTTTTTGAAGCAGAGGCAGATCGAAATACACACATGTATAATATCTATCTTAATGTTATATTCATACTATAAGCATGTATGTGGAGTATGTGCAAAAATAAATAAAAAGTAAAAAAAAACACGGTCGACATCGCCTCAATCATTGTCTCTTAGAGGTGGTTAGTCATACACCTAAGCTTTAACTGCTGCTACTACCATTCTTTCAATTTACTTCGCTTATGCTTTTTTGCTTGTGCTGCACACATTACATTTTTTGTGTTACTAATTTCTAATTAAATAAAAAAAACCAACTTTTATAACAATTGGTTTTCAATTCATTTTAATAAAAGACTGTTGTGGGAAATTTGGGGCTGTCTTAAGAAACGAAAAATTGCAACGTTTTATTTGTATATGAATGTATGTATATGATCATATCATTAAACTTTATTTTTCTTTTGTTTACAATTAGTATCTCTCGCACACAAAGGAGAGACGAGATTGAGTGTGTCAGCTTTTTCTCAACTTGAGTCCCAGGGTGTAGTGAGACTGTGATTATTTCTTATTATTTGAATTTCTGTCATTGTTTTTTCCACATTTCTTTCTTATTTATTTTTGTTTTACTTATTTTAATAAACATAGTTTTTTGTTTTCTTTTTTAATGTAAACTGGTTTAATCTTTGTTAGTTGCTTTTTTCATTTCCCTATAAAAGATTTAAAATAATATCGATTGTATGCTGATGACTAAAGCTGCAGATAATGATGCTGTATGTCTGTAGAATGTGTGTTTGCATGTGCGTGCACTTAGTGCATACTCATATGCATGTGCATACATATAAACATACATACTTCCGAGTATTGGGTGTTTTAAATTTATTAGAAAGTCTAGTCATTTTGCCAAAGGTTATTTATTTTCTTTCATACATTTGGTTAAAGTGCTAATAAAGAAATGCGGTTTGGAAATTATTTATTTCTATTTAAATGTGGTTGATAAGTAATACATATTAGAGAAATTCTCCTAAATTGTTATTACTTTTTTAAAATATAGAAAAAAATTCGAGATAAGTAAGATTTAAAAAAATTAAGTCCCGCTGATAAAAGGAACCGTAATCCTATGATGATTTATATATTTTTAACTGCTTTACTGACTGACTCCAAATATACATAGTGCTGAAATTAGCATATACACTTTTGAATATTCAATTCTATTTCTTATTGGTTCTATAACCTACGATATTTTTTATAACTCTGAAAAATCTAAGAATAAATTTGTAATTTATTTCATATAATATTTGCAATTAATTTCTTCTTGATTTAATTGATTTGCTGTGCAAGTGCAGTGCATACTTAATAACCAGAACCATTACAGATTTACAACTCTGACTAATTACAATAATTTTCAAAACAAAAGGCTTAAAATATGTTTATTAACAGATATTTTATTTTATAAACTATGTATTTTTAAAATTTCTGCAACAAAAATTTGCAAAATGCTCATTCAAGAACTGTCACTTTACTATCTCAATTGGTGTTCTCAATTACTGTATTTTGGGTAAACGAAAGCAATTTAGTAAATTGCAGTAAAGTTCAGTAAACAACTTTTGCCTATTCCCCGAACACACGTATTGTGTTTAAAATTAACTAATAATAATAATCAGAATAACTGGATCTCATTATTCTTGCCGTTCCGCGATTGCGGAATGTGTTTTTTGCGGAAGCAAATTTTGAAATTGTTTATTTCGTTGCTGCGATATTCTTGCAGCGGTTGCGGCATTCTTCTGCAGTTGCGTTATTGCCAGTTCTCGTACTTTCAAGCAACTTAAAATTGATTTTAAGCGCTTAACGAATCCACCTAAAAATGGAAAATATGTTCAAATTATGCATTTACCTGCGACACAAGCATCAAAAATTAAATAATAAGTTTGTTCATTTACTAAAAATTGTTACGAATTTGCAACAATTATTACCGAAAAGTGTTCATTAACTCAAAAAGTTTGCAAGGAGAGAGCGTCAAAAGAGAGACAAAAAAATTCCTACAAATTATTGCTAGTAACCCTACAAGAACACTACCAGTCAATTGACTGCTCATTTGATCGGAAGTCATGCATGATATATCCATCAATGCGTAGAACAAAGTTTCTATTCTAACCAATGTATATAACATATAGTTGAACTGCTCACTCCAGTGCCTTTTACTAATCAATGATAGAATAAATATTACTCAAGTTTGACTGTTCATAATTGAATAATATATCCCCCACAATTGAGTATTCATTTATGATTGATATATTGACAGCAAATATAATTTTTATTTTATTTACTTTTTATTATAAAAAATAACTAAATTACACAAGTAAATAACATGCATATTTAAAACAAAAAATACAAATAAAAATACAAAATAACTTCAGCGGTATCTAGCCCTCTTCACACCTTTTCATCTCCAACGCACCTAGCTCTTGACAAATATCTGAAATATTGAAAATAAATATACATATTAAATTAATGTGAATTCTTTTATTCGCTATTTTACTTATCTTTTTAACACTTTTGTAAACTCTTCACAGGCAGAATGAATTGCATTACCGCCTTCTTCAACTCCCAACGCATCTTGATCTTTCCAAATATCTAAAAATTGAAAATTAAACGAATATATACATACTTACATACATATGTATGTATATTTTCAATTAAATTGTATAAAATTTCTTTTGTTCATTATTGTTTTTATCTTACCTTTTTCACAAACACCATAATTTTTTTTTACCACTTTTATATTTACATTTTAATTTTACAAAATGAACGAACTATGAATTATTTTCAATAGAATTCAATATTTTAAAAATTCTGACATATGTACATTAGTCGTTCCACTCTAGCATATATGTTAGAGTAGAGCAACTATAATAACTGTTGAATTGAATGTAAAATTGTTGCAAATGTGTTAGTAAAAAAATGTTGTTTGTGTTAGTTTCAGTCATCCATTTCTTGTAGGGAAAATTTTTACTTGCAAGAATTGTCCAACCACCTGTTGTGTATTTTGTTGTCAAATTAATTATTTAAAAAATATCCGAAAAAGGAAATCTGAAAATTGTTTATTTCTTTGTTAAAAAAAAACATGTATACGTAGAAAAAAAAGCATATTTTCTTAATTTATTGTTTTTCTTTCATTAAGCCACATAAATTAAATTTTGGTGGCAAATAATTTTGTTTGTTTCTCATATCTGATCAGAGATGGAAGTCGATTTTTTGTATTTGTTAATGGAATAAAATTAAAAAAATTATGAAAAATGCATAAAAATAGTAAAAATACATGAAATTGTGTAAAGAATTTCATATTAAATGTCAATTTCTAAAAAATGCAATTTAAAATAATATCAAACAAAATACATCAGAAAAAGTACAATTGTATCATGATTTCCATCCATGGTTCTGATATGAATAAAATTATCCTGCAAGTTCTTACAAGTAAAGCGTTCATTTACTTTTTCATATTTAGGAGAGTAATTTTTGTCCTCGTCCAGACTTGCAATTTTTGTTGCTGCAATTTCTTAAAATTCTGCTCTCAAATTGCATAAGTGTCCACATTATGAAGTTCTAATATTGCAATTAAGCATTAAAAAAATTATTTCACCACAAATTTCTTTGAAAAATTTATATTTCTATTTATTTTTTGTTATATTTTTTTGTTTTTCATACAACTGAAGAAATAAAATTATAAAAAACATCAAATACAACTAACAACTTGAAATTAACAATTACGAATTTCAATTCAAAAGGGAATTGCCGAGCACATAAAACTGTGTACCCCTCCCCAATCTTCTCACCTCTCTCACCAATGAACTCAAGAATTGCTGCAACAAAAATTGCAAGTCTGGACAGGGACTTTGTAAATTTCTGCTTTATTCTCTGGTTGCTAGTTTCTGTTGGGAAAATAATTGAACAGACATAATATTAAAATGTTTTTTATTTTTTTTATTATTATTTAAAACAAAAACAACATAAAACACACACAGGCGCATAGACGTAATTCTGTGTATGTGCGTGAAGATAAATTTTAAAATTTTTAACCGTAGACACAAACAGCATTGTTTAACAGAGCTCTTTTAACAAAAAAACATACCTCTGGTAAATAATAATAATTAGTTTTTACCCACAAAATGGACTTGATTTCCAATTTTTCAAGCAAAATGAACCAGAAAATTTAAACCGAAAGGCTTTTCTCTGCCTATGCCTCCCTTATATAGATAAAGCATTTAATACATCCAACAACATAAAAAATCCCTATCTGAACCCACAGTCAAAATATGGTTTTTAATAATTTTTTTTCAAAAATCGTTGCGGATGGAAAAAAAAGAATATTGGAGGCGACTCCTGGACGCTTCTTAATCAATTTCAAATAGTCAAAAGTCATAACAGCCTGTTTTTGTAAAAATTACAACACAATTTCAAAAAAAAGTTTGTTTAAATTTGAAAAATAATTTTGGTAATTTTTTTCAAAAATTGTAGGAGATGGGGAAAAAAGAATATTGGAGGAGACTCCTTCAATAAACTTAATAATAAAATATTATTAATAAGTAAAATATTAATTAGGGATGATTAGTGCGTTTAAAAAAATTTTAAACTTAAATTTAAATTGCTTGTTTTTTTTAAGATTTTTATAAGAATAAAAGACTACACAAGTAATTATTGAAAACCCCAGCCTTGGTTACGCTGAACTGGCACCTATCACCAAAACCAAACTCTCTTCAATTAAATACTCGTCCAGGCCATTTATAAAAAATCTTTGATAAATCGCACTTTTTTTTCGAATAACTACCCTATTTAATACGATTGACTTTAAATAATTAATACCATTTTTATTACTATTTGGGCTTGCCCAAAAACATTCGATTTTCAATAGTTAGAAAAAACTTACTGTGTCGTTTAAACAAAAGCACTTGTGTTTTTCTCCTTCAATTTGGGGTGTGGAATTTTGCAAACAATTCTATTTTAAATAACTATTTTGCAACAACAATGTTTTATAAACAATAACAAAATAAAATAAAAAGATCAAATAAAATAAAAAAGAGTTTAAAACCAGTATTTTGTATAGTAATACTGGTTTTAAATTTTTAAAGAACATTTTGTTTTGTAGAGTTTTAGAGTTTTTTTTTTAACTCTAGAACTTCCTTAATAATAATTTTTATTTTATACATATATATTTTTTAGATATACTGCAAAACCTTTGGTCCAAACTATATTCGATGGCGGCATGGCCACATGTTTTGCTTACGGTCAGACCGGTTCTGGCAAGACACACACCATGGGTGGTGAATTTAATGGCAAGATACAGGATTGTAAAAATGGTATCTATGCCATGGCAGCTAAAGATGTATTTTCCTATTTGAATGGGCCACGTTATCGACACCTAAATCTAGTCGTATCAGCCAGCTTCTTTGAAATCTATAGTGGAAAAGTATGAAAAAAGTTTAAGCATATATATTTAGGTTTAAATTATAACTTTTGTGTGTGTGTGTGTTGTTCTTTTAGGTTTTTGATTTACTGTCTGATAAGCAGAAACTTCGAGTCCTTGAGGATGGCAAACAGCAAGTGCAAGTTGTTGGTCTCACTGAGAAGGTAGTCGACAGTGTTGAAGAAGTGCTAAAACTTATACAACACGGCAACACTGCTCGCACCTCCGGCCAGACCTCAGCCAACTCAAATTCATCACGCTCACATGCAGTATTTCAAATTGTTTTACGTCCTCCCGGCTCAACAAAAATACATGGCAAGTTCTCGTTTATCGATTTGGCTGGCAATGAACGTGGCGCCGATACTTCTTCGGCAAATCGCCAGACACGCATGGAGGGTGCCGAAATCAATAAATCTCTGCTGGCATTAAAAGAATGCATACGTGCCTTGGGTAAACAATCGGCCCATTTGCCATTCCGTGTCTCTAAACTAACGCAGGTCTTGCGTGACTCTTTTATTGGTGATAAAAGTAAAACCTGTATGATTGCTATGATTTCACCGGGTTTAAGTTCTTGTGAACACACCTTAAATACTCTCCGTTATGCTGATCGCGTTAAGGAATTAGTGGTGAAAGACCTGCTGCGTGATGATGATGCACTGCGCGAAGAAGATGCAGAACAATTAAAGTACGAAGAGGATGAGGAGACTAATAATATACAACATGTTCAGCAGAGACCTATAAAACACAACAATCATGCTAATCACAACAATAACAACAATAACAAAAATGGTCAGATGTCTGGGAGTGATTTGGCTTTGTTGCGTTCGTTAAGCGTAAGTTGAAGAAGAATATAATTTGTTTATAATTTCTAAAGGTTTCTTTAAAAAAAACTATCATAAATCAAGTTCTATAGAAAAAAATTTAAGTGCAGTTAATGCACTTAAATTTTACCTAATAATATGAGGAGTGTTTGAATTGAATTTGATTGACGTCAATTCGATTCACTTTTTTTTTAAAATAATTTTGTTTGTACAATTGTTCGGCTGTTTCTTTTGTTCTAATACATTTAACGTTATTATGATCATTTTGAAAGAATTCAGCAAAATTATTGGAGTGAAAATAATTCTCATGAAACTAGGTGAATAAAAATTATTTGAATTAAATAAAAAAAAAATTGGAGTATAACGGCGGAATTCTGAAAAAAATTCGATCATATTCTGAAAACCAAACGAAACCAAAGAAGAAACAAAATTCAACCAGAAAGATCACTTACTGCAGCTTTTTACTAAAACCAAAGGTTTTACATGTTTAAGATATTTTATCCGAACTTAATTTCGTCAAATTTCAATTTCATCAAAAATTATTCGAGTAGTAAATTATTTAAATCAAAATTATTCGAAATGTTTTTGCAAAACCAAAATAATTATCACATAAAAACTATTCGAATAAATCAGAAAAGTAAAAAAATTCAAACTACAAAATAGTTTTTTGTAAAAAAAAATTAGTTATTCGAATGAAAATTATTCGAAATAAATTGCTTATATAAAAGCTCCTCGTGCATAAACATTTTCCTGGTTATATTTAAAATATTTCTATTTGAATAATTATTATTCAAAAAGTTCGAATAAAATTATTCGTCAAAAATGATACGAGTAAATTATTTAAATCAAATTAATTCGAACTGTTTTTTGCAAAAACAAAATAATTATCATATGAAAACTATTCGAATAAATCAGAAAAATAAAAAATTCAAACTAAAATTATTTGAAATAAATATCGTGCATAAACATTATCCTGGTTATATTTCAAATAGATTTATTTGTTTATTTATTTATTTCAAACAGTTCGAATAAAATTATTCGTTAAAAATTATTCGAGTAAAGTAGTTGAATCAAAATGATATTTTTATTTTGCAAAAAAAAAATAGTTATTATAAATCATATACAAATTGTTTAGATAAAAACTCTTAGTGCACAAACATTTTCCCAGTCATACATATCTATTTAAATTAAATATATTTGAATAGTTATAATTAAAATAAAATTATTCTAGTAAATTAGATAAATCTAATTGTTTTTACAAAAAAAAAAAATTATTTTATAAAAATTATTCGAATAAATCAGAAAAAAATCCAAACTTAATTGTTAAAAAAATTATTCTAATAAAAATTATTCGAAATAAATTGTTTAGAAGCCTCTTCGTGTATAAAAAACATTTTCCTATTAATATTTAAAATAGATCTATTTGAATTATTATTATTAAAAAAGTTGCAATAAAAATATTCGTGAAAAATTATTCCAGTAAATTAGTTGAACCAAAATTATTCGAATTAAAATTTTTAAGCTTTTGTAGGTCACTCATTAATTGATTTCATGCTATTAATTTCTTTTCTGGTGTGAACGGCAGGTTACTATTTTTCGATACATTAGATGTTCTTTTATCAAAATATACAACGATTTCGGAAAAACTGCTTATGTCAAATTTAGCAGCTTTTTTTTATTTATTTATTTTTTTTATTCCTATTTCTGTAAAAGATTTTACTTTCTTGAGGGACCATATTAAATATTTATTTAAAATATAGTTCAGTTAAAATTTTATTCGAAAAGAAATCGCATCTTGAAATAACTTTCTTAAAAACCACATAAATAAACTGAAATTTTAGACAAGTGAAGTTGTTTTAAATGTGGAAATTATGATGCTTTCATTATCTCAATTTAAGCTTAAGTCAACTTAAGCACTTTTTCTTTTGCCACAGAATTAATTATATCGTTTTTTAACAATTTTAAAAAGCTCCAATTTGGTTAAAAAGTCGAGTTAGATTGAATATTTGATTGTTAATTCGGTATAACAAAAAGCTTTTTAAAGAAATCATTATAAAAAATTTCAAACATTTGTCCTCCATATACATATGTACATACATATACAAAATCTTTATTTTCAGGAACATGACATGTCTGATGAACTACTTGTCCAGCACGCTGCTATTTCCGACTTACAGCAAACCGAAGAAATGGTAGTTGATCAGCATCGAGCTATCAACGAATTCCTAACACATTTTCTACCAGAATCTGTGCGTTTATATAATTTAACCAACTATGTAGACTATGACCAAGACTCTTACTGTAAAGAAGGCGAAGCTTACTTTACCCAACTGGCCGAAATGGCTATCATGTGTCGGGATTTAATGGCTGATTTTCGAGCAAAAATGGCTAAAGAGGAAATGCTTTCGTGCACTGTCAAACCACCAGGCAAACGTTAAGCGAGTAATAACAAAATATTGCTACACAAACACACAATACTCTATTCAGCAAAAAAGAAAAGATAAAACAGCGAAAAAGCGGCGAAAAGAAAAGGAATAAACTAAACCACTTCATAAGTATTAATTTGTTTATTTTTTTATATATATATATAGAAAACCTAAAATGTCAAACAAATTACAAGAAAAAAAGAATAGTGCCGTTTAAAATTGCACTTAAAACTACATTTAATATATAAAACGAAAAATAATTTTAAATTAACACTAACAGCAACAACACCACATTTAAATAGTATAACAAAAAAAATTATTACTCACTTTAACTTAGAAAAGAAAAGAAATTGAATCCAACAAGGCAAAAAAAAAACACTCAAAACAAAAAAGCATTGTAAAATTTTTGAAAAACTTAAAATACTTTATGTTTGTTATCCAATGTTTCATTTATTTGTTTTCTTTTTATATATACATACATCCATACATATTAAACAAGGCAGATTAATAAGCTATATGCAAAAGCTCAAACTGATTGTCAAACTCCATTGTTATAAAATTTAAATTTGACACTTGGAATGGTTTAAGAATTGGTTTACATTTGCTGCTATGCTACATGTATTTTTATTAACATGCCTTGATATTAACCAAATTTTATTTACTTGGAAACAATTTTTTTATTTATCCCATATATCTTATCAGCCGATCAGCCGAAGGAGCATTATTATGTAACCCGTTTCGAAAAGGAAACTATTCGAATTTGCGTGTAAACAACATTAGAATGGGAAAATATTGCCGCTCCATTCGAGTTACATAATAACACAACCTTATTCTTTTTTTTAATATTGTGCTGAACTTTTATTTTTGTCTATTATTAAAAAAAATCTACTACTGCGAACTATTTTTAATACTTATTTCTAAATAATAATAATTTTACTGCTTTTTTATTTTTACACTTGAAAAAAAAACAAATTACAAAAAAAAACAATTAAAAACAATTTATGAAGATAAAACTACAAAATCCCGTCAAGTATTATAGACCAACTTTAACATCACTATTAAAAAAAATAAAATAGCTTTCGAAAAAAAACAAAAATAGTTGTTAAGCAAAGCAAGCGAGAGAGAGAGAGAGAGAGACAGAGACAGAGAAATATGTAACGAGCAAAAACTTAACGACTAAGCAAACAAACACCTCGATAATGTTGTCAGTCCTTTATATTATATAACTCCCTCCTTATTTTACTACTAAAAAAAACTCATGAGATCTTCTATCATTCCTTAATTTCCTTGTGAAAAAAAAACAAAACAAATTCTGATCTCATTTTGTTTGTGTTATTACATATTTTTTTTTTCGTCTCTAATATGAATATTTCTTCAAACGGAAATTTTTTAAACTGCTTAAATTGTATCGTAGACTAAAATGCACAAAAAAGGCGTATATTTTTTTTATTATAAGCTGCTGTTCATGGCGAAGTCCGGCGAATTCATTGCATCATACAGGTCATATCCGTTTTTGTTGGGAATTAAATTTTTAGGGCATTGCATGTCAAGTTTAATCAGGGCTATCATGAATAAAATTCCACGTGAAATTTTTCACAGGAAACAATTCCAACTAATAGCAAGTAATAGGGAAAACAAAAAATTCTAATTGGGAAAGGGAGAAATTTCACGTGGAATTTCATTCATGATAGCCCTGAATATAAATAAATAAATATACAAGCAGCTGATCTGTTTCTGAATTCGCCTTGTTATCATACTATGTAACCCCCATACCTAAACAAGAGCGGAAAACGTTGCGTTAGCAGCAGGGTGCGTATTTTCAGTACAATCAAAAAATATTTTTACATTCAAATTTACTAAAAATGCGTACCCTGTTGCTAACGCAACGCTTGCAGCTCTTCTTTAGGTATGAGGGTAAAAAATTAGTACAATTACATCAAGGCAAATTCATATAAGGTATACTCAGCTCAATTAGCTTTGAGAAATTTATACTTGAAATGTCAGAAAAATGTACTGCAAAATGTGTTTTGACATCCAACGTATATTCAATTTACAAGCGTCGAAAATATCACCTGAGCCCTTGGGGCCACGTAATATGGATTCACCTTGAATTACATGCTATGAAAATAATTTTTTATACATACATATGTACATGTCCTTACCTTATATTAAATAACAAAAATTAAAAATTTTAAAAACCCCGACTTTTTTCAGAAAAGATGTTATATCTTCTAAACGGCTGGACCGATTTTCTTCAAACATAGCTAAGAACCCTCTCGATCAAGTCATCTTTCAAACAGAAAAAACTAAATGAAAGTCGGTCCAGCCGTTTGGCCTGTACGTGGACACGGACAGACACACACTACAAACTTATAACACCCCTTTTTTTAGTCGGGGGTTAAAAAGAACCTAACTCATTGTTTTAAATCAATTTTTTTTTTGTATATTTCTATAGAAGAACATCTAATGTGACGAAAAATGCAAAAATATCGGATTTCCAAATATATAATATGTTAGGTACGACCTCTCCATATAAGTTAGAGATATGTACATATATGGAATTTAACATCGAACCCAAAGCGAATGGATACCAGGTTGTCTCGATTTGCAACTATGGGGGTCTACTCCTTGTTTCGAAACGACAGAAAATGCTTTCGAATTTGTATGCTATTTACATTACAATTCGTAGACCCCCTTTCTTATTTGCCTTGTATATTTTTAGAGTAAAATTGCCAACTGTCAGAAAATTTCCGAACGTTTTGCTCAAGGCGAATTCACATCGACAGCAGAGAAATTTTCAGCTGCTGGTCAGTTGGTGAATTAAGATCACCTGATGTGAATTCTCGGGTAATAATGCATGAGTTTTAGAACATGCTGAATTAAATTTGACGATTTGACAAACTATACAGCTCTGGATCAGACTATCAGTGAAATTATGAATAAAATTCCGCGAGAGATTTCAAACTTCCGATTAGAATTTTTTGTTTTTCCTGTTGTTTTGTTATTGGTTGAAATTGTTTCCCGGGACAAATCCCACGCGAAATTTTATTCATAATTGCCCTGTATGACAGATGTTCTTTAGCGTTAAAATTATCTGTCTCAATTTAACTATGACTTAGCACGTTTTTATTATTTGTATAAAAATTTAAAGGAATATAACACCTGCCGTCTCGTCTGCTAATTCACGTCGACTCATTTCATTCCATCCTTATTCCAGTTGTCAACATCGACGTCACATCAATACAAGACCAAAAAAGTTGGGCTTGCCTACTCGCTTGCTACTCGCAATTTTGTAATATTAACAGTCTATTTATGTTCCCTAAGGTCTAGAAAAAAGTTGGAGCCGCCCGTCAATAGTAGTCAGATGTTTTTGACAGCTTTTAGACGAGGCCAAATTTTTTTTGGTATTATATTGACGTGTCGTCAATATTGACAACTGGAATAAGGGTGATTATATATCGTTACGTTGAATTCCGGCAAACAAATTTATTTAAAAAAATTGCAAATATTATTTAAAATATCATTTTTTTAGATCTAATGAGAAACTATTCCAATTAAATTAATTAAAAATTTACTTAAATAAATAAATAATTCTGTCATTTTCAGCCACGCAAATTCGCAATGCCACCATCACTTTTTTAAATAAAAATGCTTTGCTGTGTGACAGTGAGAATTATAGCCAATTGTTAGTTCCCAGCGGACTTGTCTTGTATTGAGTTTCTCACTATGAATCTTTTAAAGCCTTTTATTTAACAGAAAAAAGTTCATTTTAAAAATTTTTTCCCGGTCTAATTACTTTTCTCCCAAAACCTTCCAAATATTTATAAGTCTTTAAACAGCACATCTTAACACAGCCAAGCCTCAGTAAAGTTATTAAAAAATTACGTATATGTATAATTATTAATTATGCCATTAATTTTCATTGAATTTATAAATGAAAAAGCTACTGCATTTCCACCCCAAGAAAACCCTTCTAGTATTAACTACCTCTCCTATCCGGCCATCCACAAATTTTTGTCTAAAGCCACCACCCCCAATAGGGATTTTGATAACGTTTTCCTATAGGTTTACAATAAAATTTACTTTTGAAAGTTGTTAAAAAATGTACTTACAGGTCCAGAGGCAAATTATGGTATTCGTTATTGAATGAAATTTCTAAAAATTTCAATCGAATTTAGATGAAAATGTTTTGAATTGCAGTGCATACAGGAATGCCGTAATTTAAATCCTGTTTTGAAAACTGAAATATTTTCCAAAAAAACAATTTTCAAGAGACCTGTTTGTTTAAAAACAAAACCGATTAATCCTTGAGCCAGTTGTGGCATTCGATATCGAACGAAATTTAAAAATATTTCCGCTTAAACTTTGTTAAAATATTTGAAATTTCGTTCAATATCGAATACCTCAATTTGATTGGCCTCAGATATGTGATGGAAATTTATTTTAAAAACGAATATGTTTAAAATGGAAAGAAACTTGTGACTTGCTCATTATTTTCGTTGTGAATATCTTTTTTTAACGGTTTTTGTCACATTTTCCAATAATTTTTGTTGAATTTCCTTTCAAATTTTCCTATAAAATTGATTGTATTTTAATTTTTTCTAGTCTACTTTTAGAAAGTCTATAAATCCTCAAACGTTTCCATAGATTCCATCACATACCTGAATATATTTTTTTTAATGTTCAGCTATACATATGTACATCTGTTTATTAATTTTGTTATTAACTACATAAAACATCTTTTCTACTATATTGCTTAGTCCCTATTTACACTATGCTAGTCATTGCTAAGCTGATTAGTTTATTAGGAGAGAGAGACGGGGGGGAAAGAAACGTTGCTGTTCCCCTCGTCTCTCTCTCTCCCTGAAACTAATCAGCTTAGCAATAAGACTTGCACAGTGTGATTCGGGACTTAACAATGCGAGTTTTAAGAGGTAAATAAACGAAAATTTAAAACTAATAATAAAGAAAAACTGTATTTGAAATTTCCGTTATACAAGTGCTTCAAAGAAATAAATAATATATATATTTAGATTCTAATAATTATTAAATTATAAAAATAAATAAACAACAAAAACCTATTATTTAAATAAAAACAGAAACTAAATCGATTTAATATATCAAACCATCTCATTACACTTCTTTTACTCTACAGTACTTCCCAGCACTGACTTCTTGTCGCTTGTACATATACTAAAACAAAATTTCGCAGTCGTAAAGCAGCACTGCGCTGAAGAACAGCTCTTGCGCCATTGTAATTATTTTCTAATCGCGATCAGACCTGTGCGTGTGTTGTTTGACCTTCCAAAGTGTTACCGTAACTAACTGTATCGCTTACAGTTATTTTTTGTTGTTTTCCATTATCAAGTGCAAACGTTTTTAACAAGATTTATTAATGCTGATGGAGACCAAACAAAATCTGTAGGAGTGGATCTAGGAAAATGCCACTTTCTATTCCAGGGTACATACATAAGTATGTATGTATAGGCCATAAGCTGCTCCCGAAGGAAGCTCGCGAGTGCGTGAAATCCTGAGTATGAAGGTAAAATTAAAGTGTATAAAATATTGTAATCTTTGCTATGTACATACATATCTACATACATACCGTTACCTTTATATAGAAAGGCCCTAACTCATTTTTTTCAAATGGATTTTTTTTCTTGCATATTTCGCAAAAAAAAATAATTGAATAAAAAAAAAGATATACTTAGATATACATAAGTTCACATTAAGAAATTTTTCCTTCTGAAATTTTAAACTTCCATTCGCGTCTACCGGCCAAGGGTCGGCTATGCAAAGAATCTTAAGAAAGCAGATCCGTTTTGAGGAATATGTTTGTAGTGGAGAAAAACCTTAGGCCCGGTGAAAGGCCGGCTACATATCACAATTTTATACTGGAACTTTGGATGCCCATACCTAGGAAACTAGGAATTGCTGCCAATTCTTTCATTTGATTTTTTATGGGATGATTTTATTTATTTTTGAGAGTAGGACCTAAACTGACTTCAAAAAAAGGAGGATGTTATAAATTCGTCTGTATTTTTTATCCCTTGCTGCACTATATAAAGATCGATTTTGATGATTCTTACGTCAATCGATTTGTCTTAAATTTCGGGAGTGTCACTAAAGATTTTTTGAATACGAAAAAAATAAAAAGTCGGCGAACTATATCAAAATGGGTATCATTCGACAGGTATTTTAAAATCATCTTTAGGGTTCTCTTATGACTTTTCATTTGGAATGACCATTTAGGATATTTAACGGTTCAGATTGTAAAAATTCTTTTATTGTCTGAGAGGGTGTAATCGTCCCATTGTAAAAATAGTGGTCGGGGACGCTCCCAAAATTCTTTTATTTAATTTTATCATATTCTTATTTGATTGCTGCGAAACCTAGCAAGTGGTTCTACTTAACCGATTTTTACTAAACATTAAAAAAATGGACGGAGTCACGCCCATTAAAATTTAATTTTTTTTCAAGTGTTTCTACTTTCCCGTTTTTTACAAAACAACACACACCCTGAGCTCTGAAGACATACAATCTTGCATTTAAAAAATGGGCGGAGGCACGTCTTTCTCTTTTCAGCAGCATGTCAAACTTAAGCTTAACCTAAACCACTACCTGCTACTTTTTAAAGATTTTCAGTTGTTTTTTTTTATTTGTTGCAAAATACCGATAAAGTTTCCCCATCATAAAAGCAATAAAATTTCTATTGTACTGTATTAAATGTAAAGCTTTTATTCCATAATTTTACTAACACACATTGTCATCATTAAGAACAATGAAACCGGGATCAACTGTATATTGTTCAGCCAAATCGTCCGTGTTGCTATCCATCTCATTAATTACATCTGGATCGTCCACTAACTCGAAACCAGTGTCCACGCAGTTTGAATTTTTCTCATGCAGCTTCATATGAGACTAAAATAAAATTGAATAATGAAAATTAGTACAACTAATTTACTTTAACACAAGCAATCTGTGAATAGAATGCAATCGGATTGATAGTTTGACATATGGTCATTTCTCATTCAGGTGTTTTTCCATTCGAAAATAATATTAAGAAATCTTAGGAAAATTTTATACAATTCAAAAATGGAAATTTACTATTACTTTTTTATTTCCCATCTGATTCCGCAACGAATTCTATGAACAGGTTACATTCATAACACTCGTAATTTTACCTGTAAATGATGTTTTCTTCGAAATGGTTTCAAACAAAGGGCACACTTAAATCGCGGTTCTTCTGCGTGTATAGTTTGCACGTGAAGCCTCAATGTTTTATGCGTGCTAAACTTATTATTACATATATCACATTGAAAATATTGCTCCGTATGTGTTAGCAAATGAGTTTTCAAATGTTCCATCATTAGATAATCTTTCCCACAGATTTTGCAAACATACGGTCGTTCTCCGGTATGCCCGCGCAAGTGTACTTTAAGATCGGTATTGGAGAGAAATGCCTTTGCACACATGTCACATTTAAAATTGCGCACATTGTTATGACGATTCATATGGTATTGATAGTGGACCTTCTGCATAAAAGTCTTCTCACATATTTCGCATTGGAAGGCAGGCTGTCTATTATGCATTTTCATGTGGTGTTCTAAAGCTGTCATAGACTTAAGATCTTTGGAACATACATCGCAGCGATATTTTTCGTTGAGGTGCTGAGTTCTGAAATATGAGCGAGAAAGTATATTTATTAATAGATTTTGTTTTGGTCCTGTAAGCTATTTACAAAACATCTGGAAATTCCACTCGTAATTCGTTTCTGTTTATCGACTTTACTAAGGGTAGATGTAGTGTTCACGAAATTATATTACTTTGTTTTCTTTATTGTTTTTAAACTCATCTAAATTTTTTTTAGTTACCTGTGTAATTTGAGTTCCTGTGAGTTACTAAACTCCAGTTGGCATGCTAAACATTTGTACTCTCTTTTAGTAGCTGATGTGGTGTTTCTTCCGCAATCCTTATTTAGTCTTCTCTTCTTTAACGAAATCGTATGTTGAGTTGGTTGCTCATTCAAATCATTCCCAATTTCATCCATATACTCTTCGACTTCATATTCTATATCGCTAAGTGCTTCTAAATTGTTATCAGTATGTACATCAAACAGTAAAAGTTTTCCATGGTTATCCGAATGAGAATCAATTTTGCTTTCATCTAAAAGTTCATAAATTTCCGTAATATAATCGTCTTTATCGATTGTTTCTTCAAAAACTAGTCCTACTTGTGACATCGTTTCCTGTGAACTTATTAGATGGTGTGTTGGTTCCGCAGCTGTCTCTATATCATATCCAACAGCTGTATTTATTTGCGACTCTTTTTCTGTTACTTCTTTTATGTCTGTAAAATCCGTATTTTCTTGATACTCGTTAAGTACAATGTCTTGGTTTTCACTTAGAATATCACCCGTTACATATCCATCATTACTGTCATTGATAACGCCTTCATAGTCATTCGTTTCATTTTCTTCATATAATTGTGAACTTTCCTGACACTCTTGGGCTTCATTATCCTTCTCAATTTCCAGGGCAGAATAATCATCTCTAAGCTCTTGGATGTGTTCTTTATCATTATCCATTCCATCATAAAGATTTTCCAAGAATTCTAATGTTTTGTGTGCCTTATCTTTAAGTTTCTTAAAAAGTTTCATTTGTAAGTCACAACTGTTGCACAAAAATTGCGGATAATAATGCCGCTCATTTAAATGGATCTGCAAATAGATACCTAAAGTTTTCAGTTTCCAGACAATGGTTACTGCTACAGACGCAACTTACATTGAATAAATACTCGTATAATATGCCAGCCTCGCTGAGCAGTTGATTTCCATCGTGTTGAGTTGAGGATAGATACAAGTCTTGGTAATCACCATCCTGATTCGGAGTCCGACACACCCTACAGCTATTTATTATATCGGGATTTGAAATCAGCATGCCAGTTAGATATCCAAGTTGATCCACTGAGTTAATTTTTTGAAAGAAATTTTGACAAAGTTTGTTTACATTACAAATGCATGATTTGATCAGGGGATATCAACATACTTTGGATTTTATTATAACTGAAAGTCATAGGGAACTGATAACATAATTTAACCAGGGTGCAAGAATTTATGTTGTTAAGAAAGTAGCTACTGCCCATGAGGAAACTTTGATGAGCATGTTCCAAGGCGAATTGAGGAACAGGGGGTCTACTCTTTAACTCGAAACGAAAGAAAATACTTTCGAATTTGTATGCTTACAACATGTAAACTCGAAAGCATTTTCTTTCGTTTCGAATTATGGAGTAGACCCCCAGGTGACAACTAACCCCAGGTGCAGTGCCACCAGATTAGGGGATTTGTCCCCAAAATGGGGATTTCGCCTCCAATTTGGGGACAGAATTTCGTGGGGATGGATTTGGGGACTTTTCATTTTGAGCTCTAACAATTTGCATGTGTCAGGAAAATAATCGTGGATGTTGACATAATATATTAGTACTGGTAACATTTCAGTTTTTAAAAGTCTCGTAGAGTAGTGTGGTAATCATACTCTATAATGAAGATGATATTACCATCGTGGTAATACCGCGAACATATACATATATCGTTAAATTAATACGAAAAGGCCCTAATTCATGTTTTTCATAGTTTACAGGAGGAGGAAAAAACTAAATTACAAAAATGCAATATTGATAAAAAATTTACGCAATATTATGTGCTTATGTGAAGTGTTTTTAATAAAAATTGCGTTTAAAAAAATTTTGTATCAATATTGCATCTTTTTTTGTTTAGTTTTTTCGTCCTGTAAACTATGAAAAACATGAGTTAGGGCCTTTTCGTATTAAGTAACGATATGCACATAGACAAAACCGTGCTCGCAGATGCAGAACAAGTTCTTTGGCAATTAACATTTTTTTCTTTTGAAAAAGAAAAATGACTGTTGAAAGTTTTGATTATGCAATTGTTGTACGCACGATTCTATCTTAGTTATTGTGTTTCGCATAAAAAACTATGTATGTGTGATTTCCAGAAAATATGAAAAACTTTCGACTTTTTAAAAATTTGCAATTTAATGAAAAAAGTAAAATTTTTCTTGTAACTTTGTGAAAATCTTATTTCGCATCCCTGCGCATAGGACTTAATAATCGTTTTTTATGAATGATATATTTTTGGGGACAAAAGTTAGGATTTTTCTGTTGAAATGGGGATTTTTGGGGACATGACAGTCAAAATTTTTCTGGCAGCACTGCCCATATGTTATATTTGACTTGGGTGCCACACGTTCAATTTTTGACTTTCAATTCCATTCAATTTGCAATACACTCACACTTTTTTCACTATTTCTTCGTCGGTGGCCTTTAAAAAATGAAATTGATTATCAATTTGTGTCACAGCTATCAATTTCAAGGAATTTTGACACACAATATGTGTAATGAAATTGAAAGCCATTTATTGAACGTGTGGCTGCAGAGTGAATGCGTATATCCAACTTTGTAAATAAGAATTTGAATTTATTTAAACGCTTAATCTATAAAGAAAAAGTTAAAGTTACCACCATTGATCTACTGACCCAATGAAAGCTTATTTGTAAAAAGTACTTGCACATCGTCAGGTGACTATAACTCTGTGCAATTATTTGACAAATTGTTAACATTTTATTTGCCACAAATGTAATTTAACAAATCGACAGCTATATATATATAATAGTTATGTTATTTATCAATTTATTTACTGATTTATTAAGCACTCAAATAATTAAATTTAAACATGTTATAAAACATAGAGATAAGTGGTGGTCATATGCGACTATTTTCTTTAATTATGCTTTTTGATAAAGCTTTTTATTTGGCGAAGAAGAAGAGTTTGGTTTGTTTATTTTTGCACTTGTTTTTAAAATTATAAAAAGGGGGTTTTTTATACAATGGATTCCTTGAAGAAATCTCTTTTGGAACGTATAAATGAAATAGATTTGGAGGATTTGCAATATGTAGAAATGGATTTGTGCTTTTACGAACTAGTAAGTCCCATGGAGTAGAACAAATATTTTTTTTTAATAAAATATGACTAACGAACTTGTTTTGTAGGTTTCGTTGGGATTCCTGTTGTATGGAAATGATAGATCTCATGCTCAATTTATACTACAAAGGTTAATAGTGCTATCGCAGCATCCACCTCAAGGCAAAGGCATGCAAAATCAAGAGAAACTGCCAACAAGTGATATATTAAGAAATTATGCAAAATCTAATTCTCAAACATGGAGATTACATATTATAGAAGCTTTAGCTATTATAAGAGCCAAGAGAGTAATACGCAAATTAGGTTTACCTTGGGTGGAAATATACCACCATTTTCTGCCCCACATTGCCGAAATAAGTGTTCACATACATCCCTTACTTAAAGCGTTATATTCAATTTCGGAACGTCTAACACCTGACAAGGCAAACAAACTTATTTATGAAGTCAACACCAAATACCAAAACAATCAAGATTTACGGTTTTATGACTTCTCATACTTTGAAATTTTTCTATTACATTGGCTCACAAAACAAATAATCAAAATTGGTGATATGCAGCTAAAAGACTGTAATGTCGAAATCTTAATTGAGTTTTTCAAATTAAATGATATGGAGGGAAATAAGGACATACTTTTAGAGACTATAAATCAAAGTTTCCAAGCTGCACCAACAGAAATTAGAGCATTCAATAATGCTGAAAGTAGTACAGATTTGAAGGATTCCGGGGTTTCTTTGTCTCGGGAAATGATTGACAATTGTGGTAATGAAATTACTTTAGACAATAAGGTATATGTTGACCAGCAACGGGATGAATTTGATAGTTCAGGGCGTTATAACATTAGTAAAAAAAATGCCGGTTATGTCTTGATAATAAATCAAAGTAATTTTTACAAAGAAACAGATCCTAAATTGCAGGTAAATTTATTTTATTAATTCACCTTAAATTTTTAATAATATTTTGATTTTAAACAGCATCTTGTACCACATATGAACGATTCCATACACCAACGTAGGGGAACTAATGTTGATCGTGATAAACTCGAAGAACTTTTTGCTTCATTCGGTTATATACCTTTGGTTTTTGAAAATCTAACACATTTGGAAATTTTACATAATATACGTGAGACCGTAAAGAAAAGTTTACTGAAAGATTCCTTAATTATTTGCATATTGTCCCACGGCATGGAAGGTAAGAGGAATATATTTATTTACGTATTTTATTTTTAAAATTGAGTTTTATAAAAATTAAGGCGTTGTTTTCGGCTGCAATACTATACCGGTAGCAATAAGTGAGATTAGAGAAATATTAACAGCCGACACTCTAAAGGATAAACCCAAGATGCTTATAATTCAAGCTTGTCAAAGAAATTTTGCAACTGTCGATGCGGTATGAAATTTTATACATACATTTGTATGTCCAACTCTTCTTTTTAACTTCCATATACCTATTACTTTTATAGAGAAACTCCACATCTATAACGGATTTTTCTCCCGATGCTTACGCAGACATATTGTTGGCTATGTCATCTATACCAGGAACAGATGCTGTGCGGCACATTGAATATGGAAGTTGGTTTGTCGACTCATTGTATAAATTCACCCAAAAGTATGGAGATTGGTAAGTGCTTGCAAAATAAAATTTACGTATTTGCGCCGTTCAAGTAGACAGTTAAATTTTTGTTTTAAATAGCAAACATATGTTGGATATTTTAACTGCCGTTACTTGTGACATTTCAAAAAGAAAAGGCGATGCAAATCAAGTTATGTTGCCTTCAACTAATAGTACAATGCGCAAAGAGTTTTATTTACCTAGTAGAGTGTAGGGCCAATCTTTCGTATATATTTTTATAAGCACATATCATGTAAATTAAGGTCTAAAATATTAACAATAATTATTAATTAAAATCTTTTTTTTTGTCAATGGAAAATTTCACAAGATAACTCCTTGAACGCGCTTAAGAAATAATTACGATAGCTCGAGAACTTAAGGATTTGTTAGTTGTTGATTTCGGGGTTGTTTAAGTAAATAAAAAAAAACAACTTTTATGAGCGACAAATTTACAGTTTTGCTTAATTTTCTTTATTTAGAAATATTAACAAGTAAATTTATTACAATTATGGTCTACCGATGGTCCAAATTCGACTACTTGTGCTAATAATTCAGAATTAATCCTCATATCGTTCTTTGTATTGGTAAAACTTTCGTATAAACATCTTGTATACTCAATTCCTGAGAGAATAATACAATTTTCTTTTTCATTAAGTTGTTAGTAAATTCAAAACTTCAAGCTCATTTTCTGACAAACAAGTTTTTTTTTTGAGTTGTGACTTTATTGAAGCTAAGTCCCTATTTACACTATGCAAGTCTTATTGCTAAGCTGATTAGTTTATTAGGAGAGAGAGAGACGGGGGGTAAAGAAACGTTGCTGTTCCCCTCGTCTCTCTCTCCCTGAAACTAATCAGCTTAGCAATAAGACTTGCACAGTGTGATTTGGGACTAAGGGTCGATATGTTTCACCAATATTGGCAAATGCTACATTTATATACCATGTATGTGTGTATGTACATATTTAGTTATGTGTGTGTTTTTAAAGATAAGAAAAACGAACGCAATGCAATAAAGGAAATTAGAAGTAAAGAAGTGAATTTAAAATAAATGATTGAAATAATACAGTGGCGTCGGTAACCTTCGTTATTTCCACCCAAAACTTTTTCAAAAATATTGTAAACCAAAGTCAGCTGTTTAGCCCTTCCGCTAACTAACGGTTTTATCGCAGCATCTTGACGAAACTTTTTTTTCTATACTGTGCGCTTGTTGCAAAAGCATCCCCGCAGTGATTAATAAATGCCAAAATTCACTATACTTTCTAATTGAAGTTAATACTATCAAGCAGAGGTGCGGTATAGCATCACCCTTCCTAACCTAATACTATCAAATTGAGAAATTTACCAACATCAATTTGCTCCGACAGAACTCAGTACCGGGCCTAATCAAAAATCGAATTTCATTTTCAATAGACTCCAATGTCTAAAAATTTTGCCTTCTGCAAAATTAATATGGAACACCGCTTATTGGCGGAAGTCGATTAATTCGTCGGAAATTACAAATAAACAAAAGCTTTTCTTTCGGCAACATGATCGATAATTATTTGGTACCAATTAGACCACATTCCATTATTAAGCTTATTATTAAGCTTTAAAGTGTTAACTGCATTGTTCTCAGTTGATACTGTAAACAAAGTAGGAAAAAGAATGTTGACATCACTTATCAGTTTTGATGCAAAAATTAATAAAGCAAACTTAAAAAAGCGGCAATCAAATTAAAACAAGATTAAATAAAAATGAGCCAGCGACATAAAACTCTAATGGAATGTATAAAGGAAATAGAGGTGGACGACTTGGACTATTTGGAAGCAGACTTGAGTTTTTATCAATTGGTAAGATTTCAAAGGAATTAAGTAACTGCATACGTACATATGTATGTAGGTATGTATGTGTGTGTGCATGCATGCATGTACATACCTGCATATGCATTGGAAAAATTAAATAAAATAAGAAAGTGACTAATAACTCCAATGTTTGTAGGTGCCTTTGGGTTTCCTACTGTTTGGGGATGATAGATCTGCAAGTGAATTTCTATTACAAAGATTAATAGTACTTGCACAACATCCTCCTCAAGGCAAGGGTATTCAAAAACAGGGTGGGCAAGTTGTAGCAACAGGTATATTGAGGAGTTATACACAGCTGAATCCACAAGCTTGGAGGCAGTGTGTTGTGGAAGCTCTAGCTATTATAAGAGCCAAGCGCGTAATACGGAAGCTGGGTGTATCCTGGCAGGAAATATATTACGACTACTTGCCTCATGTAGCTGAAATCAGCGTTAATATACACCCATTATTAAAGGCACTTTATAAAATAGCCGAACGTTTAACGCCAGACCAGGCCGGGCATCTGGTGAATTATATCAACATGAAAAACGAAAATTGTCAACATTTGCGTTTCTATGATACCTCAAATTTGGAAGTATTTTTACTCAATTGGTTGACAAAACGTATCATTGTTTTAGGCAATAGAGATATGGATGACTGCAATATGCAAATATTAATTGAATATTTTAAATTTAACGACATGGATACGTTCAAAGATTTGCTAATAGCGACCATAAATCATGAACTCGGCGAAAAAAGGGATACAACGACGGCATCTAATGATAGTGGGACACAAAGTTGTGAATATAAGGATTCAGGTATCTCGGTGTCGGAAAAAAGTTGTAAAGAGAACACCAAAGCAGAAACCTTAACCGAACTAGATGATTTTGATGCAGCCGAACGTTATAAAATTACAAAGGAGAATGCGGGCTATGTATTGATTATTAATCAAAATGAATTTTATGCAGAAACAGATCCCACATTGCAGGTAAATGTTTATTTCATGTTAATTAAGTTATCGGCGAAAGAAATTATTTAAAATCTTTTATTACATCCTAAAAACCCTTTTAATGCATTTTCATTTTAAAACAATTTTTTTACTTCCCATTTCCCTTAAGCATCTCTTACCAGATTGTAAACTCAAACCAACAAGAAAAGGCACCGATATTGATCGTGATAATCTCAAGGAAGTGTTTTCCTTATTTGGCTATATACCATTGATATTTAATAATTTAACACATTTGGAAATTTTACATCAGATACGTGAAACTGTTAAGAAAAGTTTGCTTAAAGACTCTATTATTATTTGTATACTAACGCATGGCATGGAAGGTAAGTCCAATAACAAGCTTATTAATGAAGCTATACACCTCAATTTTTTACTCTTGTAAGTCTGAAATTATTGTTGTGAATACCTTTAATATATTATTTGCATATGCATGAATGAAAGAAATTACTAAAGCAATGGTTTTCTGTATATTGAACGCAGGAGCTGTTTATGGTTGCAATTTTATACCAGTAGCAATTACGGAAATAAAAGAGATATTAACTGATGATTGTTTAAAGGGTAAACCTAAGATGGTTTTATTACAAGCTTGCCAAAGAAATGATCCAAAGGTGGATACGGTGAGTTAATACATGTCTCACTCTCTCTGTTTTTAATATTCACATATTTTTATTAAGATTCTCAGGGCCATTATTACAACTTGGCGTTAAGGTAGAATTTTATAGGACGTAGAAAAACTTTTTCATTATTTCAAATTTTAGCTTAAAGTAACATGAGCGGAAAGTTCAAGACAAGTTCATTCTATAGATATTTTAAAGTAAAGTTGTAATTATGCATAACTTTTTATACGTCCGATAAAATCCTACTTCTAACTAACGAGAAGTTGTACTAATTAATGGCCTTTATTAATATAATTTTTTCTTGTGACATTATTATTGTTTATGTTTTAATTATTGTTTTCTGTTTTTATTTGTTTAGACAAGTTCTAAATTAATGCAGAATTTTTCTCCTGATGCTTATGCCGACATGTTGTTGGCCGTATCTGCTATAAAGGGCACCGAGTCATTGCGTGACACAACAAAAGGTAGTTGGTTTGTGGAATCCATTTGTAAATTTGTTAAAAAATATGGAAAACGGTGAGTTTTAAGCAAACTGCTTTTTAATTTTTATTTTTTTATATAAAAAGTACTTTTGTTTCGTTATGCATAGTAAACATATGCTAGACATTTTAACTGCTGTTATAAATGATATTTCTAAGAAAAAAGCCAACGAAGATGAAGTAATGTTGCCTGAAACTTCTTCAACATTACGCAAAGAACTTTATTTGCCTTCTTAAATATTTTAACAAGGCTTTCTTTTTCTTTATTCCTCTCTAATATAAAAATTTCGTGTGTGAAATCTTTGATAAATAGTTGTTTAGTGGAAATCATCAACTATATTTCTTATAAGTCTTGCTTATTTATGTTAATTGCTTGAATTTATTTTATTTTTGTTGACTAGTCATTAAAAAAATTAATAGAGTTCAATAGAGTCATTAATAGAGTTCAATTTTAGTAATAGTGAAATTATATTCTTACCAAATAATTTTTGTATTCAAAAGTCTGAAACATAATATTTTAAATCGAAAAAAAAACGTCTGGGCTTTTTTTATGAATTGCTGGCTCAAAAAGAAATAAAATATTTTCGTATTAAAAGTATAAAGTTATATAAAAAATATTTCAAGTTGAAAACGCGTTATTTGTCTATAATATACATACAAATTTGTTAATTTACCTACATATGTATATATTTATATATTATATATTTGCAAATTTTAATCTTCCAAGTCTATATTCATGACATTTTTCGAGTTCTGCGTGTATTTTTAGGGCATGTTTGTGCATTGGCAAACTATTTTTAAGAAGTACCATTACAAAAATAATTAAAGCAATTTTAATTTAATTTTCTTTTATATTATTTACTTATTTAATGACTCTTATCGGGATTAAAAGGCGAACATTTTGTTCAAGTGAAAAATTTTCCATGAACAAAAAATTGCGAACAAAATTAGAAAATAGTACACTGACACAACAACAACGCAAAAATTGGCGATAACCTTTTTAGGGAATGTGTTCCCTCATACATAATTGTTCTGAATTTCGACATTTCTCGCGAATTTTGTCCTCGGTTTTCATTAAAATCACAAATTGTATTCGTCACTTTTAATATCGAATGTCTTAACTACCCCTACGCTGAACGTCAGTTAATCTAGTAGCTCCTCTCTGGATATGTGTTTAAATTCATAAACCTTTTTTTAAGTTAACATACATATGTACATATGTACTAGGGTGATGGACTCGGTTTTTCAACCGGTTTTAAAACCCGGTTTTTTCACAATACGGTTGTCGGTTTTTTCAAAATGTTGATTTTTCGAATGTCGAATAGTCCGGTTTTTTTACAATTTAAAAACCGGCTGAGTCGAATACTTTATGATTTTTATATATTGCAATAAAATTAGTTTTTACTATGTTAAAACTTAGACCAACGTGTTCTGTTGATTTTCCGAATTATTTTTTTTCAGTATAAAAGTTCTAAGCGTTTTTGAGTATGCCAACACTTACTGAAGCATAAAATTTAAGCGAAATATTTTATGAGGTCTTATGGTGTGCAATGGATGTTAAAATCCATTTGCAAAAAGTGTGTTTTAGTTTTTTTTAACATTTTGCTTCATATTTTATATTGAGGTCAGCGTGAACATATTAGCTTATTTTGCGCTAAATTTAACTAATTTTTTTTTGGATTTAGCTTCAAAATTTTCATTTAGCTCTTAGCTTATTTTTTAGCTATTTTTAAAAACTCATAAAAAAGTTATAAGAATGGTAATTTTTACTGCCTTATTCATAAAAAATATTTCAGGTTTATTAAGCGCTTATTTGACATATTTCTATGGGATATGTTAACTCTTTTTTCTAATAAAGCAATTTTAAATCAAAACTTTTGTATAATAATTTTCTTATTTAAAAACCGGTTGGCTGGTTTTTCCTGAATTGTAGGAACCGAAACCGGGTTTTTCATAATTTCAAATATTCGAACTATTCGAAAACCGGTTTCTGGAAAAAGTCGAATAATCGATCAACCTAATATGTACATAACTACATACATATATTATTAAATTTTCTTCGGACTGTAAATAATTTTAATTCAGGCATTAATTTCACAATCAGACTCAAGTTCAGTATTTTTGAAGATTGTCTATGTATGTACATATCTGTGGCAATATGAAATAATCGCTTAAGTCGATTTAAGCAAATCAATATTCTAAGGCAAGATTCTAATTTCGTGTAGCGTTGTAACCGCTGCATTTTTCAATTGGGACCAATATTACAGCGTAATAAAGCTCAATTTTCTTAAGTCGACTTAAGCGATTATTTCGTATAGGCTCAGATATGTAGTTTGTGTTTTTAAAAGTTAAAAAGAAAATCAAGTTGCCTTTCAAAAAGAAAATAGTTTGGTATCACGAGAACATAAAAATACTTTGAAACAAATTATTTAATTAATCTGAGAAGTACGTGACATTTGAATGTTCGAGTTTTTAAAATCGCATTGCATTACATACCTGAAGGGTTACTCTGTAATTCTTTACGCAGAGTGGCCAGCTTGTAAGTCTACTTGGACTTCAAGTCAACCTAAAGTATGCTGTAGTTTACTTCGTTATTTATGTGTGCTAAAAAGACAGGGCTGCCGTACTTCACCAAATTAGGCGAAATGTTATTATTTTGGAAGTTTTGTTACAACTTTGTACAGGTTTTGATAGGAAAAATATATAATTGCTCGTTTCAAAAATCGAAATCATATTTACATTAGCGGAATTCACGGTTGGCCTTGTAGATCTTTTACATCTTGTAGCTATGGTAAATTGTTGTTGCTTTTCTTTAAATTTAACAAAATTTACCAAAGGTGCAAGCAATTTGTAAAAGATTTACAAGGCCAACCGTAAATTCCGCTATTGTTACTATTAAGGTTGTAGATTTATTTTTCAATAAAAAAATATACTGCCTTGACCACGATATCGAAAGAATATGTTCTATCTAAAATTTATATTGAAAACAGAAAAAAAGTTTATGTTTTTTTAAAACATCGTAGGTTGGTCTGTTAGGGAAATAATGAATGATCAGGTCAGATCTAAACTACGTTCAGTATATAAAAGTAAAACAAAATTTGCTTGAACTTCGGGCCCACAAACTCTATATAAAAAGGCAGTCACTAACTTTTTCTTATCAATTTTACCAATAAAAAATTGCTGTCAACTTTACAGTATAATAAATTCCCTCTCTACACTACAAAATTTTTTGTTAGGTAAAGTAGATCATAATGCAAATTTTCCCATTAGTTATATTGCAAATTCCTTAGAGTATGACTGTGCATATATGCAAGAGATGATTACATATGCGCAGCAAAACTGTTGCAGAATTGTATAAATTCGCCGCATTTACGAATATAATCCACTTTCTGACCTTGAAATAAAAATACAGAATATATTTTTTTATATTACATGCCTGTTAGCTGCAGTTTTTGTTTTTTGTTTTTTAATTTTACACATACAAGTTTATTTTTTATATCGTTATTAAATTAATAAATTAAAGAACTTTAAGAATATCTAAACACAACTTTAATAAATAATTTACAGCTATTTTCACAAACATTTGTTTAAGTCAAATCTTATTCAATAAACTTCAAATAAACATTATTTTTGTTGAAAAAAAACTAGTGTAGCTCTTTAACTAAATAATATCGAGAGAATGAGCCTTAACCTATTTTTTATATAAATTTTAAAATGGTTAAATGAGCAATTCTTATTTATGTATTTATTTATTTTTTTAATGTGGAGCATAAACTTATCACTAAGAATAAAATGTTTTATTTATTTTTTTAATTATTTACAGGCTCTATTTTGGAAGTTTATTTTTTTTTTTAATAAAAATCTTGAATAATCGGGGCATTAAAACGGTAGTCTTAAGCGTCTTATTTTAATATAATTGTTTTGCTTCTGTTTTTTTGCAAACAAAAATTTTAAAACAAAACACTATTATAAAACTTAAGACTACCGTTTGAATCCCGCAAATATGTATGTATGTATGTATATATAAAAATTAAAATATGTATAAATGCCAACATTTATACGTTTAAATGCAATTATTTTAAAGAACCTAAACACAATTGAAGCTCTAAAAAGAATAACAACTCAATGATTTTCTAATATGAATTGATAGCTTTGCTTTCGTCAGACTTACAGATTACTTATAAATGGGGCTGTAACAACTGGCGATAATGAGTTTTCATAAATTTTTTTATCGCCAGATCGTTGGCTATAATGCCGCCAGAATAGATACCTCCCCACTTATGCAAAAACGATTGTTAAAACTAAAGTTGGTTTAACAAACGAATTTTGTATGGCAAAACCGGTTTTAACACATGCTTTAACTTTAACAAACGTTTTTGCATTATGAGGTTTGTCTTTCAATACCGTAATTTTTATAATGCAAGTCACACATTTCGCGCCGATTGGTACAACATGAGAATTTTGTGTATGAGCTAGCTTAGAAAATGCGTGGACTCGTTGTATGAAGCTGCGTCTCGGTTGTACGAAATATGAAAAAGATTGATTTTTGGCAAGTTGTATATGTATATGAGGAGCTGGCGAACAAAACTAGACATGTCCTCAGTAAATAATTTTTTTTCGGACTATCCAAGTACACATCTATCACGAAATATGTTCATTCAAAACCGGTTTGATTCTGCCTTAAAAAATAACGACAACTGGCTTTTTCTTGCTAGTCTCTATCTAGGTAGTTCAGTTATTTGTAAAAAACAGTTAACGTGAAGTCTGGTTTTATATGCCAGCTCCTCAGATATTGACACAGTGTTGTATAGTTTGCATAACATAAGTGTCGTTGCCACATTTTTAATGTAAAATGATAAAACGCATTTAAAATGGTGAAAATGCGCATTTTAATTAATTCTTGCATCAAAACCAGGGACCGGTAACGGTTATTATTATTTTTAATTACCTGTTAATCATTATTTGAGTTTTATTTTTCGTTTAGAAAATAAAAGTTATGTTTTAATTTTTATTTATTACTCAGAAAATTAAAATTATTTCTTGAGTTCAGAAAATAAGTTTTTTTTTATTTTTATTTTATTGCTTAGGAAATAAAATTTGTTTTTTGATTTATATTTTTAATTAAACAATAACTGCCGTATTCATAAAAAATATTTTAGGTTTATTGCAGGTTTATTTGACAAATTTCCCATAGAAATATGTCAAACAGTCACTTAATAAAGTAAAAGTTTTTTAGTTTTATTTTTTGCTTAGTAAATAACAGTTACACTTTTAATTTAAATTTTACTAATTTAATTTTTAAACTGAATAAAAAATAAATCATTTAATATAAAAAATAAGATAAATTCGATCTTAAATCAGTTAATATAAATATGAAGAACGAAAATGTTTCTACAGCTTAGAAAGATTTTTTTGAGCTAAACAAAAAAATAAAATTCAAAAAATAACTTTAATTTTTTAATTAGGATACAAAACTCTGAGTAATTTTTATTTGCTGTGGAATAAATAAAACTCAAAAAATAACTTTTATTTTCTGAGGAATAAATAATAAAAATCAATGAAATCGTAAAACGTTTTAAGATTTGAATGGATGAGCGACGCCTAAAGGGTTAAATGCTTTGCAATTATTCTAAACTCAGAAAGTTGTTTTATTTTCATATTAGTTTTTGCAGTCATATTCATAAAAAAAATAATTTTGTTTTTTAAAGGTCTTGAAAAAATAATTTCATATGGAAACTGTTTTATGAACATCTTATCAATAAGGTCTTTAAACTTTGTGTAATAAACTAATTCGCTTACTTGAACAAATGACAAATTCATTAAATTACTGGAATAATATTCATTATTCGAATAATGTTACAAATTTATTTAGTCATTTTAATCTTATTAGAATTATCTTGTCCTCTCATATATTCAAGTGGATAACAAAAAGGTTTTAATTGCCTAAAAAAATTTTATTATTTCCGATCGCTAGATTTTGGTTAAAATATTAAGTTCGAAAATGATTTCGCTAAGCTTTTGCGGCGGTTGCCGTACGACGTTCCCTTGTGATTTATAACATAACTTGTATATTTTTTTCATTGTTTATTACAGTACTCGAACATTAAGAATACAAATCTTCGAAGAAGTCATGAAGCTTTCTTAAAAAAAAAAATTATCCTACTTGGTAGAACTTACTGGCCTATTTCTTAACTGCGAAAGAAAACTTTCGACTTACAATTTATATGGAAAACAAAAAAAAAAATTTCATATTTTATTGTTGTTTTCAATATAAATTGTAAGTCGAAAGTTTTCTTTCGCAGTTGGGAAATAATAGGCCATAAAACTGCTTGGCAATTGAATTTATTTGTTTTTTATTTATTGACGGTATCGCTTCAATTGTGTTTATGGCTTCAGTAATTTATTGTTTTCTTAAAAATAATCTGTATGAAAAAACAAATCTTAATTACTACTACATAACTTAATTATATACGAGTATCGTTAAAAGTTTAGTTTCCTGTGAGTAACTCAATACAAGAAACTAATATAGATCAGGGGGCAAATTACGGCACTCGTTATCGAACGAAATTGCGAAATATTTCAATGGAGTTTATATGGAAATATTTCGTAATTTCGTTCGATAACGAGTGTCGTAATTTGCCCCCAGATTTATATTTATCAGATTTTTTTAAATTGAAATTTTAATTACTCCTAATCTTCGACGTATTCCAAGCTTTTTAAGATGTACATAGCAGAGAACAGCAATGAGTAGTAAAAAATTGAGTAGAGTTGAATCATCATACTTATTGCAATGTTGTCAATGAATCATATTTACTCACAAGTGCGAAGGTCTCATCGCACTCATACTTAGCAAGATTTATGACGTTGTTGACTTCGACTCTCCTGAACTCAATGTTTATAGACGATGCAAAATAAGTATTGTATGGCAAAGCCAACTTCGTATACAAACATTAAAATACTCTTTATGAGATTATGTGTGCGCTTATTATGAGGTTACAAATGCGTTTTTTATACAGTTTATACTGTTGTAGTTGTACTATATGGATGAGTTGAATGAGCTGAATGAATGTATGTAAGTAATATAAGTATTTTTCTGATTTATGAGTATGACATGAGTATGATCGTCGCATTCATATTTATTGCAACCTATACTTGTAAATCAATCATCGTGAGTGTCCGTAAATCAGACTAGTTGAGTCTAAACGATGTCTACTCTTTTAGATTTAAAATTTCATGAATCAGTATGAATAGCAAAAAACGATTCATTGCAGATCATTGGTGCATACATACATAGTTCGAAGCTCCTTTGTTAAACCGAGAACAGATATAAAATTGGAGTAGTCGAATTTCATATTTTCTTAAAAAGTTACTTTTCTTCTACAGTTTTTTATTTTATTTTTTATTTTTTAAGGTATAAATTTTTTATATAGCTTAAATTAAAAAAATATAGTGAGATCATATAGAAAGATAATTTGATGGCATTAGCGTTTAAAATAATACCTTGAGTTGTAGCGCACTATGGAAGTCAAATTTTCGAACGCTTTTTAAACACTTGGAACCGTGTTTCGGCAATGATGTGTTCAACAGAATTTCACAATTTAGCAATTTCTAGATCGCTTTAACTAAGGACTTTAATAATTCAGAGCCAATTAAATTAACAATTTCGGGAAAGAATTTATTGGAATAACATGATTTCAATAAACTTTAATTTTGCTTATTAACATATCGTCGGGTGGTTATTGGTTTGCTGCAGTAGTAATGTATATTTAATAAACTGTGCGACAAACCAATAACCACCCGACGATATGTTTTAACACATAGAAATTAAGAGCCTAAATTTGTAACACGCAACGATGTGTTGAAAAATTTTATATGTATGTATGTATTTTGGTTTTGTAATTTAAAATTTTTTCGTGTAAAATTTGTTAACGCTTAAAGCTGGTACTCTGTTCAAAGTTGTAAAAAATTTTCAGCACCATTGATTATTTCGCGTGAAAAATTTGACATGTACTAAATGTAGCCCAACTCGCGTTTTTTTTTATAAATTGCTCGGTTTTATTGCTTGAAAGTATGCAACATTGTTAAAATTCCGTGCGAAAAAAACTACTCACGTTGTTTCGCAGTAGAGTTGTGCTTATCAGCTCTTTTGAGTGACCGCTCTTTTCAGATCAGCTCACAAGTATTTCATTCAGTTGGCTCAGTAGCTCAGTTCATTTGTACTGAAACATTTTATCAAGCATAAAGAGCGAAAACAGAAGCATAAAAAGTGACAGATTTTTGCAGTGACTGTGTGTGTGTGTGGTCATACATTACAAAACAAGACAGATGAAGTATAAAAAATAAATAAAACTAAAATACCTACGAGTAGTTTAATGAGTGGAATTTGTTAATAAATATATCTACATAAGTAGATATACATACATATACTATGTATGTACAATCAAAATTAAAATTATTTTAGGCCTTATTCAGAAAAAAATAATTAGTTTAGGTTTACAAAACGTTTAACAAACACATTTCCATACAAAATTTGTTTTGTAAACCTTACGTAAAACAAAATTATTTTTTCTGAATACGGCAGTAATGTTTCAGATATTTTAATATTATCACAATACATATATAAAATTTTTTTATGTACTTGTGCGACAAAAAAAAAAATTGCTAAAAAACAAGATTTGTATCGAAGTCTTTCATTAGGTCGTTTTAGACACAAACCTGTTATCAAACCACTTAAAATACATAGGTTTGAGTCTAAAACGAGCTGCTGAAAGAGTTTGATGGAAGTCTACATGTATTAAATTTTAATAACTTGATTATAGGTTTGTGTCTAAAACGAGCTACTGAAAAAGTTCCATACAAATCAAGAAACCACTCAGTACTGAGCTGAAAGCGCTCAGTGGATTGACCGGCTCACAGCGGTCAGTGAGGTGAATCGTTCAATTGAACTAGTTCATTCATGAGCTGCACAACTCTATTTCGCAGCTAAACTAAAATGATGCCAGACTAATTTTGCATGGAAAGACATGATTTTACGTGTTTTTCATAACAAGAACAGAGTACTACTTTTGCGAATTTATTTCGCAAATATTTCATGCCAAATACTTTCATATGTAGTTTGACAGCATTTCGCACGAAATTGTGAACAGAGTACCAGGCTTAACGTGTCGTTTTGCAAAATAAGGCCCTAAATTATACTCGTACTATTTTTACTTGAACCATTTGCCAGAATTTTTGCAATATTTAATTTGATTCTAACTCGTTCGCCCGTGTTAATTTTTCTGTTTTGTGCTGCGCCTTTTACCCCGTTCGTTAATAAATATTAAAGACATGCTAAAAATCCATCGTGTATATCCTGTCAAGCTTAAAGGTATCGGTGTAAATCTTGCACAAAAAACTGATAAAGTTGCCAGATCTTTAGTGTTATTCTAAAACAGTATCTGTGTATATGTTACATCACAAGACCAAGACTGTATATTCGCCAGATCTTTTAACTAATATGTAATTAAAATAATTATGGGAATATTTAGCCCCATATGCAAAAAATAACGTGTACGTTAAAAGCTGATTTTCTATGGAAATTTTGTTTTAATGTATACTTCAAGCACACGTTATTTTTTCCAATGGGGTTTAAATAAAATTCATTATTTGAATTTCTTTGGGTTTTGTTCTTTAAATATGTAACTTTATAAAAAGTTATTGATTTTTCTTTTTTGGTTCGCGAAGAGGACTTAATTAGAAATTAAATTTAATCCCTGTTTGTAAATTAGGAATATAAAATGTTTTCTTTAGTATTTTTTTTTTAAGTTGTAAAAATTATTTAACTAAAATTATTTTAAAAGCATATAAAAAATAGTTTAAAGAAAAATAATAAACAATAACTAATGTCGCTTAATAGCGTAATCACTTTTAGAGGATAAATTATTGAAAAATTCCATTTTGTTGCATATTGAAAAGAAAATTTGTTTGTTTATTTTCATATTATATATTTTAGGTTTCTCTAGGGGAAACCAATGTAAAGCTGTTAAATTTCCTTTTCAATTTAATTTTTTCCCTTTTTTATGTATGGATGTGTGTAACAGACAAGCTAAAGCTTGCATAATTTTCATTTGCATTTTTTTCTTTCTTTTTTTAATACAGTAATACCTGATTTACATTAAGCATTTTTTCATGAAATTTCATGAATTTTGTTGCACCTTTTCTATTTGCTAATTGCAGCGCTATATAAGAGAATTTTATATAAAAAAGGACGTAGAATAAATCTCTGATACATTTTTGGCAACTTTTTTGATATACGATGCTCCTCCAGGCCTCCTACTGACAAATAAAGAATTTTCATGCAACTAATTTCATGAAAAAAATGCTTAATGTAAATTAGGTACAATAGTAAGTACTTACATACATAAATATGTATATATGTATCAGCCCAATTATGAATATTTCGGGGAAGCTTTTGCTCTTCCCAATCATTTGTTCTCGGGAAAAATCCCCCCATTCTAAATAGCCGCGGTAAAATCTAAATCAGCTGTTTAATGCTTGCATTTTATACTTCACTAACCCAAGAGTTAAGTAATAAAAATTTAATAAAAATTTTATGTATGCATTGCCAATAAGATTGGTTATAATATAAATATCTATTTTTGATTAAATAAAAAATTAAATTTAATGAAGGGAAAACTGAGCCAGATGCAGAAGGGAATGTACCAATATACCAATGATTGTATGTGCAAAGAAAATTGTAAATTGCATAAAGTTTTTTCTTGTTATCGACCTTGAAAATATTACAGGGATACATACAAATCTTCCCTTGACAAAAATGAGTATGTTTTTTATTATTTTTTTTTAGTTCATGTTCTTGCACGGCTTGAATAAAAATTCCTAAAACAAGAGTGAAAATATAACATTCCGGTGTTTCTTTAAACTTTTTGTTCTAGATAAATGCTTATGCCATTGTTTTACAACATTTTTCCTGCAAAATGTGTGAAAAGAAAACTCGCAAAGAATTCGCCCTATCCCTCATGTTTAAAGCTTAGTTAGCCGTCCGCAGTGGAATGTAACTGTAATGGTAGGAAACAGCTGATCTATATAGTTATGTGAAAAGTAATGTACATATTCTTATATTTCGGTTACATTTCTGTAATCATTTTCATTACTTTTCACATAATATCGATCAGCTGTTTCCTACCGTTGCGGTTATATTCCATTACAGTCGGCTAACTGAGCCTTTGGCATACCTACTTTTTGCTCCAGGAATTTTTAATTAATGGGAAAGGGTAAAACATTTCCATATAATTTTTATTCATAATTGGGCTGTATATTGTACGAGTATGTATTTCTTCTACTTACATATGTTTCTTAAAATTTCTCATTTCTATGGTTTACATATAATTATAAACCGAGTGTTATGCTATATCTCGCACTATTTCGATTTTATCAAACATATCTGAATCGGGCGGTATAGTGGTGAAATGTGTGCGATCACTGCGAAAGGTATTTCGTTCGTTGGAACTGGTTTTCAGTGAACGTTCCGAGGGTGTTTCTGTGCCACTTAATTGTATGCGTTTTTGTAAAGCCGATACGAAATTCTATGGGTTAAAACTTTTTAAATGTTTTAATTAAATTAAATCAAATTCTTTGCTTACCTGCGATATTATATCGCCACGAGCTGTACGTACTTGATAAAGGTAACGAAACTTACGTTGTCTGGCCTCTTCGCGAGTTTCACGAGGTCTTGATTGAATACGCTGCAATTGCTGGTGGCGTTTTTGAAAGACTCGTTTGCGGTGGTCAATGCCCCAGGCTGTGATAAAACTTTGTATCATAAGACCAATTATAATGCTGACAGGCCAAGCAAATATGAGTATACCGCCATAGCAGGCGGGCGGGTTGGGGTGAGGTTTCATATTAAAGATCTAGATAGGTATGAAAAAGAGTAATAAATTTTAAATGAATTCCCATGATGAAGCTAAAATTTGCATTATTGTTAAAAAGTGCTGACTTAAACATTTTAGGAATCATTAACACGCTCCTGTCGTCGCCTGGAGACAAAAAACGTAAACCACAAAAAGGAAATAAGACTACTTAAGGTTCAATCAAACGTGCCAAGGCACAATGATAAAGCCATAACCAAAGCCAACATTTATTTGGTTTCCATGGTTATGTCTATGGCGTTATGGCGAGTCAGCTGTAATCAAATACAGTGTTGCCCATTAGTTTGTTTCGAACAGTAGTTTTGTATCGTCATGGTTATTGCACGTTTAATTTAAGCTTTACTCCTAAGGAAAAGCAGTAGTTTTGGATTACTCAAATAGAATTTAGAAGAACGATTATTTGTAATACGATTAGTAGCAATATACGTTTCGTTGGTTCCATTGTGGTCCCTTCTTTAGTACACCTTTGTACCAGAAAAACCTCTATTGTCTGTCATTAAGCCCCTGAATTACCTGTTCAGCCATCTAAGCCTATGACGTTGCAGACTCTGGTTCCTTTTCATCCTCGTACATCCTACAAAAAAATTGAGAGCCTATTTCCTAAATGCTAGCGTTTGGTCTGACCGAGCAGTGACTTTTCAAAGCACGTATCAAGACTCACATCACCTTCATATTCATATCCAGTACAGTTTGTAGTAGAATAGAACATAATAGAATAGGGAAAAGATCTGGTCCAAAGACCGGCACTGAGACACCTGTTGGATTTATGTATGTGCCATATATCTGTAATTAAATCAAACTGAAATAGAGCTCAGAGATTGGAGAATCCCACCTAATATCATATGAAAAAAGAAACTCAGAATGAAAAACAGGTCTAACACTACTGTTACGCAAAGACTGTGTGTCGTTGTCTTGTCATCTAAGCATAAACGATACAAGAGTGAACGAACTTGGTTACTTTTCCAGAGAGGATAGTTCAGTTCAAAAGTAATTTTGCACTGTTCGGTGTCAAAATTATTGTACAACAGTGCCCCGCAAAATAAAATATGTTTGTATTGGTGAGAAAAATGAGAGTAAAATAAACTTGCACTTGAAGAAAAGTTTTGTAATATAAAATTTATGATGTGGTTATTAGTTGTTTGATTTTTTTTTTTGTAAATAAGCAATTTAATAAAAACTTTAGTAAAAAGTAAAAACTTAATAACCATTCAATAATTTAGTGTATAAATTCAACATTAAATTTATTCACAGCTCTGTGGATACTATTAAAATGCCTTTTTAAACTATTTTCCCTATTATTTTTTAATGTTTCATAACATAAAATGCATTGCATATTCCGAAAAGCATTTTTTATCACGAAATTTTTCTTAGCATACATAATTATTAAATTTTTTTTTTTGCTCTACAAATTTATTAAATTTTGACTAATTTCGTTCCGTGTGCTCAAAACAACAAAACAAAAAACCTTGAAAAAATTAATACATGCGTGCACAACTTAATTCGTCGCTTGCTCAGTGACGACTAAATGAAAGAGCATAAGCATGTATGTGATTTTCATCCGCACAATTGTGCTATGGCTTGCGGGTTACTGTTATACAAGTAAAAAAGAACGTACGGTGTCATGGAACACGGGTGGGAACGTAGTTTCTTACGTTTTACTTACTTTAGAAATTGGCCCTTATAAAATATATAGCGTTTGTGTCCTTCCAGACGCAAATCTCTCCATGTTTTAAATTTCATCAAAATCGGTTAGATAGTTTCAAAGAAGAAGAAATTGTCCCCTACCCCTTATCGTGCTCGTATTTTTGTAAAATTGTGTTGTAATGTGCTTTCCTAGACTCAGATCTATCTATGTTTCGAATTTCATAAAAATCGGATAGATAGTTTCAAAGAGGAAAAAGTTGCCCCTTACCTTAGTTTCTGAGGGCCTGTACCAAACGGTAGCAAAGTACTAGTGTAAGTAAATTTTTGACACTTCTTAGGTGAATAAAATTTCACTAGCCCTAGGGGCTAGTAGAATTTTTGACACAACAGATAAATTTTTGACAAGCAGCAAATAAAAAGCATGGTGTCATAAAAGGCAAAACCACCGCCCGTCGCCTCGATCCGTCGCCTTTTACATACATTCTTACGTCTCTTAAATGTAGTTAGACTGTGGAAAATGCATTGTTTATTTTAATTTGTGAAAACTTTTACATCATTTATATAATATATAATTTTTTGCTACGAGAATATTATTTTATAAAAAAATTTTCTTTTAAAAAAATTGATGGTAGTCGGCGGCTTGTAGTCAAATTTTTTGTTTCGCCGCCGCAGCAATTTTTTCATCAGCTTCTTTCTATGCTAAAGCGAATTTGTCAAAATTTTACATTGTCAAAAAAGATATCATTTGGCACAGCAGAAAAATGAAATTTTTTTGCCCAAAGGCAAATATTTTTTTTACCATAGTACTTTTCTACAGTTTGGCACACGCCCTGAGAGGCAGAAATTTCCCTACACCTCCCGCCGAGACCCTAGCTTTTAAAAAATATATAACCTATGTATCCTTCTAGACTTAGATCTATTTATAAGGTTGGTTAGCAGAGACACATTCAGCTATCAGTGCCACGAACCGCTTGTCCATGTCACGAAACTTTTTAGCAAAGACACAAACCATATTGGATATTCTCAAAAATTCTGTTAACCCTCCCACATAATCCCAAGAGTTTCTCGGCACTTCCCCTGGAAATTACGACAGCACTGAAAATCTAAAAACATCCGTAGTGGCAGCACCGTCATGTTATGTATTTGTTACGAATATTTGTAACCAGGGGGCAAATTAAGGCACTCGTTATCGAATGAAATTATGAAATATTTCAATAGATTTAGGTATATGGAAATATTTTAACCAGTATTCACCAGTATTTTTGAATTTTCAAAAAAATTTTGTTTTGCCCCTCAAGCGCGCATAAGGAACTTACGTTCCAAAAACCTATTCGCTTATTGGGATCAATAAGGGATACACATTTTTAGTTAAGTAATGAAGAAACGAAATAAAAGTCAAATATGTATTAGGCAAATTAAAAAAAATAGTATTATTCGATTGCTTGAAGAATTCCACGATCAATCGAATAAATTTTATTCGATTAGTATTAGAATATAGAAAACCAAAATTTTAAAGTGCATATTAATAAATTAAATATTCTTACCCAGTTTGTCAACATAAGACCATGTAAAAAGAAATCAATCGAACATATTATCATGGCCGAACCCACAACGCTAGTTGTCAAAATTGTTATATATTTAGCACTGCAGAGTGTAAGAACTGAACAAATTATAGCGCCGCCAATTAAAGCCACTGTTATTTCAGGTTGCTGCAAATAGAATTATAAAATTATTAATTACATGTTAATAACTATTAATTTGTATGTGAAAAAAATTAAAATATCACCCCAAATTCGTTGTCTGGCATGGTGGCTACACAAACGGCCATAGCTGCTCCTGCTATTATAACTCCGGCAAAAGCACTAATAAAAAATGTGGCCACTGGGTATGTTGAACCCAACACTGCTCCCACTAAGCCACCCACTAATGAAGAACAAGCATCAGCTGGTTCACCTAAATATCCCGTTACATATAAACGTAACATAGCGACTGCTTTTATGCCAATAAATGCTCCAGTTAAAAATCCCACAGCCCGCAAACACCGATAACCTAAACAAACAAATGTAAATAAAATGTATGAGTTATACTTGTGTTATCCAAATGAAGTCTGTCACGTTAATTTTCATAATTATGTATGTATGTGTGTATGTACATATGCATGTGTGTGTACTCGTATGTAAGCATTCAGCTAATTATTACACCACGTATCACAATACACACGTCACATGAAGTTTTTGTTTAATTTACATAGAAAATAAATATAAAAAATACCGTTAGCACACTCATATCAATACACTGAAAAGTAAAACCTAAAGAAATGAAAGCTGAAATGAAATGAAAAATGGACGATGTATAGAACATTTAAGTTTTTGTGTGACAAATGAACGATGTATAGCCCATTTCATTTTTTGTATGGAAAATTGACGATGTATTGCCCATTTAATTTTCTTAATGTAAAATTGACAATGTACATATAGCCCATTTAATTTTCATAATGTACAATTCACGATGTATAGCCCATTTAATTTTTTTTATGCAAATTGGACGATGTGTAGCCCATTTAATTTTTTGGCATATTAAAATTTAAACTTCATCTTTTGTATTTAATCAAAAAGAACAGTAATATTTTATAAAAAAAAATATACCAAGAAGGATATGACGATGATAAAATGTTTTTAAATAAAATATAAATAAATATTTTATTTCATTTGAAAGACCCATGTGCCCCCAGCACACATATGTATGGATGAATTTCCTTCTTGACTTCCACAGTGCACTATGTGTTCAATTTCAATTTTAGCGGCATAAATTCAAATTTTCAACTTTCGCTTTTTGAAAAAAAAAATATATATATTCACGGTTCTATTCCCAACACTTCGACGACACAAATGCCAAAAATTTCTGCTAGTTGGCAACTCTGTTTAAATATAAACAGGTGTGAATGTTTACATTTTTCTAAATTAAATATTGAAACTGTTGAGTGATAAAAATTGCAATAAGGAAAAAATGAATTTTTCCAAAAATTAGTAAAATTTAAAATTTTAGCAAAATGGATTACAATACTGCAGGTGCGTCCTTAAAAAAAGAGATGAACATATTTTACTAAATGTTGGTACTATGTGTCAAATTTCGTGTTTCTATTAGTTCATGTTTTTTTTTGTTGTGAAGTTGCGAAAAAGTTTTTTATTCTCTGCGGCATAGAACTTACGTTATTCTCATTTCTTCGAGAATTGATATATAAATATCTATATAATATATGTTTGTACATACAATTAGCTTTGGTTGAAGTAGAAGCATCTGTAGCAAGACTACTGAAACCATTTGCAATATATTCATCAATGGAATAGTAATAGTGAGCTCTTATGAACTTAAGTGGGACACAAGAAATTTTGTTAGAAGAAGGATCGCTAATTATCTTCATACTTGTAGAAATAATAAAGGGGAAGATGGATAATAGCCAAAAATTCCAGAAGGAGATCATTAGCAGTTTTATAAATCGCCTAAAAAGTGGTAGAGTGTATAAGCCCTAGGCAAAGACGAATGTTAAACTTCCTGAAATTTCTTGAATCTGTGTTCAATATTTTAGGGGGCATGGGTCATAACAGAATGGGCATATTCTAATTTGTACCAAACAAAACCTCTATAAAATTTCAAAGCACCATCAGACGTGGTACCGCATTGAAACTTTGAAAAATATGTACTTTAAGGTTGCCACCTTTTATCAAAGTAATTTTTTTCAAACTACTGCTGCCAGGTTGAATGCTCGGTAGTTTTGAGGCCTCCGCAAAAAGTATCGTTTTAATCTTTTTTGGTTGTGAGCATTCATACTCATATATGTATTAGTATTTTAAAATATTAATCGTTTCATATAAAATAGCTGGTTACACAAACATGCCCACATTAAATTGTACTTCACAAAAATCTCCTTAAATTATTATGTTAAAAATTATTATTTATTATATATTTTATTATTACACACTTGCATTTTCAAGTGTAGTGTGTTGATTATATGTCAAGAAACGGCCTTCGGGCGATTTTTATGTTATTGTTATTACTTATGATATGTGAGCTATGCATGTATGTACATATGTATGTACATATGTATATACGTACTTATGTATGTATGAACATATGTACATATGTATATGCTGGATTCTATACTCCTACATAATAAAAGTATTGTAAACATATTTCTATACACATACATATATTTACTACTCATATTTATTTATATATGACAGTATGACAACTGCACATGTAATAAGAGGGTGCAAATAGGCCTAGTTTTTATAACCGCACAATAATGTGTGTTGGTAGAAAATATAATTTCATTCAAAATTGAATTTTTATTGAATTTTTTGCATGTATGCAACTAAAAATAGTTTTTATTTATGTTTCATTTCTTTAAGACATACGTTTCAAAGTCAACTTGCAAAATATGGCTGCACAAAAATGGACAGTGTGACTAGACCATATGTACATACATATGTATATATGTGTGTATGTCCATTATGTTATTATATTGTTGTAAATGTTTTTGTGACTAACTATGAACGATATCCCCTTCACATAAGAAGCAGCAGCGTGGTTGGCAACGAAATTTAACAAATGAATCGAAAAACTATACAGTTACTCTAGACGCAAAACTCTCGAAGGACAAACAACAAATACAAGCTCGACCGTACTTAAAAAATAATGTAATAATATTAGATATACAAAGTTTGACATAGTTGGAGGGAAATACATACATACATATACATATATTTACATATATAATTTTATTCATGCTCTACCACTCACGTTGATTTTTAACCGACTTCAAAAAGAAGGATTTTAATTCGGTTGTGTTTTTTCACTTAAATTTTTTTAAACTTTTTGCAGAACTCTGTCATTTGTTAGCCGATTTGAAAACTTCTTTTTCTTCCTGAAGAGGTATTGTTACTATTTATTTGGTCCCACTGTCAAAAAGTGAACAGTGAATATTTTTCCCCGATAAGGGCCAATGTATCACGAACTTCTAACTGACAGATTCATACCTTATCAGTGATAGTATTTTGGTGCGTTTCGGGTATTTTTGGTGCTTTTTTGTCTCTTCATAAACGCGAAATTTTGGCTAATACCCTTTTTTAAAAAGCGGTTATTTACAATGCTTTTAACAATTTCTTACAGTGCTTTATGTGCTTTTTTTTGTTAAATAAAAATATTTTTAATTTACAAAACTAAAATACTTTTAAGCGCTAATATCAGCAACCTTTATCTGATGCTTCTTAAATTGATTTTAATGACAATAACGGAAACTATGTTAAAAACAATGTAGAAAACTTTTCATAATTGGGATTAAAAAATTTAATTTTTTTTTTTCAAAATAAAAAACGGAAGTAACTGGAAAGTACCACATAATTCTCTGCATTATAATTGATTGAAAGTAGTATGCAATAAGCATTTGTTAAAGCTTACACAAATATTTAATCATACTATAGGATGGTTAAATTTTAAGGGCCGATTTCGGACTTTTCATAAGACAATTTGTGCAATTTAAATCAAAATGTTCACGTTTACAACAAAATGTAGGTAAATTTGTATTCAACGCATAAGAGTGGTTAAATTTTAAGGGCGGATTTGGATTGAAAGCATGAGGTTATCAATAGCATTCAGTTGTTTTAGACAACGGATAGCCAAGAGTACTTAAGAAAAGAGTGACGCTTTTAATGCATTCTTTATATGTAAATGATTTTTCAGTAACATACATATCTTAATATAAGCCTAAGCTTCACCTACTACTGTATATATGTGTGTACTATTATTTGACTCCTGGTTTTTTTATTATTTGTTTTCACATACTTATTTTTATTAAATTAATCAATAATTTGTTTTAATTAATATGTTAATAAATTCTGTTATTACATCTCAAATACTTTGTTTATTTTGAAGCAAAAAATTTAAATTATATTTTGAGCTTTTACACTCGTAGAGATACCAGAATTTTTATTTTTTTTTTAAGTTGAAGGGACTACGCCCATTGGAATTTAAGCTCTGAGAAATGTAGGCGGAGTCATGCCTATTAAAATTTCATGTCATAATTCCAGTTCTTCTCAACCAATTCCGACAAAACTTTGCACTCTTACCAGACTTTTTGCTTGAAAATAATTTTTGTTATAAAAAGGGATTTGATGTTGCCAGATTTTGATATGAAAAAGTAGGAATTTTTCAGATTTTTAAAATTCTGAATTTGAAATGGAAAATTTTTAGTTTGATTTTTGAAGTATAGAACTCGATATGGAAAGTCCAAAATTGAAGTTAAAAACCTCTATTTTAAGAACTTGAGTAAAAATATAAAAATAGACTTATTAAAGAGATAAAAATAAAAAATATCTGAAATAAAAATTTAGCCGACCTTAAAGCTAAAAATATTTTAATTTAAATTAAACCAAATATTCTTGTATTTATTACTTACCTAAGAGCACGAAAACTATACCAAATACGGCACACATTGACCATAACATGGCATACATTGTATCTGGTGGTGTATTGGTGCACGGATGATCTTCAAGGAAACCCTGTAATTGAAAATAAAATCTTGATTAATTGACTCACTTTAATAGAGGGAATGTTCTAATTTACTTGTTTTTTTTTATTTGAAAATAGTAAACAGGGTAAATTAAGTAATGTAAAATATTAACTGGCTTGAGAAAAGTAGAGCGATTTGGCATCAGTAATTCGCAATTGACCAAATTATTAATGAAAACCAGAATATATCCGATAGCCGATGCAATTTGAACCACTATGTGATAGAATGGACTGTATTATCTCATTATGTATTAAGGCGGACAAATAATTTTTAACCAAATATGTCAAACATATTTGCAAGTGAAGATTTCCCATGATAAATCTTATATGGTTTCCTTAAAAGTCTTTCCTTTCGGATACATTTTTAGTGTTTCTTATGCAATATGTATATACATGAGTGCATAATTTTGCAAAGACTTCCTTCCCCTTGTAATTAAAATGTAGAACATTTCATTAATAGAGTTGTAATATGAACTGATTGCTGTTGCTATGAAATAGGGGTGAAGGACCTGTTTATGCTTCATACGAAAATTTACAAAATATTCTCAAATTCTTTTTATTACACTTTCCAATTAAATTGCAATTAATAATATTCCCCTAAATTTATTCATTCATTCAAACCAAAGATTTCTTAATATGCAAAACAAAAAATTTTAATTAAAATTAGAAAAAAAAATCCCTTTTTTGCATTGATTTAATTAAAAATAAAAAAACCGCTTTTGTCATCAAAACAGAAAATATAAAAACAAAACCATATAGTTAACCATTATTTCTTTCCATTGTTTTTTTCTTCTTGTTGATGTTGAGTTCAATGGGTCATAGACATCAGCAACCAATGTAATCAAGAGTAAAATAGAGGGGGAGAATAAAATAATGTCAACAGCAAAATAAATAATAGCATCCGTTTTCATTGTGTGGCCTCAAAACTAGTGTTGATTACCGTAAAAAGGAAGATATAGGGAGAAGAGAGTGCAGTAAACTGGTTGAATAGGGATGCTTTTTTGGGGGGAAGATAATGCCACCTCTTTGAAATTAATTGAAGACTTTGTGAATTTAGAGGAACTTAGTACAAAACTTTGAACGTTAAAAAAAACGAAGATTTCCTGTTATTCGATTTTAAACCCTGTTCCACTACACAAACGCTGATTTATTTTCCATAGAGAAGCTTTAAGATAATTTTGTACGCTATTACAACATGCACAGTCGTATTATTACAACTAGGACTTTTTCGATTTCACAAACCTTTTGACGTAATAAAAAAATACTATATTTTTAAAGAAATAAATGGAGAAATTTCATTGCGTTAATCAAGTGAATCTGTCGAATAACATAATAATAAAAATTTTAAAAAACCCCGAATATATCTATAAAAAGATGTAATATCTTCTAAACGGCTGGACCGTTTCTCTTAAAACATAGCTAAGAACCTTTCCTATCAAGTCACCTTTCAAACCGAAAAAAAAAATCAATCAATCAAAATCACGGACAGACACATACTAAAAACTTATAACACCCCTTTTTTAGGAGTTAATAATGCCTTTGAAAAATATTTCCTGCAGTTTAACATGCTCTATGGCTTCTGGCGTTCTCATGTTATGAAACATGTTTTCAGTGAACATGCCAAATAATTAAGGAATCATGCCTCTATTCCGCCCACCATTATTGGTAATGAGTATGATTCTTATGAGTCCCACCGAATAGTGCTTTGAAAATTTTCTCTGCTCTAAATGCTTAAAATTTGCTTATTGACATTCTCATTAATTCAAAAATTAATCTTAACACAAAATATTGCAATAAAACAGTGTGTTAATATTCCCGAAGTGAAACACGATATACATATGGTTTCTCCATTTATTTGTTTCGGACAGAAATTTTATTCGAACAAATTTTTTTTGCATGTAATTCGATGTCTCTGTGTCTGTGTTAGTGATAGCTGATGACCGGCTTTAAAAATAGGGAGGAGTTCTTTCGTCACTTTTTTGGAATCTATCGAAATTAAATGCTGCTACCACTAAAATCGCTGATGGTGATGTGACAACAGCTGTTAGAGTTAAAATGCTCTCTTGTCTGAGGGACATCCTTTAGGATGTTCTCTCCTACCTATCAAGTTGGGCGTTAACGTCAATAAAACTGAATTAGTTCTCTTCTAGAGGAAAGAGGTAAATTCCTCTCTTGTCTAAGGGACATCCTTTAGGATGTTCTCTCTTACCTCTTCCGTTGGGAGTTCACCTTAATAAAACTGAATTAGTTTTCTTCTCGAAGAATAATAGGATACCTGATTCCCAACCCATTATCTTTTATAACACGAAAATAAAAGTGCCTAGCACTGCAAAATATCTCAGTGCCATACTGCACTCTAACTTTAGTTTAAGATAAATATTCTAGACAGGGTAAAGAAAGCAAAAATTTAATTTTATCTCTGTAAGAAATACATTAGAAAAAGTTGAAATCTGATCCCAAAATTTTTTCACTTAATCTAACATCCATAATATGCCCAATTCTCATGTATGACGTCGTTTGGTAGCCTTCCCTGGAGAAAAAGACGTACATCTGTATCACTGCATCTCCGCACTACTCCTGCGCCTTGCATTGGGTTAGCTTCTACAGCTGTTACTATTGGTTTTAGTAGGCAAGAAGATAGCAACATTTTCTGTCTTCGGTGCATTTATGTGTGGAGAGGAAACGGCTTCAAAACTTGAGAGATTTAGAATTGACCAAACCTCTTCCGCTCGAATTCTTGAGGAACAGTACTCCAATTAAAAATAATTAGGGTTATTGAATTTTACACGATGGTTCGAAAACTCAAGTAGATGTGGGCTACGGAGGACATTACTCAGGTACATTAGATCTTCGTCTTTCAAAGCGACTGCAGATCACTGCAGTATTTACCAGGTAGATATTGGGGACAGCACAGGGACTGGGGGTCTACTCTGTAATTCGAAACGAAAGAAAATATTTTCGACTTTGTATCTTAATAATACGTAAAATCGAAAGCATTATCTTTCGTTTCCAATTACAGAGTAGACCCCTTGGTGTCTATATCTTGGGAACGAACATTTGTAGTTCTTTCAGACTGCCGAATGAATACAGCGTGAAGTTTGCAATCCTCAGGGCCAGAAATGTGAATGAAGGCAAGAAAATAACCTTCTAAGTCGACAACCAGGTATTGCTAAAAGTTCTGAACCGACACAATCTTAAATTGAAACTTTTTAGTGACTGTCGGAAATTCTTGCTTGCTTATAGACAAATATAGTGTCAAACCATGTTGAGGGAAATTAAATTGCCGATGAGCTGGCAAGAATAGGGTTGGCGTTAGATGAGGGTATGCGAGATAAATCAGTGAAATTATCGATAGGTCATTACTACAGGAAACTCAGTAATTAGGTGGAGAGCAAGACCAACTGTTCATGTCGAAGTAAGAATCATTATAGTCTCGAGGACTATGTGGCCAAACTTGACGCAGGAAGATCCAAATTGTTACTGGAATGGTCACTACTCGGTCAGAGCAAAGACCAGCATTTGGGAAACTGGTACTACAAATTTCTTTAGAATGTGCGGGGATGAAGAGGAACCATAAACCATTGAACATATCTGACATTGCCCGAAGTTGCAACGCCATAGGCTTAGATGGCTGAGAAGACGTTGCATTGAGAGCACTAGTGATATCGGGAAGTGTAAACTGGAGGATATCAAAGGCTTCATCATGGGAATACAGTGGTTTAATGACAGATAATTGGGGTTGTTCTGGGTAGAAATGGGGGTTAAAATTTTTATTAACGGGTATCGGCAGAAGGGAATCACAATGGCCTCAACTGGATCTCCGAGTGGAGGTGAGTTGTAGCACATTCACTCTTCTTAACCTAACCTATCAGGCAGAAATCCTTGATATCAAGGAAGTTACGCATTGATAACATAATTAACATATGTATATACTAATAGTGGAGTGGTTACCATGGCCTCTAGAATCCCCGCTACTAAGAACAACAACAGCTCTCTACTACCGATCATCTTTAAACGAGATGGCAGAGCAGTTTAATATTAGGATCATCTTGATACCGGGATATAGAGATTTTTAAGGGAAACTCCAAAGCTGATTGGGGCAACATTATGAGTTCCATCGAATATGATATAAACTCAGACAGGCGCAAGGCTGAGGAAGGTACATGATGGGCTTGATTACCAGGAAGTTATGGAATTACCTAAATGAGAAAAACAAGATTTGTTTTATTTCAAGAAGAAGATAATCACCCTTATTCTACTTGTCGACATCGACGTCACTTTAACACCATACAAAAAAATTGGGGCTTGTTAACTCGCTCTCGAGAATAATTTTGTTCTACTGACAATCTATTTCCCGTTCCCTAAGGTCTAGAATATAGCATAAAATCGCCAACAGGAGTCAGTTGTTTTCGACAACGTGTATTTTAGTATTGTGTTAAAGTGACGTGGATGTCGACAACTGGAATAAGCGTGAATGTAGAACACTTTCTGCGTCATTGCTCTGGATTGAACTGGAGCGTGCTTGTAGCTTTATATTGATCTCAGGTTGGTTCGATGGACTCCGCTTATCACAATGCCCACCCTTATCTAACCTAACCATACCTAGTGATAGAAATCTCATATAAAAATTATATTGTCTGAACAAACGAGTGAATCCACATTTTGTTTATACGAAAATCGTACCGAGTTCAAATAACCAAGAAGTTGCTATATCTGCCAATCGTGTGAACTCTTAATCCCTGACGGGAAACGTGACCTTGAAACAAACTCACCGTTATGTTTTAATATAAATACACAAATTGCAAAAAAAAAAAATGAATCAGAATTATATATGTACATATGGATGTGCAAAAAAATATTTTTTTAAGCTAAAAAGTGTAAATATCTTAGCGCATTTGCGCTAGATAGTGTTAGTGCTTTTTTGCTTGTAAACAGTCGGCAACGCTGGTCTGAACAAACATCAGCTACAACAACAACAACAACAAAAACAAGTAAATTCTGATGCGGTGACATAAACTTACCACACAAATGCACCGAACGAAAACTGGGTCAATCTCAAACAAACACTCACATCTACATACATACATACATATATATATATATATATATATATATATAACTATACTGTTTTTTCCCATATTATACTTAGAAGTTACTTTAATGCAAATTGTAAAAACTCAAAAAAAAAACAAATACTCTGATCACACACACAGCCATTTATACATTTGTATTTAAAACAAACATTAACATTACGATTTTAAGGGAAATGGAAATAAAAAGTGCAGTTCCTGTGGCAACAAAGTTCTCTTTTTTTTCTTACAAAGACGAATAAAGAAAGAATTTTGGAAAGCATTTGAAACAAACTTATAATGTATTTGAGAATGGGAAAATACATATATGTGTGTATGTAAGTAAATATACTGAATTTATTCCTGGTCAATTTAATTTACATTTAGCTATTGATTGCTTCAAAGAATGTAAGCAATTGCACGAGCGAGTGATTGTACAAAGGGATTTAAAAAGATGTTGGAATTTATTGGTTCTAAAATTTTAAACTAAAATTTTAAACTAAAATTTTTGATTGAATTCCAATACTTTCTTCAAAGCTTTTATCACAGTTTAGAAGTTTCAACTTCCTCCTTAGGTTAGGCTGAAGAGAGGAGCCATTACACTCATGTTGTGCGCTATACTTAATAAATTATTTTTATTGTCTTAGGCCGCAGTGCAAAGCAAATTTCGTTTCAAATCTTTCTTTAATATAATCTCTCGAAATATTAAACAAATCTAACGGTCTTCTCTGTTAGCTAAACATCCAGCCATGTTAAGCTCAACCGTTAAGTTGTGATTGTCAATGCAATAGTTGGGTTGACTCTCAGAAAACCAAACAGGTTTGGCTTGAGAACGACAATAGTGTAAAAAAATGTGTCACACACACACACACAGTATTTGTCAGTTTGTCTGCCACCAGAGAAACACCTCTTGGTGTATAGAGTATTTCGAAATTTTTCGTCGTTATCAACAAACTGTTTTTAACATGAAATTTTGAACTATATTTTGGGTTTTGGATCGAAATGCTTTAAATTTTTTAAAAACAGCAAAATTCGCCAGCTGCTTTAAAAAAGTTCAATTTGGTTGAGGTCCGCTGATTTTTCGCTGAGCTTTCGATTTCATTGTTCAAGGTATTTTTTTTATCAGTTAAGTTTTGTCCTTTTCCTACTGTGTTCCATTTTTATTTTCGTGCTAAAGTATTCAACAACATTCAAGCGAAACAAATGCATTAGATAATATTGTTTTTTTCTTTCTTTTTTCTTTAGTTGAAACAAAAGGCACAAAAGATAATAAGAGAACTCTTTACATTAATGTAAAGCAATCGTAGTTACTTGTGTTACAAAGGACATAAGTATTCCGAGTCGCGAGTAACTAAAACTGCTTGCGGTTTCCTAGAGCTTCTTTTGTATGGAATGTTTTGGTTTCAAAATATTCAATACATTAGTCACGGGAAATAGAAAAAATAAAAAGGGGGCATCAAAGTAGCCAAAATTAGGTAGAATTAAAGATTGTGTCTTCTTCCCTAAATATAACCCAGAACTTGCAAGGACTTTGTTAAATTACAGTTTAGAGGTACTAGAGTAGTAGTGGTTAGATACTTTTAACGAACTTTAAGGTCCAAATTTTATAGTTAACTAACGCCCGTGGTTTAACTAACGATTTTTCTTATAAATTTCATTGGTTAAACCATCTTCATTAGTTAACTAAAGCCTGGTAATTTGAGCATAAGTTGTAATAACGGAACTTAAAATTACATAACATTAAAGTTAATTTTCTTGTGTCTCTTGCAAGTTAAACATTTTAATATGTAGCTTTTTATCTACTCTAAATTTAACCCCAATAGTAAGCAGTTCCACCTATGACATTATTTTTGCAAAATTTGCCCAAATTGTTTGGGTCACAAAATAATTTTCTTTCGATGCCAATGCCAAAAGAAACGCAAAATTATTGCTGCGTTAATATGGAAAAGAAAAAGGGACATGATTGTAATAAATTTTATGCAACCTTAACACCAATTCATAGAATATACATACATACACACATTTGTATGTATGTATGAACATGTAAAACAAGTACGTATGTGCGGGTAGCTTTGTATGTGTGTAGATGTAAAGAAATATGACTTTACAAATATCTCAGGCTACCCACTCCTACATTTAAAGTTTAATTTTTCTTGTATTCTGGTACACATACATACATTGTATGTGTTTATGTATTTATATGCAATTAGTGCACGACTTTTTGATTTCGATACGCGAAAACTTCTAATTTTGTAAAGCTTAGAAAAAATGCATGAGACAAAAAATTATGGGGATGGGACAGGAGTAACTGGGTCGTCATAGGGGTCAAAAGTAGAAACAAACGAGGCAAAATCCACAAAGAGCTTCACAACCGTCCCTAAGTTGCTTCTAGAGGGGTAAAACTTCAGACCTGTGAACATACCAACTCCCAATCTGCGCTCCTTAAGAGGGGTGTCATACTAAATATTATTTTTTATACAATTCCCATAGGCGGTTGGTATGTTAATAAAAAATGTAGGGGGTAAATATTAGTGGGGGTATTTTTTAAGTTTTACCCTTCTAGGAGCATTTTTTTTTTTTGTATGGGGACAAAATGTGTTCTGAACAAATGGTGGGGCAACATAAATATTGAGGGTCGGTGACAAATTTGACTCCCCTAGGGGCATTCTGGGGCGATGGGGGATAATTGTATAAAAAATAATCACTCCTATCGTGAATAAAACCTATCGTGAATAAAATGTGAAATTAAGGCGTTCCAAGGAATTATTGTTATTAATCGTGGACATTATTTATTGATCTTGCCCTAAAAATAATTATTTATAAGTTTTAATATATAATTTCAAGTATAATATTGAAATTACAGTGTATTAATTCAGTTCGCCTGTAAAAATAAAGTGAATAAAACGAAGGGAAAACTGAAAAAATCCATGTGAAAAATATTATTCACGATAAAGGGAATCAAGAAAGGAACACATTTCAGGGGAAACATTATTCACGATTTCAATTTGGGGAAAAGGAAAAATATTTCGAGGGAAAAACTGTTCACGAGCGCAGAAAGGACAGTTGTTTTTATATTCCTAATAAAACTTTTATTAGAAATTAAACATTTTTGTATGGGACCCACCCTAATGATTGAAGATTGAGACTAGGTGTGTTATGAACAAGTCAAATTGAGTTATAAACAAACCCGAGACATAAACTAGCGTAATAAGCTAATAAATGTCAATCTAATTTTGACCGGAGTTCTGTATAAAGTGTACAGTGTTCGTTATAACCAAACTCCACTGCAATAGGTTCAGACGTTTAAAACGCTAATACATCTATATATTTTGTCCTCTGCCAGAGCCAGTCTTTAGAACTTCTCTGCTGTGGAAAAAATTTGATTTTTTTGTATAGTGTTATTAGATATTTCACTAAATGTTATTACTTAAAATTTGTTACATATTGTAGAAAATGGGAACGTTTTTAAAAAATGTTCCGATACACGTATATTACTAAAAGTTAACTATAAAAAAATTGTAAATAGCAATTCTTTAGATTTACATATTTTAATATGCTTTTAATTTAATACAATTAGTTAAAAGGAATTCCTGGCATCTCTACTAAAATTTGACATACGGACATTGCAAACATGCCGCGTTGCCAGTGTGTATGCATGCCAGCCATACGAGTACACATAGAAAAACCTCAACTGTTTACGGATATATGAAATTATCCTTGACCCTGTTTTTTCGTCGTCATCATCTTAACGAATTGTAAAAGGTAAATAAAATAATGACGCTGTGGCTGAAAAGTTAAGTTTTTCCTTACCTTCATAAAAAATTGCCAATCCATTTTGTGAATTTCGGGATGTTCTGTTTCATATACAAATACGGAGTCCATGTTGAAATTAGTGTTTCTAAAAACCGTATTTTTTTGTTTGCTTTAATGAAATGCTTTAACACATTAGTAAGTTTTTAAGGAACTTCATGTTTTATAAATAGACTGTTTCTGAATTTTTGCAAATAATTTTGTTTTGTTACACATACAATTTTTATTTTGTTTAAATAATTTTAAAAACTATCACTGGCTTATGGAGGATAATGCGAAAATAAAATAATAATAATTTAAATTTCGTTTAACTAAAATTAAAGCAACAACAAACGCTAGTAGTAGCAGCAGCACAGACAAGCCACATTTACTGTGGGTACGGTCAGTGGCACAATTTCTTCACCACCCCTTTTTAAATGGTTTTTTGTTTGTTTTTGTTTTATTATCATTCTATTGAGGGTGAGAGTAGCAATTAACAAACTATATAACGAAGGAACAAATGTACCAACGAATCAAAAAAAAAAAAAACTTAACGAATGCTTTCAGGACTCGTGCTCATACTTTCAATGTTGTTTAAAAGGCAAAATGTTAAAATGAAAAAAATGTTGACACCTTTTTACCCATTACTTCTTTTATTTCTCGAAGAGTTAATGAAAATTTCTTTTTTTATTTGTTTTTTTTATTTCTTAAAACAAATAATTCTTTCTTATATTTTCTCTTGTACTTCCAAATATTTTCTTATTTATTTTAACTTTTCCATTTGATTTTGTAGCACATTTGCAATACACACACACCAAAGCTGCCAACAAACACTCTCACTCACAGACACATTTTTTTAATAACAAAACATTTTAATGCGCTGCTCTTTTATTTGCCTTTAATTCCATATCCTTTCACTACTAAACGCCCGCTGCAACTGTGTGGTAAAATTATACTTGCTATCAACAAAGAAACGCCGCAAAATAGCTTTTTCGTCAACAAAAAGCTTTTCCCTCAGGAAACTTAACGAATCGTGTTGTGTGCTTGGGTGGCAACACTCCCTTTTTAATAACTAGGAAAAAGGAAATAAAAACAATAAGAACTTAAAAATGGCGTTCATCTTTACAAAAGCACAGTTAGTTAGCTGTCAATACTGTCAAAGGTTAAGATTATCTTCTCTTGCAATTATTCGAATAAAATGTTCCATTTTCGAATCCATTTTTTTTTATTAGATTTTTATTTGATTACTGGAGTAAAATATTTTATTCAATAACAATATTCTTCATACAATTATTTAAACACAATTTTTATCATATTTGAATACAATTCTTAATACGGTAGATACTTGTTTAAAATAATGGAAACAAGTGTTTGGTTTTTTTTTCGTTTTTATTTGCCTATCAGAGTAAATTTTTTTATCTAATGATTTTTTTCGACATTTCCCACGCGCTTTAGTTTTACTTTTCAGAACGTAATATTATGCATCAGATGCAGCACAGTGATGTATTTCCGAACTGACCCATTTTTTAATAACTTGTTGATTTTGTGAGTTTTTTCTTGAGCAACAGTTTTGGCTATAATGAGAATTAGTTTACATTGACGTCAACTTGTAAGATCGTGAGTGAGAAGTGGTTGACATTAGAGGGCTGCGTAAACAGTCTTGAAATGAAAATACGTCTTGTTTTTTAAATGTATTATCGTAGAATGTATTATACTTAACCAATAATAAATTATGTTGTTTAATAAGCGAAGCACGATGGATGTATTGTTGTGTTCTGTGTTCCAAATGGAACAAAAATGGCAAAAACACCTAGCCAAAAAGTCAGGGTATCCCACGTGTAGAAGCTTCCCTCGGTTGCTGCGAACGACCTATACCTTCGTATAGGAAGTATAAGTTTCCAAGATCCACTCCTAGAGTTTTTTATGGTCTCCACCAGTTAAATCTTATTAAAAACGTTTGTGCACGATGGATGTATTGATGTACGTGTATATGAGTGTTTACAAGCGATGTCGCGAAGACTTGTTCGTAACAAACACTCAAAAGAAGTAGTGTTGATGCGTGGTTTTTAAAGCAAGCGCCCACAACTAATGTAGTAGGAAGAAGCAAGCATCACAAATTATTCCGTCACGAAGTATTTTCTTCTTTACTCCTTTACCTGCAATAACTGAAACAAATTTCTTGCAGTGTTGTTTAGCGTTGGTTTTAGAATATTTCTTAAAGTCTAGTTCACATTTGCCAGTTTTTATATTTACATACACAAAAATGTTCAATCAATAAAAAAACCATGCTAATCTTTCAAACTTGTTCATAATTTTATTAACCACAATATAAAAAGGAATTTTTAAAAAAATTTACAATTGTATGTATGTATGCATATACATACATATGCATATGCATACATATACATGCACATGTACCTACATATTCATACATATATACTTCCATGAGTCCAACAATATAAATATGTATATGTGCATGGCTGGCTGACTTCCAAAACGTATAAAAATACAAAAGGCTCAGTTAGCCGACTGTAATGGAATGTAACTGCAACGTAGCAAACAGCTGATCGATATTTTTATGTGAAAAGTAGGTTACATCTCTATAACCATGTTCATTACTTTCACATAACAATATCGATCAGCTGTTTCCTACTGTTGCAGTTAAATTCCATTACAGTCGGCTAACTGAGCCTAAAGTTTGTATAATTTCCGGATGCGGTATTTATATCGTGTACATAAACAAAGTTGCGAAACATTGTAACTATGTCTATGCTCTAATTGCTTGTTTTCGGCGTTTTTTAATATATACTTTAGGACATTTTGATAGTCTTCATTGTTAAATATTTTGTACTGCGGCGTTATGAAATTATACATTTTGTTTGAAGACAAAAGCAATTGGCGTTTTGGAAGTCAGCCTGTAATTAACGTACGTATGAAAAAGTGTGATTAGAGAAAAACATTTTATTAAAGTCTTTATATACGGGAGAAAAACAGGAATGGTCGGTCGATAGATTTTATGAATTTTTTACAGAATAAAAAATAAATAAAATTATGTAAATTGTAGCTCTATTGTCTTTTATGATTACTGTTGCCATGCCATTTGTAAGATCCATAGTATTTAAAATTGCTTTCACTCAATTTAATATCAGCTTCTTTTGGGCCACGAGAACCATACATGTAAGGCAGCGGTTTCACTTTAGACTTCTCGATTTGATGCAAAATAGGTGTAAAAATACGCCAAGCTTCACGCAGCTCATCGGAGCGAACAAAATGCATTTGAGAACCGCAGAAAACATCCAGTATTAAACGTTCATAGGCATCGGGCAAATAGGAGTCACTATAGCGATGCTCGTAGGTTAAGTCCAATTCTGTCTCTTCAATATCGAATGTAATGCCCGGCGATTTGGTCATCATTTTAAAATATAAAGCCTCCCCGGGTTGTACACGTATCACCAGTTCGTTGCGTTTTGTATTGCCCTCGAAAATATCGCCAGGAACATCTTGATACTGAATGCGAACTTCAGCTTTACGTTCATTTAGAGCCTTGCCGCATTTAAGTATAAAGGGTACACCTTGCCAACGTTCGTTGTTAATTTGCAAAACAGCCAAGGCATAAGTGGGTGTTGCGGAATTTGGATCGACAGTGGGATCATCCAAATAACCCTTCAAGGCTTCGCCTGTACCTTCAGGATTACCCACATATTGTCCCAAAACCATATTATCCAAAGTTAAAGCCGGTATACTTTTCAATACCTTAACCTTTTCGTCTCTTATGTCGTCTGGGTGGCATGTTACTGGTTTTTCCATGGCCACTAGGGATAAAATTTGCAATAAATGATTCTGCATAACATCACGTATAATGCCAAATTCGTCAAAGTAGCCACCGCGGCCCTCGGTGCCAAAGGGTTCTTTGAAATTAATCAAGACCGAAGCGATATTTTCTCGATTCCATGTCGAACCCAAAATCTTATTCGCAAAACGTATAGTCATAAGATTTTGCACCATCTCTTTGCCCAAGTAGTGGTCAATGCGATATATTTGTTCTTCATCAAAGAGCGAAGCCAAATGGTCAGTCAGCTGTTTCGAGGAGACATCATCACGTCCGAAGGGTTTTTCAATGATTACACGGTTCCAACCTCTGTCACAAGAAAGAGTAAGGAGTTTGTGAATGTGCGAATTATTTTTGTGGGAATTAAATTAAATTTATACACTTACTTCTTGGACAAGCATATTTCCTTGACATGTACGGTAACATTATTGAACACTGAAGGTGGTAATGCCAAATAGAATATACGATTTGCTTTGCTCCTATTTTCCATAGCCTCCATTTGCTGTTGCAACATTTCAAAGCCCAAACGGCCATCGTAACCGCCCGATACATAATCATTCAACTGCCAAAACTCTTCGTAGCGTGATTGTTCATTTGGTTTGACCTAGAATAAAAAAAAATGCATAGAAAATTTCATATTATATATACGTAATTACTAATATTATCTGAAATGCATCACTGCTCTGCATCATACGAGCAAACTTCAATTTAAAATGCAATACTAGGTCGCTGATAATCTTTTTTTTTTAGTAGTAGCTATGTTTGTTCCTCGTATTTGACATTTATTTGTGTGTTGTCCTACTTCAACGAAGCACTTTAGGACATTTAAATTTTCATTTGCCGCGCAGTGATGCATTTCCGAACAAGTCTTTTGTTTGTTTGTTTGTGACGCTTTCCCGCCCAAACCGCTAAACTGATTTTGAAAATTCTTTCACCTACGGAAAGTTAAATTACCAGCGTCAAACATAGGATATTTTTTATCCGGTTCGGAACCGGCTTTTTATATTTGGTACGAGTATTTTGGGAAAAACACATTTTTGTGCTGATTACGGTGATTTTCATTTCGGGTTTGACGGGTTTTACGTATTTTTAAGCAGATGAACGAGTGTAGCCGCGAGCAAAAGCTTATATGTATAATAAAACTAACATTTACATACATGTATATAACTAAATTGTAAATTTTGTCGAGCCATAAACGCAAAAAAGCGACTCATTTTTTGGACTTACTTTTTTTAAGAAAATGGTTTATTTACGATTTCAAATAATCGATTTTAGTCAAAAAATTAAGTTCGAAAATTATTTCGCTTAAGGCCGTGATACACTATCATACAAAGTCGTGCGATCTATGAAAAAATGCAACCCTGGTATGATGGAGTTTATGAAAATTTTCAAAAGACAATAACAAATCATCACACCAAGGTTGTATTTATTCGTAGATCGCAACGACCTTGTATGATAGTGAGTCGTGGCCTTTAAGCTTTTTTGGCGGTTACGGCACGGTACGAGTATGTTAATACATATAAGATCATGTGAAAAGATTTTGAATTACATGATCCGGCCTGTTTTCAATTATATTATTATATCGAGCCTTATTTTCGATTTAATCGTAAGCGACAAAAATTAAAGTAGTTTACACTATGTAAGTCTCATTGCTAAGCTGATTAATTTGTTAGGAGAGAGAGAAGAGGGGGAAAAGAAACGTTACTGTTCCCCTCGTCTCTCCCTCTCTCCATCAAACTAATCAGTTTAGCAATCATACTTGCATAGTGTAAACTAGGACTTACGATAAAATTGTGCAGCCCCATATATTAAAAGTTATCAACAATTTTTACATTTTGATAATACTAAACTATGGGTAGACCCTTAAAATTTTAATTTCAATAAAATAGTGTACTCGGATTTTCGATTACTTTTTGCTTACGCTAAAATCGAAAATAAGGCTCGATATTATTTGGCTTTCTTCAAAACGTATTAAATATAGAAAAAATCACTGAATTAGCATTATCCCCTAGACCCAAAAACATACGATTTATGGAAAATGAAATGAAAGCTATTAAATAAGAATGAAATTCATTTTGTATATGTACGTATGTACGAGGGTGGGTTATTAACTCAGTGACTTTTTGAAGAAACGCAGGTTTTTATAAACAAAGTAATTTATTTTTCACCATAGTCTCCTTTGAGTTCTTAGTTCAACGTTTCTTAAATGTTTTTATCCCTTCCGAAAAATATGATTTATCGAGGCATTTGTTTGAGAGATGATTCGTTGTTGAAATCAAATCTCTTTCCGCCTAGCCATTTATTCAGGATTGGGAACTATAAATATAATCACTCGGGGCTAAATTTAAAGAATAGGGCGGATGAGGTAGCAATTCGTAGCCCAATTCATGAATTTTTGCCATGAAAACCATTGTGAGCAAACGCGGAACCCATCTTGCGAGAAACTTTCTTATACCCAATTGATCATTCAAAATTGAAACCAATGAGCCATGTGAGATGCCTATGGCTTCCACAATCTCTCTCACTTTCAATAACAAATCGGCTAAAACCATATCATGAATTTTTTTAATTGTTTCGTGTGTAGAGACCTCAACTGGGCGTCCAGAACGTTCGGCTTGTAAGGCCGCAGCGAAATTCAGTAAACTACTTTTTAGCCATTGAAATTGATGGTGAAGAGTCTCCATAGTGTTTATCAAGCGTAGCCTTGGTTTGACTGATACATAATGAGCATAAAAAATTCACTTTTTTCCATTTTCTTCTCAAAACTCTCGTCAAACAAAAACTAAATGATGCAGCTTGTCGAAATTTAGACAAGAGTCAACTGACAGTTGCCTGTGGTCAGGAGCAGTGTTGCCATTTCGATTAAAGCCTGGTACTCTGTTCAAAGTTGCGAAAAATTTTCAGCGCCATTGATTATTTCGCGTGAAAAAATTGACATGTACTAAATGTAGCCCAACTCGCGGTTTTTTTAAATAAATTTCTCGCTTTTATTGCTTGAAAGTATGCAACATTGTGCGAAAAAAGCACTGCTCATGTTGTTTCGCAGCTAAACTAAAATGATGCCAGACTAATTTTGCATGGAAAGACACGATTTTACGTGTTTTTCACAACAAGAACAGAGTACTACTTTTGCGAATTTATTTCGCAAATATTTCATACCAAATACTTTTTTATGTAGTTTGACAGCATTTCGCACGAAATTGTGAACAGAGTACCAGGCTTAAGAGGCGGAAAATTCAAAAAGACACTGAGTTAATGGCCCACCCTCGTAAATATATATCGTCATGTGAGAACTTATGCCACTATAAACACTTAAGTTCTCACATGACGATATGTACGTTACAAAAAATATTTAAACTCTCATTAGTTGTTTGAAAGTTGCCCTTTGGAGTAAAAAAATCATTTAATTTGTTTTTAAATAACTCGGGAAATTTTCCGTAGCACAGACTTATTTTTAATAAAGTGAGTTATTAAATTATATATTAAACAAACCTTTGACAAATTACACACATCATTACATACATACGTACATATATGTAAATATTTATTGTGAATGCGTATGCAGATATAAATATACATACATACACATGTACATACATATAAATATATACTACTTACTTACTTTCATATATTTATCACAAGTTTTGCGTATATCTGATACAGATAATTTGGAACGCGCATAACCACAAAATCTAGTGGGTTTCGGCAGGAGATTATCACGATACAACCACCATAATGTGGGATAGATCTTCTTTTTGGCCAAATCGCCAGAGGCGCCAAAAATTACAAACGTATGCGGTATTTGACCATCGAAATGTGTGCCCTCGCATACCATGGTGGGAGATTTTAAAGATTTAATAATAAGGTCCAGCGTTTCTTCGTGATGCTCGTCCGAAGAAGTACCTGGAAATAAATTTATTTCTTTTAGCTCGCGCCAACAATAAAGTCAAGTTTTAATATTTATTTTCAGTGATGATTTCCTTTTTTTTTCTGTTAGGATCTTTAGTTCTTTGTTATACGATGCTGTAGAAAATACTAAAAACTTTTGTAAGCTTTGCTTTAAAATTTATAATTTTTTTTTCTATAGGTAGTTAGTTGTTGTTTTTTATTTTGTTCCGCTAAAAGCACTCATTCTAGTATGTAACAAAAGTTAGGCAAAGTTAAACAGAAATTCTCTTTCTATTGTAAAATTGTAATTTTTGCTTTTCAGTACTTAAAAAAATAAATAAATTGTTTATTATTGCATGACAATTAATTTATTCAAGTATCTCAACCAACACTTACTAATACATCTCTAATAATTAAATGCATTAAAAAAACAAGTCATTACTTTACAGAAATTTCTAATTTAATAGTACGAGTAAATGCAAACCCTATAATGAAGATATAACTGATCTTACGTTTACTTTGTTCTTTAGGGGAAAATTGTTGTTGTAAAATAATTTTTAACGCAAGGTTGTGTTTATTAGGCACTTTTTGATTAAAATGACTACATACTTAAATTACAGTTACATACATACATACATTTGAAAAAGGGCCAGCGAGTGATAAGAGAGCTGTAGTTTATCAAAATTGCGATAAAAAGTTAAAATTATAATTCAAATAAAAAAATAGTAAAAATTTACATACATACATATTTATATATACATACATATGTATGTATGTATGTATATGTATGATTTTTCAAACAATCGATTAATGAATCTCTTAAAGGCCGGGGCACAATGAATGCGTCATACGTTAAACTTTGTATTTTTCAATAAAGTACGCATTGTGGAAACCTTCTCCGTCGTTGCGTTAATGTCAGTTGAAAAAGGCGAATATTAAAATACTTTTGAGTTCATGTGTTATAAGCAGGGACAAGGACTTCAAGGTTAAAAAAAAGATATTTTAGGCGCCTAAAATGTGACATCAAAAACGCAAAATATGCACTAAAAACAACAAAATATGCAAATATTTTAAAAAAAATTTATTCGAAAGTTTTAAATTTTAATACAACTAAATAAAGATATAAAAAGGTGCGTGTACAAGCCTTTTACATTAAATTTTTACACAAGATTTTATATATATAACAATGTATAGATATAACAATTTCTGCATTACACACTGCAACACGAAAAAATATAACCATATACGGACACTACAACGTGATAAAAGACAAAAAAAAGACTCCCATCTTTGCCCCAAGTTATGCACTTTTTTTATGGCCTTTATGGCCTAGCGCTTGTTGTAAAGAATAAAAATTTTGAACATTTAAAATCAAAAAAACTTCATCTTCAAAATCAAAATCGCAAAAAATTAAAAAAAATAGATTTTTTACCTTTTTCCCTCCCCTGTTCAGGTTCATATGTAGCAGCAAACCGTTCAAAATTCAAGGAATTCGTTCTCTAGTCATTATCAGGGTTAATGGGGAAAAACATGATTTTACATGAAACCCCTGTCCCTGGTAAAGGCCGTGATACACTATCATACACAGTCGTACGATTCATTCACTGGAAAATCAGATTGAATTCTGTCACACTCCAAAAAAATCGCAACAAAATCTCTTATATGTATGTAGGTGACAGACACACTATTCCACAAAAAAGATGCAAAAACATTTAAAATAATTTCTATGTTTAATTATTTTGCATTTCTAGAGAAATAATAACGCAAAATTTAATTTTCAAAATATATCAGAAATGTATAGAAATTATCATTTTATGAAAATTTTCATAAACTTTTGGAAATCGGACAGACTTGTCAAAAAATCTGTCACACATGTCAAATTTTAATCCACACTATCATAATTTTTGAGCACATACGATTTTTTTTTGACAGATCAAACGACTGTGTATGATAGTGTATCACAGCCTTAATAAAATCGAAAACATATTCTTTCGTTATTTTCGGTCATGGAAATATTTTTTGTTTTTTCGCAGCCCTTACATACCCACATATGTATTAAAGGGTTGCATTTGTATACTTGTTTATATAGACAAAACAAATATACCATGGTATGTACCATATAATTGTATTGTGAGCGACAGAACTAGTATAAGAGTTATTGTGTGTGCGTGCTTTTCCAAATTACAATCAGGGTGACCGATGACATTTTTCAAAAAGTGGCACCAAATAGGGGATTTATCAAAAAAAAGGGGCAAAATTTAAAAAAAGACGCGAAAACTACACTAAACTTTTTATTTTTAATGTATTTTCATATAACTTACAGGGGGACAAAAAGTGGCAAGGCAGTTGAAAAAGGGGAAAGGCACCTGAAAAAGTGGCAATTTACCACTTTAGTCGGTCAAACGGTCACCCTGATTACAATACGATTAAAAACAAATAACAATTGCTTATTGTATTGCTGCTGAGCAACTGTTTGATCTGTTTTTGCTCAAAAATACATATTGTAATACAAATATATGAAAAAAAAAACACTATTGAAACAAATACATGATGAGCAGATGTATTTGCGGACGTTCTTTATGTTATTTTGTGGCGCAGCCAAGTATAGAGAGAGAGACAATTTTGCTCTGAGAGTAATTACACATGCATATCGTGTGTCATTTTTTGCAGCTCATGTGTTTCATGTACTTGTATCATTTACTTCAATGCTGCCCACAGAGAGAAAACCGAGAGAAATGTATAAGCGTATGTGGATTCATTTGTACAAAAAGCCGATTGATGTTCGAAACTGGCGCTTCTCTGGCCAGCAGTGATTTACTTACATATGTATGTGAAATGCTTTTATTCATTCATTCATCAGCCTTGTATATTTTTTCTCAACACATCATAAGGCACTTGATTTAAAAAAACAAAAATAATAAATGCCTTGTTTTCATTTGCTCATTGCCCAACCATACAATAATTGCTTAAAAAAATTAACATTTACAACTAGTAACAGAAAACGATAATAACATATTTGTTCATACCAGAACCAAAAACACACAAAACTGGTGCAAACAGATGTATCTGGGCAATGCTATAATATTTACATATCGTTACCTTAATATAGGAAGGCCCTAACTCATTCTTTTTTGAAATCGAGATTTATGAATTTTTCGATACATTAGATGTTCTATTGAAAAATGCAAAAAACTGGATTTCATAAAAATTACGAGTTAGAGCCTTTCTATATTAAGGTAGCAATATGTACATATATACTAGTGTCCTGCACAAGACTATTTATAAGACCTTTCAAGACGAGAGATTTTTTTTAATGCTTTACTACAGGGAAATATTATAAAAGAATCGCTAAGAAACACTGTTGGCAAGACATTTTTTTCGGTTGCTCGTCTTGCCAACAGTGTTGTTTAGCGATTCTTTTAGAATATTTCGCTGTAGTAAAGCATTTGAAAAAAAATCTCTTGTCTTCAAAGGTCTTATAAATAGTCTTGTGCAGGACACTAATACATACATACATATATACATATGTATATAATTTGGGACCAAATTAATTTACAGTTTAGCCACTAGTTGTTAAATCAATTAAACTTCAGTTAAGGAATTAACTTTCAGCAAACTTTGAAGACATTTAAAAAATTAATTATGCCAATATTTAGGATGCTAATAAATATGTTTATACAAAAAATAAAAAAGTAATTCATAATTACATAACAACAGGAGCAAAAATATTAAAAATACACGCATAGGAGAAAATTTAGTTAATGTTCCGGCATTTTGTATGGAAGCCCCTCTGGAAGAGCGCAGTTACAGGGTTGGCATGTTCATAAAAAATGTAGTGGCAATTATAAGTGGGGAACGGTCTTTATTCTTATCCCTCTAGGGGCAACTCAACGACAGTTGTGAAGGTTTTTGTTTTTCTCTAATTTTTACACCGATAAATGGGTCCTGATTTATCCCCATCCCACCTCCATATTTTTTTTTTTACTACTCGCGCATCCAATTCTGTTGCTAATGTTTTCCATATATGTAACACTATTCCACACCTAATGTACATACATATTTACATACATACGCAGATTTATTGAAACCAAATGCAAAACGGTTTAACCCTAACACAAGTTAAATTAACCCAAACGCAAATTAATTTAATACAAATATATTTCACAATTATATTTGTACATGCATACACACATGTATGTATCTATTTTTATTAATATGTAGTAATAATTAATAGCAAAACAATATTATAATGCATCGTATGTACATATGTATGTACATATCGTTACCTTAATATAGAAAGTCCCTAACTCATTATTTTTTTGAAAACGAGAGTTTTTAATTATTCAATACATTAAATGTTCTTCTATCGAAATGTGCAAAAAACTCGATTTAAAAAAAGTAATGAGTTAGGGCCTTTCTATATTAAGGTAACGATATTTATGTGTGTATATCGTTAGCTGAAGTGGAAAACACGTAACTACACTTTTTTAAGTTTTATAGGGGTTAGAAGAAACTAAACAAACTTATTCAACTAATGCCGAGTACACACTATGGCTGATTGTGACATCGTAATTGTGTATACTGGTGGCAACGTTTGTCATTTCCGATATTTTTCGTTGTTTGGCATTGTTTTCCATATAAAAAACGTAATGGGAACTTCTTTGCAAACATTTTGAAGATGACACCACTAAATGACAACACTAGAAATGTCAGATGTGAACTAGGCATAACTGAAGTCATTATTTCTTTATTTTCATTTATAATTCCGCTGATTGTTATGTTAAGAGTTTGAAAATTTGTAGGGGCATGTGCTGCGATGTAATATCCAATAATTAATTAAAAATGCGATTTTTAATTTATTTGTTAGTTACGTGGTTTTGCATTTCAGCTGACGATATGAATATGCTTATGCATTTTATTTTTACATCGAATAATCACAAATACGTACATACATACATATGTACATATTTACATTTACGCAACAAAAACAAACGTGTTTTAAGATCACGCGATTTTCGCTTAACATTTAGTATTTGCAAAAGTTTTGAATGAATTTAAATTTTTACGGAAAAGCTTATAATTAATATTAATACATAATTAAACTGTTGTTTATTTCTTATTCTGCAAGTAATTAAATGTATTTTATAAAGACAGCAAGCAAATCCTATATTAGAATTGTTTGAATGAAAGTGTAATATAGAAATAATTTATTCGAATAAAATAGATCAATCGAATAATATGAGTTAAATTTTGTAACCAGAATCGTCTTGAAAAAATTATCAAAAACATCAACTAAAAACTGTCAAATAAATAAATAATAAGCAAAGAAATTAATCAAAAATATTTAAATTGAATTCTTTTATGTATTTCTCTTATATTATAATAACAATGAAAGTTTCTTTAACATTTAAGAGAGAGAGAGAGAGAGAGTATGTAAGAGTATGTAAGAACACCTGATTTCAACTAATCTATATAATTAATAGGCGAACATGTTTTTTCTAATCCCTTTTACGCCGGTTCCACTGCACCGATTTTAAAAAGATTTATATGGTTTTAAAGGATTTTTCGTCCAGAATCTATATTTTATTGAAATCGGTTCAGTATTTTGGGAGCTATAAGCGTTTAAAGTTGCTACTACTACATGCACACATATTATACACGCATTTATTAGCTTACAAGTAAAAAAAGAAACAAAACATGAGTGTGTGTATGTGTGTGGGTATGTAGTATTTCTCTTGATCTAACAATTTTTTTCTCTCTTATTTGTTGTTGTATGAAAGCCATAATACTTAAAGGAAGAGATTTGAATAAATTGAATTAGCTTGGTTGAAGGGATTTTTTATACGTTTTTTTAATTTCATATATTATTTAATTATGCTTGCATATGTATATAAGTTTGTGTGTAGCTGTGTTTCAATGAATTTTTTATGACGTTTAGATACATTTTCTTTGAATCTTAAATTATTTACATTTTGATTCTAGAATACGGGCGAGTGTGTCGTCCGTTTGGTATATCTAGTGTTAAATGACTGCGTAAGGATTTTTTATATAAAAATACGGCAACCATAGCTGTGTAAAGAACCGAAGAATGTCAAAAGCACAAAAATAATTGTACTAAAACCAAAACAAAATCGAAGTTTTTGACATTCTTTAGCTACAGAGCAAAAAATTATCAGCTGAAGTAGCGCTGCCACCTAGTTAAATACACCTTGGTTAAATTCGTTGAAATTTAAAATTGAATGTAGTTGCAGTTTTTATTTATTTTATTTGAAATAAATCATTTTGTCTATTAATAATCGTTTGGGTTTGCTTTTCGTTAACATTAACTCCTACATTTACATACATAAAAAAAATATTTTTTTTTTGAGTTTTCTATTTAAATATACCAAAGCTGGCCAAAGTGACACCAAGTTGCCGAACTTCAATCGGCTTCTTATACAAATGAATAATCTCTTTGGCCAGCACTGGTACAAATACAGTACTCACATCGTCACAACCAATTAATCGTTCAAGCTGAATGCGCTGATTTACACGGGCATAATTGTGCTGGCATAACATGCCAGTTTGTCGGTGAGAGAGGCAAAGAGAGTGGTTTTGCGGTTGGCATAACTTTTCAACCAGCTACAACCCCGCATTAGCAGCATGAAACCAATACACACACAAATTAAAAAACAGCAAGTGTTAAATGATTACGAAAAACACTTAACACACACAAAGCTGTTTATACGTACACATTTTGTGCCAGATGAATTAGTCTCGTGTAATTTGGAAAAGAACAAAAATTGTGCGGCTTAAAAATTGTTCTCGTCTAAACTACCTCAATGGGATTTTAGTACGTTTACGTATGAAATAATCCGAAAGTGGTGTTTTTACGTGACGAGTTGTACGTACGTTCACGGGTGATGTGACGATTCGACCCCCTAGATTAAAGTCTACTCAGGTTCTTTCTGGATGCGAATGAAGTCGCGGAAAACTTTTTTTTTAAAGAAAATAAAAATTTTAATAAAAAAAATATTACAAAATTCCAGAGAAATGTATCGTATCTCTTTCATACTAAATTAAAAATTAAATTAATAAATCGAATAAATTTTGTTGGAATACTAAAACCCCAACGGCCATAAAAATTTTGATGTTAAAAAAAATATGTACTTGACTTTCATATATGCGTACATACATACATACATATGTATGTATATACATATCGTGTCATAACCGCCAAAAAAGCTTAAGCGACATAATTTTCAGACTTACTTTTTTGACCAAAAACGATCATTTGCGATCGTAAATAATCGATTTTCATAAAAAAACGAGGTCCAAAAAATTTGTCGGTTAAGTTTTTTGGCGGTTATGGCTCGATATGTACTATGTATAAGTGTTAATTTAAGCTAGAACGTTAGCACGAATCGTATTATATCAAAATACATAAATAATACATTTCGCCAAACCATAAAAAGCAAATTGCAAGAGAGTAGGTATAAACTGTTTAACTGGTTTAACTTCTATGATCATGACCTTTCGTCGACAATCAGCCTCAAAATTTTTACTTATTAGACTGCACTAACTACAATTTAATTACAAAACAATTTTATTAAAAAACAACAAGTTAAGCTTAATATATAAATTCATATGTAATGAAAGTAAATTTTTAGAACGGATTGCATTGCACCTTTGTGTTATTGAACAATATAATGCGTGCATTAAAACATATTTATCATATCGCTCTTTTATTGCAACAGAGGAATAACTCAAAAAAATTAGTTTTGCTGAAAATAAGTTTTTAACTTTTCAATTTACATACATACGTAAATATGTATGTATGAATATATACATAAAAATGTGTATATTCCTTTCTCAAGACGTGCGAGTGCATTCTCTTTTCCCTTGTCTCCAACAAATTAAAAACTTTGCGTGTGGAAATAGCGTCTAACGTCATGACCCACATTAATAGGCAGATTTTGTAAAAATTTCGTTTCTAAACGTTTAAAATTCGTATGAAAAATAAGAAAAATTCCCTTCAAAAAATATATTTTCAATACAAATTTTAAAACGTAAAAGTCAATTGCATTTATAAAATCTACTCTTAAGTTTTGCGATTTCCGATTTTTTGCTGTTGTCCAACGATGGGTTTTAAAGTTCTTAAAAGGGTGTACAGCATAATTTCTATTTATAATAATGTATATATAATATATGTATTTTAATATACATATATTTAATATATTGTTTTTTTTTAACTTTAATGCCATTATCACAAAATCATTTTTTGTGGCATATGATGTTATCGCAATAAGCCCTTCAAATGTATTTCAGCAGATTAAAGTTCAATAAATTAAATTTATTTTAAGCAGCTAAATGTTCGATTAAATACAAAATAATACGCCTATAATTGTAATTATATTTTCGAAATGTCAGGTAGTCTAATTTAATTTCTGATATCATCAAGTCTTACTTAAATTATTTATTGTGCTAAACATAATCGTAATTAATTAATTAATCGAAAATTCTCTCTGATTATAAAATAGCATTTTAATTTATGCAACTTTTTCAATTTTAAATAAAAACCTAACAATAAATTAATAAGTTAGCGCTATTTACTGACAGGCTTAGCCATGGTTGTCAGATTTGGTGATTTCTCGCCAAACGTACCGATTTTTCAACTATTTGGCGCCTAAAATTTTGATTTGGTGACATCGCGATTTTTATGGTTATTTTTTCTAACAAAATTGAACTTCAAAATTTTTGTAATTTATGAAAACTAGTTTATTGAATTATTCAAAAATAAATCCTACCAAAACTAGACTGCAAGAAATTAAAACAATTTTATTTTGATGATTTTTTTTATATTAAATATAGTAATTAATTCGTTTTGAATTTGCAAGAAATAATTTTTGGCGATTTTCTGCTAAATTAAAAAAAAAAAATATATTAAAAAAAGTTTTATATTAAAACAAATTTATCATCAAATACATATTAAAAAAAAACTACATAAAACTGATTTTGGCGATTTTTAAAATCAATTTAGGGAAAGATGTCGGAAAAAATCTGACAACTCTGGGTTTAGCGAGAGTAAAAAGATCTCATTTCAGGCTGCTAGATGCAGCGATGCCAACTTGGTGCTTTGGAACCTATTTTTTTTCAGAATTTATTGTTGTTTTCAATATAAATTGTAAGTCGAACCTTTTCTTTCGCAGGTGGGAAATAGGCCATTAGTGCTTTTTGAAGACTCAAAACGCCAAATTTTTAACGTTAGTGCCAAGCTAAGAAAAAGCACAAGTAATGCTTTTAAGAAATTTTTATATTTCTGAAAATTACTTTAATAAAATCTTGGTGTATTTACTTTTTCAGTGTAAAGCATTCATTTTTCGTCTGATATATTTCATTAAAGATGATACTATTGCCGAAATAGAGAATAGTTTAAAAAATATTAAACATTATCAAACTTCACTCGGTTGAATCTTCACTCGTTTTTCACGTTAGTGCGTTTTATGCTTTTTAGATTTCAAAATTAAGCTTTTTACGCCAAAAAAAAAGTTGGCATCACTGGCTAGATGCCCCACAAAGCGAATAATCCAATACCAGGGAAACTGTTCGAATTTGTATGTTATTAACATTATAATTCGAACACATTTCCGTTCGATTTGGATTACATAATAACCCCCAGGTGCAACGATTTTTTTCTTTTAGGGTCGCTACTTACCAGTGTATTTTGCGCAAATTTAAAGTTTGATAGCTTCTATAATAAAAATTGCGACGTGTGAACCTCTGATTGTCGTGTGTGACAATTCTTTGCAAAGTGGTTGCTCTGCTTCTCGCTTGAGTAATTATTGCTAGGCAATGAGCTGTCAGTTCGGTTGTCATTTTATTTGCAATTTCAAGTTTTTTACATTTTCAGTGTATGTATTTACTTGAGTAGATTATGTTCAAAACGAAGAAAGAAAAATTATATTTTGGTTTAGTTATCATAGGTATTTGTTTTCGCTGAGATTCTAGTTTATCAATTTGGCGTTGTGATTATTCAAAGTGCTCTTTCCTCCGTCTAGATCTTTAATAAATACCCAAAAATGTATATATTTAAAAACTTGCTGAAAAAGAAAATACTTCTGTCTAATAAAAGGCTTGTAATCGAATTTTTCGTCCTAGATTAAAGAAAAAATTTTGCAGTGTTCCTTAATCTATTACAAAACGTCGAAGTCGAAATACGCCAACCACGATAAGGGGTATGATTCTTGTCGTTTAAAAGTATGGCATCTTTAAAAACGGCATAAGAGAAAATAAGTGAGAACACGACGCCGAAGAGTTCCTTGACGGCGGCGCAAAGCCAATAATATACATATCGTACTTGTTCCTATCAGGGTGACCGATGACATTTTTCAAAAAGTGGCACCAAATAGGGGATTTATCAAAAAAAAAAGGGGCAAAATTAAAAAAAACGAGAAAACTGCACTAAAATTTTAATTTTTAATGTATTTTCATATAACTCACCCTAAATAAAGGGGGTCAAAAAGTGGCAAGGCAGTTGAAAAAGGGGAAACGCAGTCGAAAAAGTGGCAAATTGCCACTTTAGTCGGTCAAACGGTCACGCTGGTTCCTATCCCTCATACCTAAATAAGAGCAGCAAGCGTTGCGTTAGCAGCAGGGTACGCATTTTTAGTACATTTAAATGTAAAAATAATTTTTGATTGTACTGAAAATACGTACCCAGCTGCTAACGCAACGCTTTCCGCTCTTATTTAGGTATGAGGGTATAAAAGGGATCAACTCAATTTACAAATTCACAAGTAGAGGCAGATAACTATTTTTACAATTGGCGAAAGAATATATAAATGATGTAAAATTTTTTACAGTGGGTAGATAGGACCGCTGTATTTTTTGCAACAAAACTGAAAATTGCAAAATTTAGAGTTGACCACATTTAGAGCAACAAGTGTATTTCTAAACAACTTCTTTCAAAAATATATTATTTTTATCCCCTGACCAGAAACTTTAACTGTAAATTTGGTATTACGCCTTTCACTACAACGTTTCTGTAATAGATTTAAAGAAAATTGCAATATTTTTCCTTTGATCTAGGACGATAATCGAAACCACTATAAGGCCCTGATGTCAATATTGAAACGTTGCAATATTGCAAGCAGGTTTATATAAAAACTTCATAGGCCCACAATAATTCGGAAATTATTTTATTTTTTTATATTTCATTCTATTTTTAAATTTTATATTGCGGACAATCTTTTTTTGCTTAATGCTTCACTTAATGACATTTGTACAAAGAAATTCTATGAGGATTGCAGCCGCACTTTTGTTGTTTGTAAGGCGGCTAATTGATTGCGAAAATAATAGGCAGCGGCCTTGAATCGATGTGCTTTACATTTTTGCCATTTAGCAATTTCACTGCTGGATTTAACATATTCTTTCCTAAAAAAAGCATCCAAGTTTTTCAAAAATCTGATAAATGAAATCTATATAAGTTTAAAATCTAGTAGGTATGTATTTTATTTTTGCTTCTTTAGAACATTTTAGCAGATATTGATCTATTTAGAATTCTCCCATCATCATTTTCTGGCAACACTGGTGCTTTACATTTGTAAAGAGAGCGGTACTTCTTAAAACAAAAAGACATACCGATTTTATTTGTTGTTCCTTTTGAAGATTCCATTTTTGTCATCGGCATAAATTGTATAAAAATAGTTCCGTAGTTTGCTTAAAATGTGCACTTAGTAAATATTTTATCAATCTTCAACACAAACAAAATCTACTGCGTTGTAAAGTAAAGGGTAAGTTTTTTATTGTAAATAGTATTTTTTCTTGTATCAAACACGCTTTTTGTATAAAATCATGCGATTTCCGTTTATTTACTTCGGTTTGTTTATTATTACACACACTTCTTTCATAATTTACTTTTCTGTCTATCGCAACGAACAAACCATGTGAGCCAGCACTAAACATTCGACTGAATTGATCACTCAAAAATTGGCTTGGAAATTTCAGGCAAGTGTAGTTCGTGTATTGTTTAACTTTGTATTAATGTGTATGAATCATTAAAAAAAAGATCACTAAATAAATACGAGTATGTATGTACATATGTATTACTCGAAACAAATGATTTCGTACAAATGTATGTATGTACATATGTACGTGTATGTATGTATGTGATTCGGTTTCCCTTGTTAAATTGTGTGTTTAGTTTAGGGCAATAGCACTAAAAAAAGTTGTTGTAGTTAGAGATGGGCACCACTCACATTAAACGTAAACGTGAGTAATCATAGTCAGTTGTTTAGAATCACCCCTATCGTGGACATTTTTTCCCTGGAAATATTTCCCCTTTTCAACAAATTGCAATCGTGAATAATTTTTCCCTAGAAATGTTTTACCTTTTTACCCGACTGCGAAACGCAAAGAAGGGCATTTGGTTTATCGGTCTATGTACAGGCTGCCCAGAGAAGCACTAGAGTGCCGAACATCAATCGGCTTTTTATACAAATGAATACACATACGCTTATACATTTCTCTCGGTTTTCTCTCTGTGAGCAGCTCTGGTCAATGTATGTATGTATGTATGCATGTATGTATGTATGTATGTGCCTTCGTTTACGGCACTTACGTCAATCGAGTTGTCTTAATTCCGGGAGTTCTCAAAAATCAATATGGCGGGCAACAGACGCAATTTTGTAAATACGAAAAAATTAAAAATCGGCGAACTATATCAAAATGGTTATCATTCGACAGGTATTTTAAAATCTTTAGGTTTCTCTTATGATTTTTCATTTCGAATGACCATTTACGATATTTAATGCTTCAAAGTTGGTAGCAGTCGGGTTCTTTGATTTTTTTTTGTATAAATACTTGTTGCTTCCCCTCATCACGAATAATATTTTTCACAGGAATTTATCCCTTTTCCCTTCGATTTGTTTCTTTATTTTTGCAGTCGAACTGAATGATTACATCGCATAATTTCGATATTTTCCATCGAATTATATAAAAAAAGTTATAAATATTTATTTTTAGAACAAGAAAAGTTCACGATTGCTAACAATGATTCCCTGCAATACCTTTTTTCATGGAGTATGAAAATCTTTGGTTCACGCACGGTAAATTTTATGGCCGTGCACCTAGAATATTTAAAAACACACCTTTAAAGTTAAAACAAAACTTAATTAAAACTTAATAATTAAAACTAATAACCTACAATTTGTGTATTTCTTATTATTAAACTTAAATTTGTCTGATTTTCAATTGATTTTTAAGCTTTAGAAATCTTCCCTTTTTTTACATTCACTAGGAGTGATAGCGGGGCAAAAATTTCACGGGAGATTCACGAATGAAAGTTTCACGGGAACAAAAATTTCACTTGGTATTCACGATAGTGGTGATTATTAAATTTTTAAGTGGATTTTATTTTTATGTTCACAAAAGTTTGTTTAGGGGTCTGCTCTGTATTTCGAAACAAAAGAAAACTCTTTCGAAATGCAATTCGAAAGCAGTTGCTTTCGTTTCGAATTACAGAGCAGAAACCAGCTTTCTGCAGCTACAACTTTGCTAAACATTATTACCAAAAAAATGTTAATTTCTTTTACAAAAAAAAAAGTGCACGAAAAATATTATTTTTGCATAAAATGTTAACAAGATTTGTTCGGTGGACTAGCTTCGCTACATTATAGGCATATCACGTTTAGAGATATCACCAAGTCTGAATTAGCTGCTGCCCAAAAACTGATGACACCATTTTTTAAGGGCGCGCAAATTGTCGAAATTTTTGGAGGCCCATAACAAAATTGGTCACCAAAATCGCCAACTGAGTATAGGGTTTTACAACTCTTTGATAGTAATATCGAACCTTTTATTGTCAATACCTTTTATTGCCAATACCGTTGCACAGTGTTATCGTATATCCACGTTTGCTAAAAAATTAACCATTTTATAAATGTGCATAAAGTTCTTGTATCAGAGGTTATTGATCAGTTTGGGGTTTGTTTCCACATACACTCCATTATAACTTACGAAATTTACTGATGACATTTCTTTAAAAAAAACAATGTTTGAAAAGTACGTTGAAATAATAGCCTTATCAATTATTATTTTATGTATTATTACATATTACAACTTTTTTTGCTTATCTGTTTGAAAGGTTCTGTAAAAATTTTAAAACAAAAAGTTTAAAATACGTCTCTTTTTTTTATAAATCAAGTAATAAATGACTTACATATGTGTATGCATGTATTATTTTTATTTATTTGCTCAATTATCTTAGATTTTGGTATAAACAGATCGACGGTACATAAAAATATTTAATTTTTGATATTTAACATAGTACTTGAGTTTTTTCTTTAAATTATATATCAATTACAACAGCCTTACTGCAAAAAATAAAATTCCGAATTTTGATTTCAAATATTTATTTGAAAATTCGAAAAAAAATAATGATTTTATACATAAATCAAGGACATTATAGTATACTATTTTAAAATTTTCTTTTCTCATAATTTATCCTTCTTTTTATTACAATTCTATGCTCTGGAGTCCAGAGAAAGAAAGAGTACTAGAAACAAACGAATATATAAATATGTATGTAGTTATTTTAAATAATCTGCCTTATCGTAATGGTAATAGATTAAAGAAAAACTGTTGAAGTCTTCTTTAATCTATTACCAAACAGTCGTAGTCGCATTTGAAATACGCCAACCACGATAAGGCAGATTATTAACTGAAATGCAAAACAACTCTGTAAGTGACTAAAAGTATGTGTAAGGGCCGATTTTATCAACTTTGTTTAAATATAAATTCATATTTAAATGTCGATTTTCATGTCTTTTAAATATGAATTGATATTTAAATAAGTTGGTAAAATTGGACCTAAGACGTCATATGTAAAATTTAGAAAATTTTACAGTAGATGCAAAAAAGGTGATTTTTTTTTATCTATATTTGCTAGGCTGTTTACATTTTCGATGACATTATTAGGAGCTAGTTTTTAACATAAAAATAAACTCAATTTGTCAGTTAACTGTAGTTTAAACTTAAAATTTTGTTTCTCAAATAAAGATTATCTAGTTAATAATCTAGGTTTAACCGAGCAACATTGCTCAGTTAAACTAAAGTTACAACTGTCAAATGATAAATATTACGCAATTGAAAAAAAAACACCGAAGATTTTAGTGATTATGAAACCACAACAACTTGGATAGGAAATTGTGAGAAAAATAAGAGAGATAAAAACACGTCCAAAACATTATTATGTGTATAATGAATTGGAGTTCTTGCAAAGATTTCGTTTAACAAAGATGCCTTTGTATGATGATTTTAGAATTCATTGGAAAGAAAGTATATTTCGTTGGATTTTAAATTTTATGATCTTTTTTTGGTTTTATTTTTCGAGCGTCGCTATTTTTTAAGTCCATATTATTTATATTTTTTTTCCAAATATTCAGAATTCAGCTATTGAAGTTTTTTGAAAAAAAATATGGAATTGTCACATCACTTTTTAAGTGTTGCCCTATTTACGTAAACTATTTTCAATAATGCCACATCTATATTGAAAACAAAGTATGGCATTTCTATATAAATTGACAAGTGTTAATCCATCACTGAAAACAGTATGGGCGGTTAAGTCCTGTTTAACTTTGTTTCTTGGTTAACTCAAACGTATGTTAAACAAAGTTTAACTAATTAGTAAGAAACTAGCCCTAGGTGTACAAAAATGTATAAAAGAAAACAAAAAGACAACCACTACCACTTTCATACATACATATCGCACGTTTACTTCAATAGTGGCATAACTCAAAAAATGAGTTTTTTGAGTTAAATGCAGAAAGATGCGGAATTTCGATTTTATCTTGTGTAAAAATTTCATATAAATAGCTTGTACTCTCACCGCCTGAGAGAAGAATTTTTTTACATTTCTCCATTGAGTTGTATGCAAATTGAAAACTTAAAACGCGTTTTCTGCAAAACTGGTTTTTTTTTGAGTTGTGCCACTATTGAAGTAGATGTGCGATATGTATGTACTCCTATGTGCCCTCAATTTAGAAAGTGGTTTAAGTCATATATTTCTTGTGTCGAAATATTTAATAGATTACAACTGAATAAATCAGAAAATATTTTTATATTATGCAATATTTTAATTTAGAGTTCTACTACACCTTCTCCAGTTGTAATTCAGAAAGCGTCAATTATAATGCAGAAAGCGTCACTTGTAATTTAAATTTATCAATTTAAATTCAGAAAGCGTCAATTGTAATTTACATTTATTTAATATTTATTAAATATTTTTTGAAGTTGTTTAAAGATTTATTTAATATTTCGAAGCAAAAATGCATATGACTTAGACCACTTGCATAATTAAGGGTACATATTTGAGTTAATGTTTAAATCCCTCCATTACAAAATAAAAAACTAAGTTACATATTTTTGCATTTGAGCTAATGATTTATCTATATATCGTGACTTAACCGACAAAATAGCTCTCAGGACCATAGTTTTCGAACTTAATTTTTTGACGAAAATCGATTACTTGCAATCCTAGATAATTGATTATCGCCAAAAAATGATGTTCCAAAATAATGTCGCTTAAGATTTTTTTTTAATTCTTTATAATGCATGTACATTATGTCGGGTCGATTTGTATGTAAAAAAAAATAAAAATCGTAGAACAAGAACGAAATCTACATATAGTTCTAAGAAAATTTTGCAAAGAAACCATGAATCTAAAATCAATCCCTATACCGCTCCTCTCGACATGAAAATTTATTTCCTCTTCCTGAGCTGCTTCTTGTTTGACTGTTGCCTGCCTTATTTAAAGACATTCCCCCTTATGCAAAAACGATTGTTAAAGTTAAAGCATGTGTTAAAACCGGTTTTGCCGTATATAATTCGCTTGTTAAACCAACTTTAAGATTAAAAATCGGTTTTGCATAAGGGGGTGTGACTTTAAAGATGAAAATGGGTAACCAAATATTATGAACAAATTTAAGGGAGTACGTACGTGGGAGGAAAAATAATGATTCGAATTTAGTAGCATTTATTTCAGTACATACATTTTTATATCTGCAAAAAGTGTAATTAAAAAAACTGTTTTTCTAAAGAGAGGCGTGGTATAGGAATTGATTTTAGCACGTGGTCTCTTCGGAGAATTTTCTCAGAATTTCGTGTAGATTACGTTTCTGCTATACGATTTTTGCAAAATAAAATCGACCCCCCCCCCCCCCTAATGTACATACTTTTATTTGAACCGATAGCTAATGCCTTATGATTCTTAGGGCCATTATTACAACTTAAAGTTAGCTAAAAGTAGGATTTTATCGGACGTACCAAAACTTTACCATTTGCAAAATTTTACTTTAACCCAGTGAGCGATAAATTACAGGCAATTTTATCCTACCTGGTAAGTTAAATCCAAGCTTTTTATACGTCCGATAAAATCCTACTTTTATCTAACTTTAAGTTGTAATAATGACCCTTAGAGAATAAGAAAATTTAATACATAATATGAAAACTATTAGCGTAGTAATAGTTTTATTTATTTCTATATTTATAATAGATTATTTTTAAGATTTTGTTAATACGCTCTTTTAAACTTAATCATTAATTAAAGTCTGTGGTTTTGACACTTATTAAGTTAACAACTTGTGATACATGTGTTTGAGGCATTTATCATTATCAATCAAAAATTCAATTTGAAAATTGTTTTTCGTCCTTTTACATTTTCAGTGACAATATGTTCGATACATTACATATGGACGATTCAAACGATAGTCATAACGGTCATATTGTCATATTATTTTAAATTATTTCATATTTCATATTTTCATAAAAATTTGAAACGTTTAGAAACGAAATTTTTTTACAAAATCTGCCTGTAAATAAAATGTTAAGAAAATTTCAACATCAAAAATATTTTATTAAAAAAAATCTTTGTAAATTTTAAAATTTTATATTTAAAAATATGAAAGGAAGTATTGAAAAATCACGAAAAATTCTTAACCTTGCAAATTTTGTTAGGGATAATATTTATTTTTTTAGTTTTGACATTTTAATTCAACTACAAAGCCTTGTAGTTTTTTTTCATTGTTATATTTTGGTAATATTGCTATTACTTGGAAATGAATAAGCCTGGGGTCTAATCGCCACTTTGGATAACGAGCTGAATCGATCACGTTTTTTATGGCATTCGGTATCGAACAATGTAAAAATATGGTTCCATACCGAATGCCATAATCTTAAACTGAAAAAAACGTGATCGAATCAGCTCGTTATCCAAAGCAACGATTAGACTCCTGGCATTTTCTTAAAAAAAAAATCAAAACACTATTACACCATCTTGATCTTTATGACTACCATTTGAAATTTCCCAATAGTATAGACATACATATGTATGTATATATGTATATTTTTTTTAATTTTGTTAACTCACATGTAATTTGTCCTCTCTTACTAGTGGCTAGACTTACTTTAATTATTTTTTGTTTGCATTTTTAGTCTTTCGTAATTTATTTTTTAATTCATAAAAGAAAAAGAATAAAAACTATTCGTATTTGCCAAGGGGAAGTCGGTCAGTAAAAAAGTACTGAATGTAAAACAGTTTTATTACGTCTCGATTCAAATTCCTGTAAAAGTTCATCAATATCATTATCTAAATCATTAGATTTCGACATCTGAAATAAAAGAAAAATATACAAAAAATAATTAGTTAAAATTTATTTAAAAAAATGTGTAACATATCTCAAAATGTGCATTTTTTCTTATATAGTTATATAATTTTAAATCGTCTGTAAAAATTTCCTATAAAAGACTTGTACACACGTGGCTCTTTCGAAAAGAATGTGAGGATTATCGTGGTTGGCATATTTTTACTTCAACTACAACATTTTTGTAATATATTAAAGAATACTTCGACAGATTTTATTTAATCTATTACCTGGAAAAAATCTGTTAGATATTAGCTTAAAAATAATTAAAAACGTTGTTGTTGTTGGTGTTTGTCAGCACAATTCTGAAAGCTAATGTTTTTCAATATCAGTATTATTACTTTTATTTAAGTATAACATTTGAAATGTTTTGTTTGGCCAAGCACGTTTAGAAGCATTTCGCTTCTGCTTAGGACACCCCTGAGTAGACTCCACCCTTATTCCAGTTGTCGACATTGACTTCACTTTAACACAATACCAAGGAATTGGGGTTGTTTGTTCGCTCCCGAGAACAATTTTGTGCTACTGACAATCTGTTTCCGTTCCCTAAGGTCTAGAAAATAGCATAAACCTGCCAACAGGAGTCAGTTGTTTTCGGCAACAGGTGCACAAGCGCCAATTTTTTTTTTGGTATTGTGTTGAAGTGATGTCGATGTTGAAAGTGGCATAAGTGTAAATAATTCTCCATACTGAAAAAACTTCAAAATATAAATGTAAATAAAACAAAAATATAATCAGGGACCGAAAAAACGATTGTCCTTGTTACATGGACTACTTTTAGATGCATTAATTTTTATTAAAAAACTAAACTTTACCGATTATTTTCTGAATTTTTTTTTTTTTTTTTTTTTGTTGATTTGGAATAACTCGATTCCCCTTCTTGGGATGGATAGGAGTATTATTTGTCTGGTCCAAAAGAAGACAATTTTTCTCTTTTTAAAATTTATAACTCTACCTCAATTTCTTTTAGGCATTTCATTATTTTTTGAGTTTTATTTATTCCTCACAAAATATTCCTCAGAAAATAGAAGTTTTTGTTGATTTTTATTTATTCTTTAGGAAATAAAAGTTATTTTTTGAGTATTTTTATTTTTATTTTTTTTAGCTTAAAAATGTAATTTTTAGACTGTAGAAAGAACATTTTCGGCGCTAAAATGAACCGATTTAAATAACTTGTTACGGTCCCTGAATATAACTGTTAACACCAAATATATGTAGATGGTAATTAATACCTACATACATACATACATACATACATAAAAAGACCGTTATAGTTTGTAGAACAATAAAGCTGTGGTCACAAGCTATAACAGCCTAAGTCGAATAGCATAGTTTCGAGAAAAACTACTTTTAAAGTATAAAAAAAAATAAAAATGGGCAATTAAAATAATTTTGTCTTCAAGTAAAGATTACTGTATTACTGAATGCAACCAAGATTTTATGCAAATAACTTAAATTTTTTTAAGACTTAGGTGAATATTGTTTGGCCTTAATATCTTTATAATTACATAACTTCGTTAAAAACTTGGTGATTTTACGTAAATATGAAGCGTCGGTTGTAGAATCTTGGAGCGTATAACTAGATTTTGTCTTAAGTCGTCTTATGCTATTATCGCTTTTAAGCACATAAATTAAGAACATACATATTTGAAAAAAAAAATAACTTGAGGAAACTGCACCTTAATTTGTATCAGCATTGATTTTAGTAAAAATATGAGAAATATTAATAAATCTATCGCTATTGTAACTTTTAGTTTGGACAAACAAGTTGCTCGGCAATGCAGCCCACAAGCCAGCAAAAAATGAGACATTACCATCACTACTTGCCATAGCGTGCCATAACCGCCAAAAAAGCTTAAGCGACATAATTTTCGAACTTAGTTTTTTGACTAAAATCGATCATTTGGGATCGTAAATAATAGATTTTCGTAAAAAAAAACTGGATTAAAAAATATGTCGGTTAAGTTTTTTTGGCGGTTATGGCTCGATATAATGATTGCCAAATTTCGTTACACTCTTACAAATCGCAATACATAAAATTTAAAAAAAAAAATGTTGTAGAAGTTGATCGATGAGAAGAATGATTCTTTTCGTTTTAATAGATTACGTGAACATGGTGTCATATAAATGAAGAAGGTAGTTCTCAAGAGTTGATTATTTTAGTCTCACGCCTTGGGAAGAGCTTCCACCAAAAATTCATAATTCCAAACCCGATTACCTTAGTCAAATTTTTTGCTGGGAATATTCAAAACAGTTTTGAAAGTCTTCTTTGCTCTAGCAGATTTTATTTGTTTTCACCAATAACAGTGTCAGACGATTGTTGTTTATTTTGAACTACGAGTATTAATTGAATTGCACTTCGTAAATATTCACAAGACCTCAATTTCTCAATTTATATGTAACGTTATTTATGAGCACGTAAAGTTATTTTTTATAGTTTGCAATTTATAAGAACCACCCACCTGTTGTGATTTGTTTCATATTAGTTTGCTGGAATTAAAAAAATTGTACTCAATTTCAAATAGAAAAAATATATTAGGAATGTCCCATGAAAACCAAAGAATTTCTAATGAACGACTTCGAGGAATAATTTTCGAAAACCAAGCCAAAATGAGTATAAAAAATTAGAAAAATTAGTATTAGAAACTAATTTTAAAATATAAAAGCAACGATTTTCTATTTTTCAAAAGCTTCCGTTCAGTTAAAAAAATTAATTAAGTTTCTCTTCTCTGTACTACTCTACAAAGGAACCTGTTATTGGGAACCAAGTGAGCTGAAAACTAACTTTCTTTTCTAAGCAATCTGCTAACCTTCTTTTCAGTGTAGGGGATAATACGATTTGTATTCCCTTTTTCAAGCGGCAGCAAATGATGATTGTTAACCTTAAGCTAGTTCAAAGTTTGGACAATTTGTGCATCCCTATCTTGAACCTAATTTCATATTGCGCTTTTTTTCGATGATGCTGCACTTTTTCTGAAGTTAATTCTAGTTATAGAGACATTTTATTTCAAAGTTCAGTATTTAGAAATATTAAATTTGAGGAAAAATTTATCTACCTGCTGACAAGCCAATTCGGAGTATCAAAGTTATTACGTGGATTTTAATATTTAAAGACCTTATTCATAAAAAAATATTTTTGATTTCATATAAAATTTGTTTTATTTCTTTTATGAATACACTCACCCCCATATTCATAAAATTTAAAATCAGTTTTAAATGTATTTTATTGAAAATTCTTCAAACAAAATTTTCTTAAAATGGATTTCAAATACATTTTATTTTTTTTATGAATATGAGCGTCAATATATAAATAAATGAAATTAAGAAGCAAGCTAGTTGGAATAGAATCTGATTAGTAAGTCAGGTTTTACACACATCAAGCTTTCCTGCTCAAGTTTTGGGTTTGTATGAGAGAGATGAGAAAGTAATATACATACATACACTTTTTGAAAACAAAAACAAATTTTCATATTTTATTGTTGTTCTCTATATTAAGTTTTAGTCAAAAGTTTTCTTTCGATATCGTGAAACAGGTCATGTTTCTAAGCAAATGTTTCGAAACACAATAAATTGGGGATAAAGCAATTATTTTTATTTTCAATAAGAGCAGCTTCAAAAAACTAGTCCACATAAGAAGGACTAATTGATTTAAAATTTTTGGTTCCGAAATAAAAAAATCACTACGGGAACCTAATTTTTATTTCTAGACGTATCAATCACTCGCGGTACAAAAACAGTATATAAATTTCATTTCATTTTATTTCATTAAAAATATTTTTTATTTTCTAAACAGAAACTTATAATTACATACAGTCTACTTGCCTATAACACTTGGTTAAAAATTACTCAATAAATTTAAAGCTTTTCATATAATTTTTCTAATGTTTGTAATATGAAAATCACATAAAACAGCAACATTAAAATTCAAAGAATTCATTAACTCTGTTTCTACTACCCAGACGGTCGACTTAGCAGGGAAGGGGGTAAAAAGCCAAATTTTTCAATAGAAAATATTGTTCCTTTATTGAAGCATAGACATATTAAAGGAAATGGGGTTTTGAGTTAATAATACAGAAAAAATAGTAGTAATATGCAGGGATATATGTTTTAATATAAAAATTACTTTTTTAATCAGGGCAATCATGAATAAAATTCCGCGTGAAATTTCTCCCTGATTATTCCTCAGAAAATAAGTTATTTTTTAAGTATAATTTATTTGTTTAAACAAATTTAAATTGTTAAATGTAATTTAACTTATAAGAGAGACTCTAGCGATAAATTCGATTTGAAATCGGTTAATATTAATTTAAGCGCAGAAAATGCTTAATTAATTTTATAATTACTTTTTTAAGCAAAAAAAATCAACCAAAAACTGTCATTTTCTAAGCAAAAAATAACTTTTATTTCCTGAGGAATAAATAAAAATCAAGAAATAACTGTTATTTTCTGAGGAATAAATAAAAATGACCTTTAAAGTTGAGTTTTTTAATAAAAATTAAACAAACAAAAATCAAGGCATCTGATGGCTGTCGATGTAGACGATTCGTCCAGTAAATTTGTATGAAAATTTTGTGTAAAAATTTCACATGCTTGTACACGCACCTCTTGAAAAGTTACACCCTGTTTACACAAGTCAGGCAGGGGACTCGTCTAGAAAATTTTTATGAAAATCATTAAAAAAAAATTAGTACTTTTCATATACATTTTCTACTCATGTCGACCATCCATCCGTGTTGTCGAAACAGGGGGTTAAAACTTTTTGTCTGCAAAATCAGCTTTTTTGAGTTATGCCTCTGTTGCAATAAAGGCACGGTATGTATAGTTGGGTTGGTCCTTTTTTATTTTACTTTATATTAACGTATTTCAATTACGAAAGTTTTCATGAAATTTTTAGCGGGAAAGTTTTTAGATTTGCCCAATAATCGTGATTGAGAAGAGAAAGGCGAATAAAAAATGGCGTAGCATGAATCTTTGAAGCATTTCTGGGGGCAAATTACGGCACTCGTTATCGAACGAAATTACGAAATATTTCCATATAAACTCTATTAAAATACTTCGTAATTTCGTTCGATAACGAGTGAAGTAATTTGCCCCCTGGAGTTCTTTACTGTGTACTCTGTATTTCGAAAGAAAAGAAAATGCTAGAATTAGAATTTGTTGTTAACTTTACTATTCGACATTTTTTTCGTTTCGAATTAGAGAGCAGCCCCCTGAGTTTCATTTTTTTTTTGTAATGCGAGTGATTTTGTAATACATATGCATGCATACATATGTGTATGTACATACACATGTAAATAATAAATTAAAGAACACGTACATACATACATACAAAATTTTCAGCGATTTATTGTATCTCCAAACGGAATAATCTTTTTTTATACACATCAATATTATACGCGAATGTCTCTACTCGACGATGTTAAAAAAATTAAATCTATTTATCAATGCATACATCGTGCCATAACTGCCAAAATAGCTTAAGCGTCATAATTTTCGAACTTCAATTTGTTTACCAAAATCGATCATTTCCGATCGTAGTCGGTTTACGTCAAAAAAAAAAAAAAAAAAAAAAAAAAAAAACGAAGTCCAAAAAATGTGTCGCTTAAGCAATTTTAGCGGTTATGGCTCGAACGTGTGGTTTCAGCAACGCAAGCAAACGGGTTGTCTACAAAATATATTTTAAAATTTAGACAAGTCGCTTGCCTTATGTATGTATGTATATTTGACCGACGCATGTAAAAAAATTTAACGAATTTATATTTTATTTCCGCGTGACTAGTTTCACCTAAATCGAATGAGATGAGTAAATGGCAAAAAAATAATATATGTAAATATTTATTTAATCACACTTTCGGATAGATTACGCAATCAAGGAAGTCGTAAGTAATCTCTATTCCTTGGAACGCTAAAAACTCCAAATATATAGAAAAGAAAGCAAAGCAGCGAAACCTTCAAATAAACATAAAACAAGTAGTTTTATCATTGATTTCATATATATTTTTATCACAAACATTTTCTGCATCAATAACAATTTTCCTAAAGCGGGACTTCTTGATTGATTACCCTTCCCCCCAATTAATTGACGCTCTTGAACAACATACTCAAGTGGCAACTGTGGTAGTTTGTATGAATAGTTGTAGATTTTTACCATGTTTATCATATCCGTTATAAGAAAAGCGCCCATTAATGCCTCCTCATGATTATCCTCAATATCTACATTAAATATATGAACGGGGCGATTGTCTGCTACATCTCTTGATTCCATGCATTCTAGCACCTGGTCGTAGACGCGTTCTTCAACTGTTACAATTATATCGAATTGATCTTTACAATCTTGAAACCTTTCAGGACACTTTTTAATGCGGCGATTACGGTCCAGCATATGCAGCAGACCATTTTGTGTGTAACTAGAAGTAGAGGCAACAAAAATGTCCAATAAAACAAGTATTTTAGATTTTGCTTCCAAACTTACTATTGTTTGTCCTTAATAACTAAATCATTGTATATTATATCATATGGTGTGCCAAATTCGTAGATGTTAGGTTTGTCAAATGTGGTGCCAGGTAATTTAACACGTTCTCCTGTACCAAATGATCGTACGTTATAGCCTTTCTTGGCCAAGAAATTATGAGCCTCCATTGAACGATTCATATTTGAAGAGCAAACCACAGCAATATTCAAACTATTAGTTATTGACATTTTATTTATATAATATCTTCCCTAGCTTTAAATAAACAAAAAAAAACTTGTAGAAAAACTTTTTGAACAATGTGCAAAGGGAAAATTATGTGTAATGCCTTTTCAAACAAAAAATATGATGTAGAAAATTTCAAGGTTGTAAAAAGTGGTAGTAGTATTTGTACTGCTTGGCAAATTGGTAATAGATGTCAAATTATGCATCGAAAAATACAAGGCATATTCCAAGGCGAATTCACATCAGGTGATCTCAATTCACGAGCTTACGATCAGCTGATAACTTTTCTGCTGTCAAATCAAAGTAAAACGTTCGAAAATATCAATTCGCTTTGGTATATTCGTATAAGGTATACTTAGCTCAATTCGCTTTGAGAAATTTAGAATTTAAATGTCAAAAAAAAAAATTGAAAAATGTGTGTTGACATCCAAGGTATACTAAAATTACAAGTGGTGGAAATAGTCAAGTCACCCTGATCCCTTGCTACCACCTAGTATGGATTCGCCTTGGAAAAGTATGTTGAAATGAAGGCGAATTCATACTATGGGTTCAAAACCGGTCAGATGACTTCTTTCACCGCTTATGTTAACACAGTTTTTTCAGTACATTTATTTTGTCATATAAAGCGCATTGAGTGGAGTATAACAATATGGCTCCGTTCTTCATTTTCATATCAAGAAAAACATATATATATAAGGCATAAATGTTCCTTGACTTCAAACATATATTCAGACTACAAGCGACGACAATAGTCACCCGAGCGGTTGAGGCCATATACGAATTCGCCTTATGGCGTTTTCTTTTCTGAGCAATATGCTGCATTTATGTTGCCTTCTTACATTTCTTTGTGTTCTTTTCTAAAAAGTATGTATTATTTTAAAAGTTGAACGCGTTCTTTTCCCATGATGTTACCCTTAAAAAGAAGAAAAATGCTACATGTTCAACACTCATTTTCATTAAAGGGGCATGAGTGCAGCATTATATTAACAGCTGTTTTTGTTATTGTCTGTGAAAAAAATAAATCATTTTCTAGTTCGCGATTGTTTTATGCCGAAACTTGTTGGAAAATTGTTCTTTTGTAAACGTAAAATATGCAACACTTCTTAAAAATCAGGTGAGCATTTAAAAATGTTGCCAAATCACATGTAACATATATGTTACACTTTTCTTTTAGAAAAGAAAGCACCATTAATCAATTTGTTGAACTAGCTCGTAAGATCGCTGAAGTAAAATTAACGTGTGTAAATCGAGTCTAATGATTTTGTCTTCGACGTATGGCAACGCCATGCTCAAGTGTGAACTGCTGCCAACTTCAAGTGCTTTTGAAGATAGCGCTACCACTTTGTTAAAGAAATGTGTGAGTGAGCTCAGAAATAAATAAGAATTAGAAAAGAAAAATATTTTACCGGAAAAAATTATATGAAGTTCTAAAAAAAATGTTTTATTTAACGCATTATTAAAAAGTCAAACTAAACAGACCTTATAATATCAAGTTTTTGATAATATAGACAGAAACAGGTAGGTGTATATATATATATATGGTAACGCTGATGAAAGAATTATTTTTCTCGTGCAAAATACAACATGGCGTTGGCACACTGCATAGTTACAATAAAAATTTAATTAAAAAAGAAAACACATTAGCAGGTGAAAATTGTAAAATTTTGTTACATATATCACCAGGAATTAAAAACTTGCTAAGATACAATATACAGTTATACTAATAAAGAGAAATTTCAATATGGAAGACGAATTAATATTGAAACAACCCAGTGATCGCCGTTTAGGTGACAATAATGCTTTGCCACCAGGCCCACCTGGAGCAGAGTTTGATGCTTCAGAATTTGGTATGTTAAAACCGTATAAGCAAAAACTAAAGAAAATGCGGAACAAATCTAGTTTAGGGACACCTCCCCAAAATTAAAAAAAAGTATCCCATCCTATAGTAAATTGAAAAATAAGAAAAAAAAATTAAATATTTTTATTTAAGAAAAAAAAAATTAAATATTTTTATTTAATTTTTTTTTCTTTTTCAATTTACTATAGGATGGGATACTTTTTTTCATTTTTGGGAGGTGTCCCTAAACTAGATTTAAGCCGAAAATGCAACTATTGAATCTTTTTCAGATACAAAAAGTAGCACAAAGGCTCCACTAGAGGAAAAAGAGAATTCAACGTCTGAACGTTCTTCTAGAAGACGTTCGCCGTCTGCGAGTCCTCCACCACGCAAACGCAAGTCACCATCACGTGGTAGGCGTTCTCCATCACCACCAGTCAGAGGACGTGGCAGACGTTCTCCTTCACCGCGACGTAATCGTTTCCGTGACTATTCACCCGATAGGCGTCCCCGTTACGGCATGAAGCGTTCACCCGATCGTCGCCGTTCGCCACCCAGGCGTGGTGGCGGACGCGATCGCTTTAGGGGACGTTTTCGTAGTTCAAGTCGATCTATAAGTCGTAGTCCAACACCACCCAGACGTGGAGGGGGTAGCGGCAGTGGTCGTTGGTCTCCCAAAAAGAAACCAAACTCACCACCTCAACAGAAGCAATCCAATTTGCCGCGTCAACTGTCTCAACCACCACCCACAGCTAATCAGCCGCCACCTCAATACGGTGTCATGGCACCTCCACCGCCTCAGTTGTATGGTGAGGCTTATGGACCACCACCCGGTTATAATCAGTACAGTGTACCACCCCCACAATCGGGGTTTGTACAAACAAATGATGCCTACGTAGCAATGCAAGCTCAAACTTCTGGCTTTAATACAGCTTATCCTCCACCCGGTAGTTGGGGCGTTGGTAAGTTATTTGTTGATTAATATCAGTTCGATAAAGAAAAATATTTGAAGTTATGAAAAGATACATAAAAATTGTCTATATATGAGAATTTATGCTTATAAAAAAATGCGACTTTTTTTTTTTGAAAAAATTTCAGATTTTTTTCTTTTGCAAGTTTAAAAAACCAACTAGGTATAAGGTCTTAAATTTTTAAGTACTCTATGCCGATGAACATTAAAATAATATTTTCTTGTAAAGTGTGAATAACGTGGCTCTTGTTTTTAGAAAAGAAAACGCCATTAATTTAATCCTGTTTTCGTCTCTTAAAAAAAATCTTATATTGTTATAGACGCTTACAATCAACAACAATGGTTGCCACCTCCAACACAAATGCAGCAAATGCCACCACCTCAACAACAACCACCACCACCAATTGTTGTACAACCCTCTGTTCAACAGCAAGCGCCCCCTAGTATACAGCCATCACCGGCGGCAGTTTCGTCGGTTGTAATGACTAAACATGCCAACAATTTAGGAATTGATGCACTCGGAACAGGAGAAGCCAATCCCCAGCATGATGGTATGTTGTTTCTATTCTGAAAATATTTTTAGCAAAAAAATAATTTATGAATTTTGGTATAAAACTCTGACGTTCTGCGATTTTGAATGTCAAACAAGTGAAATAGTTTGAAATTTTAACAGCAATGAAAAAGGACACTAAAGAGATGATCATAAAGGCATTTTTGAGGTGTAGGTCAAAAATGTTACCTAAATGCAGTTTAATTTCTAATAAAAGAAAAATCCTTCGTAAATGAAATTGTTTATTGCATATTTATTTTGACTTAATTATTTACTAAACTCTTCCCAATTTCCTTAAATCTCCATAATAATTTAGCTGTGGCTCAGGAAGCTGAAAATCAACGTGACGAATTGAAAAAGCAACGCACTAGTTATTTGAAGAAAACTGTTGTCCTAAAGAAAGAACTAAAAATGTTAAAAGAACAGCGTAAAGATTTACACTCTAGCGGTGGTCCAGCTTCACCCACCACTAAAGGATTTATGGATGAAAACGAAAAATTACAGGTACGTTTGACCCATAATCCAAAAGAGTAAAAAATACAATATGTTGAGTTTGTTTTGTTTAATATTCTTGTAACAACATATTTTTTGAATTTATATATTGAATTTTATTTTTCTCTCAAACTTAACTAACTACACTAAAAATAAAAATTATAAAAATAATTTCATTGAATAGTGAATAAATAATAAAATTTTTCTTTAGCTTATTGAATCTACAAATGTTGTAATGTATGCATACACCCTAGAAATAATATAAAAACCAAAAATGAGCACAATGTAAAATGGACTTAAGAGTATAAAGAAAAAATATTGTTTCAACTGGTTGGTGTCCGCAAACACGCATTTAAGTAGAGACTTAAAAAAGGGCACGTGCCGTCTGGTCTCTTCACTGATAACTATGAACATGCAACATAAACCTAAGGCAACACCACAAATGTACTTGATTTATAAATTATTATGTTGTTAAATTTTTTGTTTGTTAAAAAACGATATTGTAAATTAGGTTTTTCGAATTATTAATAAGTATCTTGAAAAATGTATGTATTAAAAATAAGCAATAAGTAACCGATGATCATCATCTCCGGAAGCAGAAAACTTCCCTAAGGATTTTAACAACTGATGCTGGCTGCAGAAATTGCTCTTTTTAGCTGCATAAGAGACATTGTGGATTCTAATGAGATTGATTACAAGTGATGACTGCAACGACTTTCTCTCATCTACTAAATGCGCAAACAAAAAATCTACCGAGCATAACTAAATATAATATATATTTCCCTCTTAAGTCTTAGGAAATTAACCTATTTCTTCTCATTCTCTCTTTATGCATTTTAGAGTCAAATCGAAAAGAAATTGAGTACCATTGAAAATGTTATTGACATGTTGACGGGTATAATTGGTGAAGAAAATCTCGACAAAGATGATCAGTTGGAAGATGATGACGTCCTGAAAGAGGCAGCATTATCATCTCTACAAAAACCACATGGCAGTGAACGCAGCGACGGGAGCAGCCAAATATCTACCAATTTGCCGGCTATTCATAAGAAAAAGACACGAAGCTCCTCTTCCTCTTCGGACAGTTCATCCGGAAGTTCTTCATCATCTTCATCGGACTCTTCATCATCGTCCGAAACTGAGCATGCTCTCAATAAGGAAGACGACGAAGATGATAGTTCACCAGAACGTTTAAAGAAAAAGGTCATTGAGTCTATGAAGAACAAGGATAAAGATTCTGCACGCTCCAAACAAGATCAAAAAGGGTGAGTAAATGAACAAACATAAATACATATCGATGGTTTCAAGTAGAAAGGCCATAACTCAAATAATTTCAACTGTACAGGAGAAGGTAAAAACATAATAGAAACTGTAATGTTCAAAATAGAACTTTCTTGTAAATTTTTGTGACGAGTTGCATTTGTTTGAAATATATTGGAATCACTGAAAAACTAAATTTCGTAAAAAATACGAGTTAGGGCCTTTTTTCAACGATATGTATTTTGTATCAAACGTATGATTTCGACCGATTTATTTTCAACTGTGGAAAAATTAATATGTATAATTTTTTAGTCAACCATGATTAATATAATCGGTCTTGTTCTAAAAACCGAATGCGAGTAAATTTCTCGTTTAAAACGAAGTAAAATGTTTAGTGTTTTCTAAACCGAATTCACATAGTTTTACTCGGTGTTCGAAAGTAAATCGAATATGCTATTCGCCCCTGTTCTGTAAACCGAATCCGAGTAAATTTCTCCTTTTCAAAACGAAACAAAAGTTTTGCAACCGTATTCATAAAAAAAAGTTGATTGAGGTTTAAAATTCATATTAGTTAAAAAACGTTTTAAGGCTAAATAACGTTTTTTAAATATTGGTATTCATAATCAGTTTTTTAACTAAAAATCAATTAACTAGATTTTTTTTAAATATCGTGGCAACACTGTATTCTTTATTTGTCACTTGCATATTAGTTCTGCAAAACAACGATTGTTAACTCACAAAGTACTCGTGTCTATTTTGTTTATTTGTCGGTTTTCAGAGAAATATTGTTTCTATAAAATAAAAGATATGTTCCAACTTGTATTTAATAAAATAATAAAAAAAGCTCACAACAAATCGTTAAAAGTGCTTTTTATATTATTTATTTTATTGCAGATAAAGAAGCACTAGAATAACGAGCTTTATTTTGTTTGTTTTGAGTGTTTATACATCACTAGTTAATTTTCTACAATTATACTATTTTTATTAACACATAAAATGAGAAAACAATGACTGGGAATGGAAACGGGATCGCTCCTTTTCTTTTAAATATTCTTTGGAGTATATTTGTTATTTCGGCAATAGTTTCTATAAAAAAAATTACATTGTTTTCTTCTAAATAACACTGGCATATGCATACATAAGTACATACATACATACAAACATATGTACATACAGGTAAAGTTCAAAATGTAAACAAAAACGAAGCAAAATTACAACAACGTCACCTTAAAATTGGTTTAAACATGGGGGCAGTCAATTTTAAAATTTGCTGATTCACGCAAGGTTTAAAAACCGTTTTTTAAGCTAAAATTCTATTATGAATACAATTTTAGCGAATTTTGCTTAAACAATATTTGAAACGCGGTTTAAAATTTTTATGAATACGGCTGTTGGTGTTCTGTAAACCAAATTCACATAGTTTTACTCGTTTTTGAATCGAAAGGGATTAACTCGAAATTAAAAATTTTCACTTTTCGCAAAAAATTAACTAAGAACATTTATATCTACCGTAAAATGTTCCCCTTATTCCATCTACAATTTCATCTCAAAAATCACATTGCGATAAAATATAAGAGTTGAAAAAAATGCACCATATTTTTTATATAATTTTTAGTTGATCCTTTATTCAAGTAAAAATGTTCAACAAAAATAAGTAAATATTTTTTGTAGTATGGATATAAAACGATGACGGAAACAGAAACATCATTCTGTGGTTTTCATAAATAACAACCTGTGCTATATATTTCTCTTTCGAGTTTATGATGTCAAATTGAAATATTTTAAATGGGTTTTAAAAGAAAATTAAGAGAATTTTTAAAAATTTTCCAAAACCACAATTTTAAACAAACTGCTGTTATTCATAAAAACAACGGTATACGAGAGCTCTACGAATATTTAGAATCGTAAATTTAATAGTAAAAAGTAATTTTAAGGAGTTTATCTCTCAAGAAAAAGAGAATATTCCTTTCAATTCTCAACAGTAAATAATAGGATTATTTTCGTATATTTCAGACCAAACAAAAAAGAACGATTCAATTATGTTTTCTATGATCCAGAAATGCACTGGTGCCAGACATGCAATGTTTTTCCAAAAACCGCCAAAGATTATCTAAATCATTTGCATACTAAAAATCACATGGATCGTGAAAGCATTGAAACACCCTGGCACACAGACATGATAACAGATGTGAGTACTTTATAGATTTCTTTAGCAAAAAAAAAAAATGTGAATATGTAATTTTTTGTTTTTGCAGCAATTTCCCACTTTTGAAAACGCACCTACCAAGCGTACACCCATTAGGGGCTTAACATTTTTTGTACCCGCCTCGGCTTGGTTTTGCAAATTGTGCAACATCTGGATGGGAGATTTGCACTGTGCTTCAACACACTTAAAATCACAATTGCACGCAACTCGTTACAATGTAAGTTATAAGTCAAAACAAAAAATTGTAATCATCCATTTGTAGAGAAGCAATTCTTAACGCGAAATTTCGTCTATTTATATGTATACACATAAATGTTCATTTTGTTACAGTCCTTTTTGGAGGAGAATCCCCATTATGAAGTCAATTGGTTGGCTGATCGCCAAATTGTTTTAAACGAACAAAAAATTACTCCTCTACCACAGCAAATCACTTCGGTATCAACTACTGCTGCTGACCGCAAGAAGACCAAAAAAGACGATGATAAAAATAATAAGAAACGTAAAAAGCGAAGCGATAAAAAACAAAAAAAGAAGAAAAAGAAGTCAAACAAAAAACGCAAAAAGGCCAGTGATTCCACCAGTACTTCATCCAGCAGTGGCTCATCTTCTTCTACAGACAGCGATGAGCCAAAAAAGAAGAAAACACCTGCTGTGGAAATTAAAGATCTTGATAATCCGAATCCCGCGGTGTCCATACGTCTATCAATGCGCAAACAGGAAAACATAAAGAATAACGACGATGATGTGCCACCGCCGCCTCCACCGCTAAAAACAAAGCAGCTGTCTCCTGTACCACAGCCTCTTGCAGGAGGCAAATGGATGACAGTACAAGAGGGTATGCGTAATAAGGATGGTGAAAAGTCCCAAGATAACGACGACTCCATTATCCAACAGTGGAATACTGTGCAACCCGTTATTAGTGAAAGTGAGAAGAAATTATTGGAGCAGCTGAAGGGCAAATTAAAGAACAAGTCTAAAGATGAACAGCAAAGTAGAGGTTCGACTGGTCACAGAATTGAAAATGAAAAAGAAAATAGGGAACGTGAAAAAGACAACAAAGATAAAGAACGTGAGAGGGGAGAAGGTAGAAGTGAACGTTCTGATAGAAAGGACAGAGATGCGGGCATTCGAGGAAGAGATGACCGCGATCGTCGCACTACCAGACGTTCACGCACCAGAAGTCCTACACGCAGTCGCAGTCGTGGTCGTGATTATCGTCGTAATGTAAGACGTTCTCGTTCTCCCCGTGGGTGGCGCAATCGCAGCAGACGTAATGACCGTTCACGATCTCGTTCATTACGCAGACGATCTCGTTCTCCCTATGATCGGCGGCGGCACAGTTCCAGATCACGTTCTCGATCTAACAGCCGTGGAGGCACAAGCAATCGAGTAGAAAAACCTATCGTCAGACAGCCCGAATTTAGACCCAGAGTACCAGAAAAGGACAAGGAAAAAGATAAGAAATCCAATGAAAAAGACAAGAAGGATAAAACTAAAGCTAAACCATCATCATCTACGACATCGTCTGCAGCAAATGCGGCAGGTAAAAAACTACCATTTATAGGCAAAATGCCTGTATTTAAAAAACAAACTACCGGCGCAGGAGAACTGAATGACAAACGACCGGAGGAACTACAAGCACAACAGGCTCAACAAGCAGCAGGTGCCTTTATGTATCCAGTGGATGCAGCAACAGCCTTTAGTAGGCCTCCCGCACCCACAGCCGCTCAAATACAAATGGCAATGATGGAAGATGCTTACGGCAATGCTCCACCTTTCCATCCTGATGCTGGCATGATGGTTGATTATGACGACCTAATGCCAGATCCAGTGCAATTTGTAAATATAATGGGCCAGGCACCGCCACCACCTCCGCCTCAAAATCCCGACGAAGATGATAAGGACATGCTGCCACCGGGAATTGACGAAGCAGAATCAGAAGAGTTTGTACCCAAACCCATAACGGAAGGTCCACCGAACAAGGGGCCGTTGCCAAAAGATTTGGAAGATGCTTTGAACATAATATTTCCAGGCGAAAGGAAACCAGGTGATGGTAGTGGCAATGAGGACGCAGAATCTGAGAAAACTAAATCTGCAGGTAATGAATGTTCTTTTGTTTTTGTATTTTTTATAAAAATTAAAAAATTACTTTTGACAAAAAAAAAAAAAAAACTACGTCAACACTTTCGCAAAATTCGCGTTGACAACTTGAACAATTTTTCATAAAATAACAACAAATAACCGACTTTTGCTTAAAAATAATTTCATGATTGCCCTGTATATCACGTAAAAAAGTTCATTCAGCCTTATTACTGTTCTCAACATCGACGTCACAACAATACAATACCAAAAAAATTGGGGCTGGTCTCACTCTCGAGAACAATTTTGTGCTATTCGGGGCAATTATGAATAAAATTTCTCTCTTTTCCAATTGGAATTTTTTGTTTTCCCTATTACTTGCCATTAGTTGGAATTATACCCCGGGAAAAATTTCTCGCAGAATTTTATTCATAATTGCCCTGATTGACAGTATATTTCTGTTCCCTAAGGTATAGAAAATAACATGAACAGTCAGTTGTATTCGACAAGCCCAAAAATTTTTTGGTATTGACGTGTCGTCGAAAACGAAACGTGTTAACGAAAACACTCTCCATTATACATATATACATATATATATATATATATATATATATATATATATATATATATATATATATATATATATATATATATATATATACAATTTCAAAATGATTCATTTTTGATAGTTATGATTTTTAGCTCGTCGCAAATTATTGATCCTCAAAAAAATATTTATTCCAATACATATTTATGTATATTTATTTGAATTTGATTTTCCTTAGGAGGCCAAACTCAAATTATCAATGATGAAGCAGTCATGCAGCCGGATGAACTGGCTAAAGATGGTATACATTTGGTTACATTTGAGGAAACTTCTCAGTTGGGCTTAGACGAGGCATCACAAATGTCCATGAATGAACCGTTAGTATTTAATAGGCCACCCTCGAATCCCAAAACTATGGCCATAGTTATCGCTACAGACATGGAAGTAGAAGAAGTAGAATTAGCGGATACCAATTCACAGCTTAAAATTGAAATAGACATCAAAACAGTACCTCCACCACCACCCGAAACAGAAAAATCACAATCGCCTGAACAAACTACAATGCCCGAAGAAACAGACATTTCACCACCTAGTCCGGAACAAAACATTGAAACGGAATTAATAGAACACATCGACATGCCTGATATACCCATTCCTGGAGAAGACAACAATACCACAGAAGTGGTAGAATCTGCTACACAACAAGAACTACCCGAAAAAGATGAAAACACACATCTTATGCACCCTAATATAGAAATTGATCTAGCCGATATTCCCCAGCCGCCACCTTCGCCCACGGAAAGTGAAAAGAATCGTCGTCAGGAAGAATTAAATGATTTGGCCATGCTGGGCATTGACGCTGATGATATGGCTGCACAATGTATGTGAGTTAAAATTTGTTTTCTTTTTTTCAAATTCATATAGAATGTTGAGAGGAATATATTTTCTTTCCTAACTTTTAATTGAATCGTAAAAATTTAAACATTCAACATGTATTTGATTGATTTCAAAAAATCGGTTTAAGAATTTAATAATTAAGAAATATAATTAAAAAATATGTTTACTGAGGGCCAAATTTTGTAAAACGAAAACGTTAAGCGTTGACAAATTTTAAATGGAAAAATATAAAAATTACAACAACAAAATATGTACATACAAAATTTGTCAACGTTTAACGTTTGCGTTTTACAAAATTTAGCCCTAATAATTTAATCTGAAACAATTTTGAATTCCCACAAATTCAAATTCGAACAATTTTCGACTTTTCTTTTATTCAAACTGCTTTAAGGAGAAAGAAACTTTAATGTTTTTTTTAGTAAAAAAGAAACAAATATTTAATTTTTAAGATGTTGAAATAATTACCCTTATTACAGTTGTCAACATTAACGTCACGTCAATAAAATTGTCTTCTCGCTCTCGAGAACAATTTTAAGCTATTGACAATCTATTTTTGTTCCCTAAGGTATAGAAAATAGCATGAGCCTGTCAATAGCAGTCAAGGGTGGCGTTGGCTGAAGTAGTGAGCACATTCAGCCCACTCATGAATATTCCCTCGGAATTCATTTCTCACGGAAAATAATTTCCTCTAGAAAAAATTCCTAAAATCATAAATTCCTTGGGAACAAAAAAGAGTAATACGTGGCATCACCGCAGTACGAAGCTCGTTGTTTTGCTTGTTTGTTGACATTTTGTTTCTCCCTTTTTTTGTAGTGAGAGAGTAAACAAAATTATTAACATTCACCAACTTGTAAAAATAAGTTTATAAATGATTTATTTGGGCATTATTTGTGTTTTTCCACATACAAGAACTATAAAATAGAAGTTTATGTATATAAATTCTTGTTTAATGGAGCATTAAGTGTATTTTTATGTAGACTCCCTTCCGTTTTGCAAGCGAAAGATTTTTAGTGAAAAAAGCAAGTTCAACTGCGTTCATGATACCTACTTTTTTCCCCGGGGAGTTTTTTTATCCCGCATTTGGTAAAAAGAGGGAAAAAACAAATTCATAATAGGAGAAAAGGGAAAAGTTAGAAAACTCGTACGGAATTTCTGTTTATGATTGGGCTGATTGACTGCAAAACCGAAGATCCAGGGTTCAAGCTCTGTCTCCGACAGCCATTAAATAACAACACCACGCATTTTTCTGATATACATTAGTGTCAATTTGTATCAGTTGTTGCAGGAAAGTTTCAAGTCATGAGGGCATAGGCACTGGTCACTGAACTACACCGGCTTCAGCGGATACTAATCCTAATTTAACATCAGAGCGCCCTCCTTCGTCGGTATTGTGTAGCAGAATAATTGGCGAAGTGAAATAACCAATAAAGGGCTACTAAACACACAGCTTCAAAAATTTAGGACACCTCATTGACACCAGAGGCGCTGCATTATTTAAATAAATAAAAACCTGCAGTGTTGTAAAAGAATGGAGCTTTCCTCTATCTCTTCCTTCACCACTTACCTGTCTTCTGTATCACAGTCCCTTTCCTAAAGAAGGTAACACTTAGTAATATTAGTAGACATTCATTGCCTGAGTATTACTTCTCTTAAAAAAAATTGTTTTTGGTATTGTATTGACGTGACGTCGATGTTGACAGCTGGCATAAGGATGAATACGTATGTATAAAAGCATCCATTACCTTCCTTCCCCCATAAGGCGTTTTTAAAATATTAAATTTTAACTGGTTAACTGGTACCAGAAACACTATCATTAATAAATAGCGAATTAAAGTTCACTTCGCCAGTCCTCTTCCTCCACCTTTCCTAAGTTTCAATAACTATTTTAAAGTTTTATTGAGACATTTAAACCCCGTTTTCTTTATATCCAAACATTTTAATATATTTTTTAAGATATATTTCTTAATATAAAATAGAAAAAAACCAATTATTTTACGATTTATTTTACAAGAGTTTTTTGTTTTTAATGAATGCAAAAACTTTTAATTAAAATTAAATTAGAACTAAAAGAAGCAAGAAAAACACGACGTAAAATGAATTAAATTAATTCTATAATATTATTTTGTTATATATAAAGTCTAAAAAAAACAAGTCTTATAGGCAAAGAACGATATTTAAGACATATTTATACATATTTTTTCAAATTATTTAGAAGACATTTTCAATTCTTCTAAACGATTCGCAGTAGTTGTGGTAGTATTAGATGAGAGGGGATCGGGTAGATTGCTTTTGCTGTCATTGTTCTCCGTATACTAAATTTTCCTTCGATTCTGATTACGCTGATTATTGTTGCGTTGGTTATTATTGAAGTTACGCTGCTGTTGCTGCAGGTTGGCGGGAATACCGAGACCAGCACCAAAATTGGCACCAAAGGCACCTAATAGGTTTGCTGCACCAGCTGCCAAGAAATTGGGATTTATATTGACATTACCGAAGGAAGTTATCGGGTTGCCTTGAGCTCCTGGCGGTAGGCCCAAAATTGAGGGCCGTGCAAAGGCTTGCATGGGCTGCCTTTGAAACATGGGACCCAAGGCGATAGAGGGTGGTCCTTGGGCCAGCAAGTTGGGCGGAGGTGCTCTTAGAAAATCTAAAGCCGGATTGTTTTGCTGTACAGCACCGCCACCAACATTCGGAGGAGGTTGTGATAGATTTGGTAGATTAATATTTCCCTTAAGATTACGTCCTGCATCTGGTGATGATGAATCCGCCGCCAACTCTTCATTGTCAGTGTCTACATGAGACACCTCGCCATTGTCATCTATAAAAATTCCCAGATGAGTTAGAATCTGTTGCAACGTCTGGTTATTGACAATAAACGAAATGTCAAATATTTTATTGGACGAAGTGTCCTGGTGGAACTTTTTCAATTCTGTGGATACCAGGGCCAACTGTTGATTGACCATTATTTTGAATTTGGAGTTGAGGTTCTTATACCACTCGGATTTTTGCAAAAGATTCCGTATTTCTATGTTTTGCTTTTGGCCGCCAGCTGCATTGTTCGAGGAGGTGCTATTTATAGAGGCAGCTGCACTACGGGGATCTTGGCGTCGGGGATCGGAACGTGGATCTAAACGGTTCTCTGATCTTGATTCGCATCTGGGGTCTTTTCTGGATTCCGGGGCTCTAGGATCTCTTCGATGATGTTCTGCACGGCTTTTGGTTTTTTCCTCTGACATTGAGCTCGAAGGTGGTGTGTAGTATTTAGGTGAAGATTCTTCAGATTCTGAGGGCGAAGCTATGCTGCTACTATGACTGCTCTTGCGCACTTTCCTACTTAATGCTGCCGAAGTTTTCGACTGTGATAGTTCAGGCAAACCTAATATTCTTCGCAGCCTAGGATCTGTAGTTTGATCTGATTTAAAATGCTGTCTGAGTTCCACATAACTGGCACGCGGCACATCAACTTCATACACTTTATACGTAATGGGCAAATGTGATGTTATGGAACCATCTATTTCGGTTGCTGGCGTATAGTTTGTCATGGGCTGGAAAGGCAAACGTAAATCGATGTCACTAGCTGTGCCATCGGAACCCAAACCACCGGGTAAAAATCTCATATCTCTATCCATTTTAGTCTTTAGGGCTCTCTGTTCGTCCTCTTCGGCGAAACGTGTACAGAAATCATACATGGTGCCTCTTTCGTAGGCAACTTCTTTGAAATTGCTTTCCTCTGGCTCTAGTGACATTATTTCCAGAGGCTGTGGCGATTGTGAAGCTTCTGGAGTATTCGATTGCGAACGTGTTGGTGTTCTTGATCTGGAACGGCTTTCGCGTGAATATCTTCTGTAGAAACCACCACTCTCATTTTCTCGATCTGTACTACGATTTGCATCTTGAGCAGCATCTAAATTATCCGTGTCGTTGTAAAGACTTCTGGAATTTTTAAACGGGTTATGGAAGTTTTGTGTTGCACCGGACATTGTTGAAAGTTTGGAGACAAAACCATTGTCATAGGCATCGTTAAGGGGTTTCTGAAATATATCGGGAAAAATGTTCAGAAATTAATAACAATACCAATTTTCTAATGCCAGATTTTAATCAATAATAATAGTAATTGATGCAAAAATCAATACTTCTGTTTGTAAATGTTGAATCTTTACAGTTTTCGCATAAAATTCCTAATTTTTACACACAAAACCACTTATCTCAACAATGTACATATGCATGTATATAAGTGGTTATAACAATAAATATATTCATAAAAAAGTTTACTTTGCCAAGTCTTAATTCAGCTGTGTGAAAGGCAGAGGGAGGAACACTATATCTTTCTGTGTTTCCAGCTGAATTAAGAGTGCAAAGTAAACTTTCCGTATCGAAAAGTTGTATATTATCTTCGATAATTTAGTTGATAAGCGTGAAGATGGTTTCGGCTCCTTGAGCCATCTTCTGTGTTCACTCTCACCCATGGAGTGGGTGTTTAGTTACTAGGTGTTTTTCCATTTTTATTTAGGTAGTAATTTTTAATTTGCTCGTTTTAGATTTGCATTTTTGTTTTGGTATTTCGTTGGTTTCGTCGAGATATTGTTTGTTTCCTTTTGTGTGTAAAAATGTTTTAACAGTTCAAATATTAATTCGAAAGCCGTTCATTTATTCTTCCGTCAAATATGGTTTTTGTCTGTATATTTCCATGTTCTCTAATACGTTTAATTCTCTCTCTTTATGTTTTTAATGCAGTAATTAATTGCTCTTCTAATATGTGTTCGTGTTGTGTACTTGTACTTGAATAAGAATATGTGGTTTGAGAAGTTCGATTCCGTTCCGGCTTCTTGCGCCGTCCTCACTATGGTATTTTGTTGTCCGTTGTACTGATATATATAATCCTCGTGCGTCGTTTCTCTCGCTCTCTCTCTCTCTCTCTCTCTCTCTCACACACTCATTCCTTTTACGTTTGTGTCTCCCTTGCCCTCCTAGTGTCTTTTTTACTTTTCTTTAACTGTGTTTCTCTACCCGTTTTTTCCCGATAACTCTACACCTCTTACGCCTTGAGTGGGTGTGTGTGTAGTTATTAATAGGTGTTTTTTCTCTTTATGGGTTGTCATCTGCAATTGTCCGTTCGCTTTTTTTAAGTATTTATTTCGTTGTTATGTTGGTTGCTTTCGTCAACCTATTGTTCGGTTCAAATATTATGCTGAAACAATTTGTTTGATTTACTCATTTATTTATTCCTCGATAAAACGCTTTTTGTTTGTATATTTCAATGTTTAGTCGTCTTTCTATTCGTAAATGCAGTAATTCAATCGTTTTCGATGTGTACTTGTTGAGTATGTGGTTGGTGAAGTTCGATTCTGGTGTAGTTCCTGGTTCTCTAAGTTTTTTTTTTTTGTTGTAGTCACTTATGTGAACACGAAAACTAGTTTTTATTTTCCGTCCTGTCCGATGTACATAAATGTGTTTGTTTTTGACATGTGAAAATTAATTTGTATTCCTCCCCCTCCCTATTTGAATAGGACGTCTGTTTCGTTAGTTTGTGCTGTTTTGTAGTCTTGTTCTGACTAAATTCTGTGCTGATTTTGTGTTTTATAAAAATATTAGCTGATTTGAATGTTTATTTTCCCATATGCACATGTACGTCGAAGTAGCCCAAGTTTTCTTTTTTTGTTCTCGTGTTTCATTTCTTTTCTCTTGTTTGATTTTATATTCATCCAGGAAGTCTACAAACTAATCAGCTTAGCAATAAGACTTGCATAGTGTGATTTGGGACAAACGAAAAAATGCAATTTATAGAATTTGTATTTAAATTACCAGCAAATTCGAAAGCATTTTCTTTCGTTTCGAATTACAAAGCAGACCCCTTGATCTTGTCAACAAGGTCTTTTTTATATCCATACCCCCCGCATTATTTCCATCTCTTCTCTATAGTCCTTATCACGTGCTAGTTGCATTCGCTCAAGTCTCGTCATTAACCGCCTAATTGTCGTATTATTGCGATGTTGAGGATGGTTCGACGAATTGTGTGTTATTGTTTCTGCGGCCGTTGCTTTTCTGTATATTTTGTAGTTTCTATTTATCTTAATCGTTGGGTCCAGCTAATTTATCCTTCTAGCTTCTTCTACTTTTTGTGTTTTTCTGTTGTTTGTTTAGGCGGTTCAGAAATTGCTCCTCCTTATTTCCTTCCAATGTACATGTGATATTGTGCACGTATCTTGCATAGAATATGGCGGCGAAATTTGCTTTTAGGTCTGCTACATATTTTTCTTAAAAATTTTGCATGGATACCTTTTATCCATGAGGTTTGCTGATATTGAAATTCCTGTTACTAGTCCGCTAGTTTGTCTCTTATATGTTGTTGAATTTACTCAATGGTTGCTTTTAGCGTGTTCCACATCTTTTGTTCGTAAGCATTTTATGTCCAATGTTTATTTGTTGTTTCTGTTACTGGAATCTTTTATTTAGTATTTTCCGCCATTTCCATCCTCGCTTTTCAGTTTATTAACTAGTTCTGTGGTGTTGTGGGTGATGGCCTGCTTTTGTTTTCTACATCCAATGTATCATTTAATATGGTTTTTTATTTATTTTGATAGTGTAGCTCGGATTTGTAATTAATTGTGGGTCTCATTGCCGTATTTGGTTTGTGTATCCTCTCTAAAGCGATTGTAGATCGAACAGATGGTTTTATTCATGATTGCTAATGATTAGCAATGTGCTTTCTTGGTTTTATTATTTCCTTAACTCCTCCTTGGTATTCGTCTGTAGGATCTTTTCTATTCTTTCTGTATTTTGTTTCCCCTATTAATTGTTCCGTTTCTTTCAATATAAATAACTTTGTTGATTAATATCTACTGATGTGTTTCCCTTAACAGCTTTTATTGCTAGCCCTAGTTTACACTATGCAAGTCTAATTTATAAACTGATTAGTTTGTCAGAATCTGTTACCCTCGTCTCTCTCTCTCTCTCTCTCTGCCACAAACTAATCAGCTTGGAAATAAGACTTGCATAGTGTAAATTAGAACTTATGATGGTCGATTTAAGATTCTGTTTTAGTTTCTTAATTGTATCGTTTTGCTTGTCTTAATGCCTTTGGATTTGGCTTCCTTCTCTATTATTTGTTTAAAAGTGTGTTTGTATTGGTCTTGCTCTGCTGCGTTTAGTATCATGGCTATTGAAACTTCTGCATCCAAAATTATTTGATCTATTTTCTTCCTACTTTTGCTATTCTCAGGAATGTTGTTGCTAGTAATTGGGCTTTTTTTTTTTGTATTGATTGTTACTTCAGCAAAGGTTTAAAAACTTTCGTGGGGAAATTTTAATTATTTTTGTGTATTCTATTGCCCGTTGTTTCTGTTATTTTAACCAGGGAAGAGTCTGCTCTATAATTCGAAACGAAAGAAAACGCTTTCCAGCTTTTATGATATACCCCTTTTACACACGGAAAGTTTACTTTGCAAAGTCTTAATTCAGCTGGGAGAAAGGCAGAAAGAGAGAGTACTAATGCCTCTGTCTTTCACACAGCTGAATTAAGACTGCAAAGTAAACTTTGCGTGTCTAAAAGGGGTATTAATAAAACGCAAGTTCGAAAGCATTTTCTTTCTTTTCGAATTATAGAGTAGACTGTTCCCTGGTTAAAATAACAGAAACAACGGGCAATAGAATACACAAAAATAATTAAAATTTCCACACGAAAGTTTTAAACCTTTGCTGAAGTAACAATCAATACAAAAAAAAGCCCAATTACTAGCAACAACATTCCTGAGAATAGCAAAAGTAGGAAGAAAATAGATCAAATAATTTTGGATGCAGAAGTTTCAATTGCCATGATACTAAACGCAGCAGAGCAAGACCAATACAAACACACTTTTAAATTTTTTAAACTTTTTAGAAACTAAAACAGTATCTTAAATCGACCATCATAAGTTCTAATTTCTAATTTACACTATGCAAGTCTTATTTCCAAGCTGATTAGTTTGTGGGAGAGAGAGAGAGAGAGACGAGGGGAACAGAAACGTTTCTTTTCCCCTCGTCTGTCTCTCTGACAAACTAATCAGCTTGGAAATAAGACTTGCATAGTGTAAACTAGGGCTAACAATAAAAGCTGTTAAGGGAAACACATCAGTAGATGTTAATCAACAAAGTTATTTATATTGAAAGAAACGGAACAATTAATAGGGGAAACAAAATACAGAAAGAATAGAAAAGATCCTACAGACGAATACCAAGGAGGAGTTAAGGAAATAATAAAACCAAGCAAGCACATTGCTAATCATTAGCAATCATGAATAAAACCATCTGTTCGATCTACAATCGCTTTAGAGAGGATACACAAACCAAATACGGCAATGAGACCCACAATTAATTACAAATCCGAGCTACACTATCAAAATAAATAAAAAACCATATTAAATGATACATTGGATGTAGAAAACAAAAGCAGGCCATCACCCACAACACCACAGAACTAGTTAATAAACTGAAAAGCGAGGATGGAAATGGCGGAAAATACTAAATAAAAGATTCCAGTAACAGAAACAACAAATAAACATTGGACATAATAAAATGCTTACGAACAAAAGATGTGGAACACGCTAAAAGCAACCATTGAGTAAATTCAACAACATATAATAGACAAACTAGCGGACTAGTAACAGGAATTTCAATATCAGCAAACCTCATGGATAAAAGGTATCCATGCAAAATTTTTAAGAAAAATATGTAGCAGACCTAAAAGCAAATTTCGCCGCCATATTCTATGCAAGATACGTGCACAATATCACATGTACATTGGAAGGAAATAAGGAGGAGCAATTTCTGAACCGCCTAAACAAACAACAGAAAAACACAAAAAGTAGAAGAAGCTAGAAGGATAAATTAGCTGGACCCAACGATTAAGATAAATAGAAACTACAAAATATACAGAAAAGCAACGGCCGCAGAAACAATAACACACAATTCGTCGAACCATCCTCAACATCGCAATAATACGACAATTAGGCGGTTAATGACGAGACTTGAGCGAATGCAACTAGCACGTGATAAGGACTATAGAGAAGAGATGGAAATAATGCGGGGGGTATGGATATAAAAAAGACCTTGTTGACAAGATCAAGGGGTCTGCTTTGTAATTCGAAACGAAAGAAAATGCTTTCGAATTTGCTGGTAATTTAAATACAAATTCTATAAATTGCATTTTTTCGTTTGTCCCAAATCACACTATGCAAGTCTTATTGCTAAGCTGATTAGTTTGTAGACTTCCTGGATGAATATAAAATCAAACAAGAGAAAAGAAATGAAACACGAGAACAAAAAAAGAAAACTTGGGCTACTTCGACGTACATGTGCATATGGGAAAATAAACATTCAAATCAGCTAATATTTTTATAAAACACAAAATCAGCACAGAATTTAGTCAGAACAAGACTACAAAACAGCACAAACTAACGAAACAGACGTCCTATTCAAATAGGGAAGGGGAGGAATACAAATTAATTTGCACATGTCAAAAACAAACACATTTATGTACATCGGACAGGACGGAAAATAAAAACTAGTTTTCGTGTTCACATAAGTGACTACAACAAAAAAAAAAAAAAAACTTAGAGAACCAGGAACTACACCAGAATCGAACTTCACCAACCACATACTCAACAAGTACACATCGAAAACGATTGAATTACTGCATTTACGAATAGAAAGACGACTAAACATGGAAATATACAAACAAAAAGCGTTTTATCGAGGAATAAATAAATGAGTAAATCAAACAAATTGTTTCAGCATAATATTTGAACCGAACAATAGGTTGACGAAAGCAACCAACATAACAACGAAATAAATACTTAAAAAAAGCGAACGGACAATTGCAGATGACAACCCATAAAGAGAAAAAACACCTATTAACAACTACACACACACCCACTCAAGGCGTAAGAGGTGTAGAGTTATGGGGAAAAAACGGGTAGAGAAACACAGTTAAAGAAAAGTAAAAAAGACACTAGGAGGGCAAGAGACACACAAACGTAAAAGGAATGAGTGAGAGAGAGAAAGAAACGACGCACGATTATTATATATATATCAGTAGAACGGACAACAAAAACGATTTTATATTCAAGAGAACACTGAGAATGGCCCAAGGAGCCGAAACAGAATCGAACTTGGCAAACTACATAACCACAAATTACTGCATTTAAAACATAAAGGAAGACAATTAAACAAACGTATTAGAGAACACAGAAATATACAATGATCAAATAAACACTGTTTCCGAAATAGTTTTTGAACTGTTAAAACATTTTCACACAAGAGGAAACAAACAATAGCTCAACGAAAGCAACCAAAGTAACAACCAATTACCAAAACAAAAATGCTAGTCTTAAAACGGGCAATTAAAGATTACTACCTAAAAAAACGCCTAGTAACTAAACACCCACTCAATGGGTGAGACGGAGACGCAATTAAGTGGCTAGCACCTAGCAAGCGATACAACAGATCAAATTCGGTCGCAGTGTCCGTGTTTCTCGTTACCTTAATTCATTCATAGGTGACATAGATGAAGCGATACAGGAGAGGCAAAAGCTTACAAAGACGAGAGAGAAAAACACAAAGAGAGCAAGGGAGACACAAGCGTGAAATGTAGATTCGTGAAATGTAGATTATTGATAATTCAACCTTATCGTGGTTGGCGTATATAGACTCTGAACTACGACGTTTTTGTAATACAATAAATAACGCCGCAACATTTATTTTTTAATATAGGTCGAAACTGTCGTAGTCGAAATACGCCAACCACGATAAGGCCCATTATTGATTATTATTGATTATTATTGATTATTATTGATTATTATTGATTATTATTGATTATTATTGATTATTATTGATTATTATTGATTATTATTGATTATTATTGATTATTATTGATTATTATTGATTATTATTGATTATTATTGATTATTATTGATTATTATTGATTATTATTGATTATTATTGATTATTATTGATTATTATTGATTATTATTGATTATTATTGATTATTATTGATTATTATTGATTATTATTGATTATTATTGATTATTATTGATTATTATTGATTATTATTGATTATTATTGATTATTATTGATTATTATTGATTATTATTGATTATTATTGATTATTATTGATTATTATTGATTATTATTGATTATTATTGATTATTATTGATTATTATTGATTATTATTGATTATTATTGATTATTATTGATTATTATTGATTATTATTGATTATTATTGATTATTATTGATTATTATTGATTATTATTGATTATTATTGATTATTATTGATTATTATTGATTATTATTGATTATTATTGATTATTATTGATTATTATTGATTATTATTGATTATTATTGATTATTATTGATTATTATTGATTATTATTGATTATTATTGATTATTATTGATTATTATTGATTATTATTGATTATTATTGATTATTATTGATTATTATTGATTATTATTGATTATTATTGATTATTATTGATTATTATTGATTATTATTGATTATTATTGATTATTATTGATTATTATTGATTATTATTGATTATTATTGATTATTATTGATTATTATTGATTATTATTGATTATTATTGATTATTATTGATTATTATTGATTATTATTGATTATTATTGATTATTATTGATTATTATTGATTATTATTGATTATTATTGATTATTATTGATTATTATTGATTATTATTGATTATTATTGATTATTATTGATTATTATTGATTATTATTGATTATTATTGATTATTATTGATTATTATTGATTATTATTGATTATTATTGATTATTATTGATTATTATTGATTATTATTGATTATTATTGATTATTATTGATTATTATTGATTATTATTGATTATTATTGATTATTATTGATTATTATTGATTATTATTGATTATTATTGATTATTATTGATTATTATTGATTATTATTGATTATTATTGATTATTATTGATTATTATTGATTATTATTGATTATTATTGATTATTATTGATTATTATTGATTATTATTGATTATTATTGATTATTATTGATTATTATTGATTATTATTGATTATTATTGATTATTATTGATTATTATTGATTATTATTGATTATTATTGATTATTATTGATTATTATTGATTATTATTGATTATTATTGATTATTATTGATTATTATTGATTATTATTGATTATTATTGATTATTATTGATTATTATTGATTATTATTGATTATTATTGATTATTATTGATTATTATTGATTATTATTGATTATTATTGATTATTATTGATTATTATTGATTATTATTGATTATTATTGATTATTATTGATTATTATTGATTATTATTGATTATTATTGATTATTATTGATTATTATTGATTATTATTGATTATTATTTTATTATATATATATATATATATATATATATATATATATATATATATATATATATATATATATATATATATACATAGGAAATAGGTCCCTGCTTAACTAAAAATTCTAGTACTATGTTTAGAGCACGCGAAATTAAGCAATAAATTTATGAAAACCACAGCAGGGGATCTATTCTGTAATTCGAAACGAAAGAAATTGCTTTCGAATTTGCATGTAATTAACATACAAATTCAAAGGTATTTTCTTTCGTTTCGAATTACAGCGTTGGCCACCTCCAGTTTTCTTTTTAAATATGAATTCTACTGCTCCTACCTCTTCCTTTTGTTCCAAAATTGTTGCATCTGAAGCTTTTTGTTGTTGTTCTTCACTGTCGCTGTTATGATCATCGATAACCAATTGCTCGTCATCTTTTTCATCATCATCTAAAGGGCAAATTTTAAAAACAAAAAAGTATCTGTTAAATGAAATAAATTGTATTACAAACTTTGCTGCTTAACTTACACATATCACTTCGATCAAAGGAGATGTTTGAGTCTTTCAAATATTGAGTGTAGTCTACCGTTACAACGCCATTGCTGCTATTCGAATTGGAAGACGTTGAAACATCTTTATCTGGTCCACCAGGTGTCGGAGCTGATGTAGAAGTTGTAGAATTAGCTGATGTACTGGGAACACTGGGCAGGAAACGCATGTCAACATCACCATTAGAAGAAGAGCTAGAAATAAATAAAAATGGGTTTAAAGTTTAAGAAAATATTTCAGATAAATTTTTAGGGCTAAATTCAGCAACTCTAATTAAATATGAATTGATATTTAAATAGAGTTGGTGAAATTGGCCCGTATTATTTGTTTTATTGCGCGCGCAAACTTGTATTAGTTTAAAAACGAGCTTACCTTGTCTCTTTATTAGTACCGGCAAAACTATCAATCGTCTTGCTGCTGCTTTTGACTAAGCTCTGGGCAGCACTGACTGACGCTGTATTCGCCACAGCCAATCCTCCAGTTGTAACGCCCAGCTTAGCCATATTCATGGCATTCAGTTGAATCTCAGTTATTTCCGCTATAGTCAAACCAATCTGATTCAGTTGTCCAAAAGTCAATTGATTAACCTGTTCCAGGTTGACAATGCCCAATTGTTGCAACTTATCAATGTGTTCGGCGCTGAGAATGCCATGCAAATTCTTCAAATCCAAATAGGCGGGCGCAGTTTTTGAGGGAGGTTGTATATTCATGGGATTATTGGGTGTATTAGTTGCACTAGAGTTATCAGCCCAACGGGATTTGCGTTTGGGTTGCTGCTCGGAAGCTGTAGATTTATTATTATTTTCCATGAGGGATGGTGGATTTAAAACTAAATCCAATAAGGAAGGTATACCACTGGTATTAGTAGTTTGTTGTTGTGGCTTCTGCTGCTGCTGCTGATCATTATTATTCTTATTGTTGCGTCGACTGGTGTGTATGGGCAATGAGTTGGCCGAACAGGGAGCCCATACATTCTGGATGTTGAACGTTCGACATAATTCCTCATGTCGTTTCGTTACCATGGCCAAAGCATTTTCTCTGGACAAACGTTTGAAATTGCCTAAAATTTCTTTAGGTGCCAATTCCAAATGCTTAAGTAATATATTTCTTAATTCCTCCGACAAGGGCTGGCCATGCGAAAATTTACATTCCTCTTTTTGCGCGCACTCCATTCCCAAGTAATAATATTTACAGGGGAAATCGGAATGCATGTATGAACATTTGTCTTTTTTAGCACAACATTCCATGAGATAAAATTTACAGAGCTCTAATTTTCGGGGCTCGCCACGGTGATCCATTGAATCACGACGACTGCGTTTTTCATGACGTTTATCTTCATCTCGCTGGCGTTTTTCTTTGCGTTTTCGTGACTCCTTTTTACGTTTGCGCCTGCGACGTTCACTATTACTGTCATCGCCATCGCTGTCATAGCTGTCGTAGGAGGAGGCACATGATGATTCGGAATCATACTGATCCTTATACATGTGCAGGTTGGATTGAGATGAAATCGGTGGCAAGGACGTTACAGGAGGAGGGCTACCACCGCGCACATTTAGCATTTCATATTCATCCATATCGTCTTCATCCTCCAAAGGTGGTGGACCCAAAGGATCGCCGGAATCTAAACGTTTTTTCTGAAAATAAAACAATATACATAAATAATATTTCAAGTTATATTACACTACATTTGAATAAAATACAAATAAAAAAAAAATAGGAGACCTTTTAATTAATAACAAAGGAGCAAGAGACAAATATTTTTAATTGCCCTGAACTACTACCGTAAGTATTAAGTAATAATTTAAAATTGAAGTAAGTACAATTAATTATAATTACAAATAAACTTATACATACATACATATATACTTAACCCTAGGATATCATACTTATTTTTATATCGCAAACGTCATACTTCGTCGAATCGACTACGACCTATTTCAAGAGCCAATAAAAACGTCTTGAGCAAAAATAAGTACGAAAATAGATTTATTATTGATATTTAGCTAGTTTTTAATTATCATATAACGAAATTCATATATTTCTTTTAATCGTTTAACGTAAAATTAACATTTCACAGACTTCTATCAATTGGCATTTTTTCTTAAAACATAGCATTTATAGCATCAATTGTATGAAATATTACACATTTTTTTCCATTAAGTCTTTCTTGTAGTTTCTTATAATAAATTTATTAAACTAAAAAAGCAACATTAGTTTCGAGTAACTGATATTAGCGGCTATCGCTATACGAAAAACGAAACAAAAACAATCACAAAAAATATGTTTTAAATCGAAAATAAAATCGCGCGTCGTCATTTCGACGAAGTATGATAGTGCAGGGTTAACCACAAAAGTTGGTAATCTTTGTATCGAAGGTACCAGGCGATCAAAAATTTTAACAAGTCCAGCCATTTTTGATGAACCCGATTTTCCTGAAAACGGCTGCCAAAATTTTTGCACGACCGTATCATTTTGTTCACTAAGATGTTCACATTCAGAATTTGTAAAAATTTGGAATGGGAGTTCGTCCAGCACTGCTCATGGAAAATTCATCTACGGTTTTTGGCCATTTTCGACCAACCCGATTTTCTCGAAAATGGCTTCAGAAAATTTTTTTTAACTAAAGTGTGCACTTTCAGAATCTGTGATTTTCAGAATATGAGGGGGGGGGCGGGAGTCCAGCACTTCTCCTGGGAAAATTCATCCTTTTTTGTCATTTTCGATGAACCCAATTTTCTCGAAAACGGCTCCATACATCTGCACGGTTTTGTTCACGGAAGTGTCCATTTTCAGAATCTATGACCCTTTTGCCGTGGGAAAATTCATCCAGTTTTTTTTTTGTCATTTTCGATTAAACAGAGTTGTTCGAAAACGGCTCCACAGAATTTTTACAGGGTTGCCCCACATTGTGCACTAAAGTGTTCACTTTCAGAATCTATGACCCTTTGGCGTGAGAGTCCAACAGTGCTCCTGGGAAAATTCATGCACGTTTTTTTTTCATTTTGAATCGACCCAATTTTTTCGAAAATGGCTGGGAATTTTTTACAGGGTTGCTTCACTTTGTTCACTAGTGTCCAATTTCAGAATCGATAACCCTTTGGGGTGGTAGTCTAGCAGGGCTCCTGGGAAAATTCATGGATGGTTTTCCCCATTTTGGATTAAACCGATTTATACGAAAACGGCTCCACAGAATTTTTACAGGATTGCCTCACTTTGTTCACTAGTGTCCAACCTCAGAATCGATGACCTTTTGGAGTGGGAGTTCAACAGTGCTCCTGGGAGAATTCATTCCCATGTTTTTGCCATTTGCGATGAACCTTTCACTAAATTGTCCACTTTAAGACTATATGACCCCTTGGCGTGGGGGTCCAGCACTGGTCCTGGGAAAATTAATCCACGGTTTTTTGCAATTACCGTCTTTTTTTTTGCATTTTTTGCTCATCTTAATTCAAATAATTTAAAAGCATGTCGAGAGCCTATATTCAAAGTACGTCAACTCAAATTTGGTCAAAATGAGTTTCCGATGGCAAATAGATCCCCTATGCAATATTCATCTGAAGTATAAATTCCGAATCAAAAAATAATTTTTTCTCCGTTTTATATCAATTTTTCTTATTCTGCTATCTCAAAGTAGAATTTTTTTTGGTGAAAACAAATGCTAACTCCCATGTAAATTTTCAATGTTTTTAAAAAATTTGTAATTTATAATCAGCCCAATCATAAACAAAAATTCAGCACGAGTTTTCTCACTTTTCCCTTTTCTCCTATTACGAATTTGTTTTTTCGCTCTTTTTACCAAATGCGGGAATAAAAAACACTGCCAGGGGAAAAATGTAAGGCATCATGAACGCATTTGAACTTGCTTTTTTCACTAAAAATCTTTCACTTGCAAAACAGAAGGGAGTCTACATAAAAATACACTTAATGCTCCATTAAACAAGAATTTATATACATAAACTTCTATTTTATAGTTCTTGTATGTGGAAAAACACAAATAATGCAAAAAAAAAATCATTCATAAACTTATTTTTACATATTTTTTACAAGTTGGTGAATGTTAATAATTTTTTGTTTACTCTCTCACTACAAAAAAAGGGAGAAACAAAATGTCAACAAACAAGCAAAACAACGATCTTCGTACTGCGGTGATGCCACGTATTACTCTTTTGTTCCCAAGGAATTTATGATTGGAGGAATTTTTTCTCGAGAAAATTATTTTCCGTGAGAAATGAATTCCGAGGGAATATTCATGATTGGGCTGAATAATTCTACCTCATACCTGATTGCATTTGGCATGCTGAACACGAATCTGGTAAGGATTTTGATATCCTATGGCTAGTTTTTGAGATATCGGGGGTTCCGATAAAAAAAAATTGATAATGCATGTATAACTTTTAAACTGTTAATCGAATAGAAATATTATGTATGGACCGATTACAGTCAATGACATAGGGGTATGTTCTGAAAATCACATTTTTCAAATCACATGTGGTTTTAAAAGTAATAATGGTCCTGCTGACGTTTTTAAAATCATATACGATAAATTTCTTTCATAAATGATAGATATAAATAATAAAAAAAAATTAAAATAAAGAGTGAAAAAATATCTGCATGACCACCATTAGTTTTGAAATCACATGTGATTTGAAAAATGTAATTTTCAGAACATGCCTGATAAGCATTCGAAATTGATAGTTTGTAGTAACCATGTTACACTAGAGAGTGAGTTAGAGAGTGCTAAAGCTGACCACTTCGAGATGGAAGAGGCTTTCAGTCAGGCTTATGTTATTTTTTTTAAGGTATTTTAAGTTTTTTCTTGTAGCTTTTCAATTCTTGTATCTAGTATTGAGTAAAAGATTTCAAAAATTGATTAAAAAATAAATATATTTAAAAAAATCAATTTTTTCCGACAAAATATGCTAACTCTAGAAAATATTTGTTTTTTGATCGAATAAAACATGCTATCTCCTAAAAATAGGCAAACCAGTGCAAAATAAAATATTTTTTGCAGACCTATAAATTATTAAGTATATTTAAACTATATTATGGAAGGCACATCATTTATTTTTACAATAATGAGCGAATTAACTAGTTTTTTCGCTCTACTGAAAAGTTAGCTTTTTTGAGTTGACGTGTTTTGAATATAGGCTCTCGATGTACATTTTTTATTTATTTTTTTTTTAACTTTACACTTACGATGTCGCACGTGATACACTTTATATACATATGTATGTAGGTGCCGCGATCACAAATATTTATATTTTTTAGCAAGGTTTTTTATATTGTAATTGTATTAAACTTTCAATACTTTATTTTTATTCAACGTGTGTCAATATGAATATGTACGGTTGTGTTGCTAGGGCTACGTAGGATTCACAATCCACAATGACTTTTGAGAAAATACAACCCCCTGGTATGATGGAGCTTATCAAAATTTCCAAAAGACAACAACAATTCATTAGATCAGAGTTGTAATTTTTCAAAAGTCGTACGATTGTGTAGGATAGTGAGTCCTTAGCCATTAGCAGCAACGACGAAATGCATCTAGAAGACGTGCTGAACCAAGGAAAAAATTTTTTTTTTTTAAATTAAAGTATAGATTTTTGCAAAAGTTACATATTTGCAATCGTATAGTTTCTTATGCATTCTTTTTTGACCCTGAACACTCATGAAATATTCTACAGAGCAAAACTAAGTGGATGAATGAATGAATGCCTTCCTTCAAAAACGTTTCATCAAAACAAAACGTGAAAAAAGAAATATGTATACAATTTAAAAAAGTTTGTGTTTTTGTGACTGCATTCGAATATCTCGAAATGGGTTGTGCATAAATGTAAAATTATTTATGTTGCACTAGTACACAAGTTTCTACGGAAAAATTCATGGCATGAATTGGATAAAACAAGAGATATGTTTAAATCAAATTTTATCATAAAAGGGAAATTATTTTCCCAAATAAAATTCGTATAAACAATTAAGAGCTTTGTTAAGTTTTAAAATTTAAGGCCCAACTATAATATGAATAAGCTAGCTTAAGCAAATGTGCGGTTGCATATAATTAAAACGTATGTGGCAAACTATAATGTACTTAACAAACTTTTCGTCAAGTTTCGTCAAATATCATTTGCTTAAGTAAAGTGCCAAACTGAACGCACATTCCGTAAGGGAACAACTGTTTGTGCATTTTTTGAACACAAACAAGCAGCAGCAGAAAATATTCATTGATTTTAAATATTTTTTTTATTGTTTCTTATTTTAAACTCGGAAAATAAAGCAAAACTTTTATTTTCATTGTTTGTTTTACAATACACATATACACATGTACATATTTACTTATGTATGTATACCTATTCAATGTTGTACTTTTTAGTAGGCAAAACAAATAAAACAAGTAATAAGGTGATGGATATATTTATATGTGAATTTTTAATATATTAGGACATTCTTTCAAGATAGTTTGATTGAATTGCATTCATTTATGAGTTATGAGAAGAAACAAAATTAATGACAATACCTAGATGTGCAGCTGTGACTAAAGAATACTTAAGTGCATGTAAGTACATTGTGGCCAACTAAAAGTCACATCTGAATTGTTTAAGCATTTGACAGACTTATCGTTCAATTCTGACATTAGCTTAAGCCAGCTTATTCATGTTATAGTTGGGCCTTTAGAAATAGAGTCGAGAGGAAAATTAAAATTGTGGTGAACGAACGATAAACAAAAATGAGTGAAGGAGCAGTTAACTTGATCAGGGGTGTCTAATCGCCACTTTCGATAACGAGCTGATTCGTACAAATTTCTTCAGTTTGCGATTACGGCATTCGACATGAAACAACGTAATATTGTTCGATATCGAATGCCATAATCTCAAATTGAAAAAAGGGATCGAATCAGCTCGTTATCGAAAGCGACGATTAGGCCCAGTATAGAAAATATTTTTTAGTTTTCTCGTAATATTTCCGTCATCTTAATACAAACGCACGTAACTACACCATAACTCGAAATTGAGTTTTCGAATAATTATGGCTCGTTTTATCAAACTACATGTTCACGCAAATATTAGCTACGAATTCGGAGAGGGAAAAATTACAGTTCATTGACTGAGTAAATGCAATTTTTTCTTGAAAAATGTTTGATAGTAAAATCCATTAAAAAAACCATATGTTTGTAAATGTAAAATAAAAGAAAAGGAAAACGAATATTTTTATTTTTGTTGAAATTTTCAAAATAAAAAAAATGTACTCAGCACAATTATGAATTTTCCGGGGGAGTTTTTTTTTTCTCTATTATCATTTGTTCCCGGGGAAAATCATCCTATTCTAAACAGCCGGGAAATATGCAAACATGGGCAAGAGTTAAATCTGGATCAGCTGTTTAATGTTTAAATATTATTCTGCACTAACGCAAGAGTTCATTCAGCATTAAAATTTAATAAAAATTATTCCCCATATTCATGAAAAAATAAAATGAATTTGAATTGAAATCCATTTTAGGAAAGTTTTTTTTATGAAAAATTTTAAATAAAATACATATCAAATTCCTTTCAAATATTATGAATATGAGGGTGTATGTATGTTTTAATTGCCAATAAGATTATATCCGTTCATTTACTAGCAGAAACTTGCAACGAGAGCAAAAAATTACTCCTTATTGTAAAGAAATGTAAATTTTTGAGTTTTCCTTTTTCAGATATTTTTTAAATAATTAATTTTAAAACCAAACACAGAACAGCTGTTTGTATAATTCTTGCAAGTAAAAATTTTACGAGCAATAATTTTTAGAATTTTTTTCTCTCTTTTGACGATCTCTCCTTGCAAAATTCTTGAGTTAACGAACACTTTAAAGTAACAATTATTATAAATTCGTATTTTATTTTTGTAAATGAACAAACCTATTGTATGTTAATATAAATAACTAATAAACAGCGTAACCATTCACAATGCATGCGGAATAACTTTGTGCTGAGAAAGTGGAGCGAAAACTGATCAAAGGTACGAAAGAAAATTGTAGATTTTATAGTTTTTCTTATCGGTCTTTATAAATTAGAAGGAAACAAATCTTCTATTTACCTATTATGTGAAATTAGAGGAGGCGTGCAAAATTTAGTGTTTTAGTATTTTTTTCTCAAGGCAGAAGTAGTTCATGTTTTTGAAGGGGAAATTTTAATTCATAATAGGAGGAATGGTAAAAGGGAAAAAGCTCCCGGTTTATTCTTATTCATAATTGGGTTGATTAGCTAATCAAAGAGCTAAAAGAAAACTGCGAAATACACATAAACCTGCACATTTGGCAACGCTGTGTACATCTAAGAATTATTTAAGTACAGCAGGAGGCCTACTCTGTAATTCGATTCGAAAGAAAATGCTTTCGAATTTACATGTTATAAATTCGAAAAATTTTTCCTTTCGTTTCGAATTACACAGTAGGCCCCCAGTTACGTATTCTTGTTTCATTGAGAAAAGCAACAACTTAAAAAATTAACGTAACTAAATTGAAAATTTAAATATGTATATCGTTACCTTAATATAAAAAGGCCCAACTCATTCACCCTTATCGCGAATATCAAGGGAATAAATTCTTGGGAATAATTTTTTATTCCCATGAACAACAAATTGGCTCGCCATTTGTTAGGGAATAAAACAAACATCTGTTGCGATTCGAACATGCTATTGTGAATTGATGCAATTGTATTTTTACTTTTTACGTGTATTTTTATAATTTTCCTAATGAATTGTTATTATTCAACATTTTGCCCCGATTTATGTTATTTTTATTGAAAAAAAAAGAAGAAATTATGAGAGATGCATCAAATCCACTGTTATCGGAATCCACTGTTTATCGGATCGTTAACTTAAGACGAAAAGGCCCTAACTCATATTTTTGATAGTTTACAGGAGGAAAAAACTAAATAAAAAAAGATGCAATATTGATACAAAATTTTTTTAAACGCAATTTTTATTAAAAACACTTTACATAAGCACATAATATTGCATTTAAAAAAAAAATTTTTGTATCAATATTGCATCTTTTTTTATTTAGTTTTTTCCTCCTCCTGTTATGAAAAACATGAGCTAGGACCTTTTCGTATTAAGTTAATGATATGTGATAAACATAAAGAATTGTTGGCCGTATATACTTTAATATAAATACATATCGTCACCTAAAATCCAAAAGGCCGTAACAACCAAAAAATTCAAAATAGACTTTGATTATTATGATGTGATTAACCAAAATACATATTTTCCTAAAATTTTACTCACATATGTTTAAAAATACCGATTTTATTCATTATTCAATTTGGCATCTAACATATAAATAGTATTAAATTTATGAATAGATAAAAGGCCGTAACAACCAAAAAATTCAAAATAGACTTTTTGATTGATTATGATGTGAAAAAGTAAAAAGTGTACTTACGGCCTTTTGGATTTTAGGTGACGATATGTATATGTATGTATGTATATATTATAATATAAATAAATTCATACATTTTCACTCCTTTTAAAAATAAAATAAAACAAGTTTAAAAAAACAACAAGAAACCTACTTACATTGTGCTTCTTTCTTTTATTCCCAAACAAAACGTTTGTGAAAAAATACACGTATTTTTTTTCGATCATGCGAGTTTTTTCACGTGGAAATAATCCACGATTGCAACTTTAGGGAAAAGGGAAATATTTCGAGGGAATAAATATTTTCGATAGGGGTGATTATTTTTTCGAAATCGAGTTTTTGGTATATTTCGATAAAGAAATGCATCTTTTTTTATTTAGTTTTTTCCTCCTCCTGTAAACTATGAAAACATGAGTTAGAGCCTTTTCGTATTAAGTTAACGATATGTATATCGAAAAATGCAAAAATCTCGACTTCAAAAAGTAATGAGTTAGGGCCTTTCTAATAGGCTAAGGTATGAGATATGTACATATTTTTTTAATGGTTAAGCACGCCTAGATGCAATTACAATACATACATACATATGTATTCAGGTATGTGATAACGACACAAAACCGAATAACACTTTTTCAAAACGATAGTTTTCCATGAAATGCCTAATTTTGTAATTTTAAATAAAGTTTTGATATTGTCTAAATACATATGTATCTACATAAATAAAAATAGTCGCATGTGCGTGCACATGTCCACATGTACATGTGTTATATATGTATGTACTTGTTTAAAAATTACCTTTTCCATGCGTTCCTTTTCTTTTTCCTCTCTTTGCTTTTTGCGCTTACGGCGACGACTGCTCTTACTTTGGCCCTGACCAGGTGGTGGTATCTCATCTTTGTCCTCATTATGTTGCAATTTATTTTCCAGCACTTTCGGTATGGAAGGTTCGATGCCTTTCTTCTTCAAAGCCATGGCTATAGCATTTTCAATGCTGCTCGCATGATCATCTTCTAGCGGTGAAGGTTTTTTGGATTTTATTAAATTGGCATTTGTAGGTGGTGGTGTGGATGCAGTATCACTAGATGAATCAATAACAGTAACCACTGTTTCGGTATTGTTTGCCTTACGGGCACTATTTTCATTGGAGGTCTTTGGCTTTTCCTCACTAACCACTAAAATTACATCTGGATCTTTTGTTTCATCTTCGCTGTCATCAATTTCGCCATCTTCCAAATCTTCATCATCTATGGGTATTACTTCAGATTTATTTTCTGCCGGGGACATATTTTCTGTCTGTGCCTGAGACATGTTTCCTATTTTTTACTTTTTTTCTTTTGTTGTGTTTTGTTTATTTATTTCTGTGGTGGTGTTATTTTATGATTTTACAAAGTCATGGACATAATTACTATTCCCTTTGTTTCTTAGCAAATTGTGTAAACTATATTAGATTTTTTTTTATTATTTACCAAACATTTAAATAAGGAACCCTAGAAATAGACAAAGGAATTGTTTAATATTAAAAAGGAGAAATTTTCTTAAATTTGTTTTAAAAAAAATTGTGTAGTACATCATTTTATTTTTTTGATTGATAGCCAAAACATATTTTCAAAGACTGCTAAGATTTCCGTAAGAAATCAACAAAAATTGAAAAAAAAAAAAAATCAAAGTGCTTTTGGGTATAATAAAATATACCAGCATGTTCTGAAAATCACTTTTTGTGAAAGTGATTTGAAATTACAAGAAAGGTGTTCTGCGCACAAAGCTTTTTGTGATTTTAAACCGGTCAGTTAAATGCCTGCCGATTTGAAATCACTCGGATATTTTTTCAATCACTTTATTTTGAAATTCGCAATAAATTAATTAAATGAATAAACTTAACATCTTTTTTATTGATTTTTATAGTAAAATGAGCATTTTCTAAAGAATTTATACAATTATGAAAAAATTTAAGACACTTTCTTTTGCAAGAAATGTTGTTATTTGCTTTGAGATTTGCATTTGTGATTTTGCATTTAAAAAACAAAACATCAGCTGTTTTCTTGTGTTTCTGAAGGGGTTAAATCACACCGAAAAGTTAAAACTTTTGTGATTTTCAGAACACCATCAAATTACAATTGTGATTTTAAAATCACAAAGTGATTTGAAACCTTGTGATTTACAGAATATGCCTGATAATACATTTTTGAGAACCATAGTTTAATTAATTTAGGGTATAATTTTGTAAAACGCAACGCAAATTTTTTAACTGTTTTATTCTTAATTTAAATTTTTTCCATATATAATTTGTAAACGTTTAGCGTTGCGTTTTACAAAATTAGACCCGTAATCTAATAAAAAATCTAAAAAAAAACCTTCATGTTTTACTGTTGTAATTCAAGTCAAGTAGAGAATATGTTTTTGAATTGCAACTGTAATAGCGGACACATATTGCTCCTCCTTTATTACAACATAGTCATAACTTAAAAAAGTTTGTTTTGCAAAACATGAGTTTACATTTTTATATTACATAGGATTAACCCCCTGCAAGAAATTAATAAAAATTGAAACTAACACAAACGGCATTTTTTCATTAACACGTTTGCAGCAATTTTTATATTGAATTCAACAGTGACAATCAATTGACTGGTCATTTGACCGGTAGTGAGGACGGACTTATTTGTCAATTATAGTTGCTCCACTCTAAAATATGTATTGTTACATTGATTTAAATGAATGTATGTATTTTCCTGAAAGTTGAACTTATATTCCAAGACACATTCACCAGGTAATAGCCAAGACACAGTTGAGATATTTTAGGTTTACAAAAGAAATTAAAAAAAAAATTTTTTTTTAAAAATTCAACATGAAAAATATTTCCCTTATCGGGAATAAAAAAAGTTCAAGTGCAATATGTTCTCTTTCCCTAAAATTGTGATCGCCAATGCTAGCGTTGTTGTTGTGTCAGTAAACTATTTTCTAATTGCGTTCACAATTTTTGGTTCAGGGGAAATATTTTTTTGTAAACAAATTTAAAAATATGAAAAAACTATTAGAAAATTGTGAAAGTGCTTAACGTTGCAAATTTTGTTAAACAAATTCTAATTTTAACATTTTGGATCAACTAAAAAAGCCACGTTTTTTCATTATCGCATTTTACTAATCTTGATTATTACCTGCAAATGAAAAAATAAAGTAAAAAAATAAATGTTATTTCGTGAGGATTAAATAAAAATCAAGAAATAATGATTAAAGTGATTTTTAAAATAAAACTTATTCCATGTTACGGCCCCTGATTTCAACTCTTTCACGACGTTTTTGTAAAAGATTAAAGAACTCCTTCAATTTAGGCCGAAACTCTTGTTGTCGAAGTCGAAATACGCCACCTACGCTAAGGCCAACTAACGAACTAACGCATAAGTAGTTAGTATTATGTATGTATGTATGTATGTATGTACAAATAAAAGGTAAACAAAAACAAGATTATTTATATACAAAACAGAATAATATCATTTATACATATACAAAGTACCCTGCAGTCAGACTGGAGCCAAGTGCACTAAAATTCTAGTAGTAGTTACATTGTCTACAATTTCTCCTTTATTCGTCAATTTAAAATAAATAGAGAAAACAGATGTGGTGTATTTCTCGTGAATTTTGCAACAACTTGTCAATATAGATAAATTTGTATGTACGTAAGGTATAGAAATGTACCAGTAAATGTCTGGTTGGTATGTCTCCATGTTCCCATAAGAACTATGAATTCACTACCTAGTCAATTCTTTTAGTGTTACTAGTAGATTTTCAATGACAAGCACATGCTAAATGTCTATGGCATAAAGTATTGTATGGGGAATAATTGTAGAGTAGGACTGGTGACAAAGTCAAAAGCGAATCAGTACATTTTCACTATTCGCACTTTCTGCATATGTATGTACACACATACATGTCCACATACATATGAATAGCCAAACATGCACATACATTAAACTATAAAAATGTTTCAAGTAGTTGGTGTTTTTCAAAAACCAAGTTGAAAACTATAAACGGTTGTTCGTTAGTTACATGCATATTTTTTATTTATGCTGACGACGATAAGTATGTACCTATGTACATAAAAAACAAATGTATGTATGTCAACTACATCTTTAATACCTGCAGACAGGTGACACTTGTGCTTAATACTTCTTCAATTAGCAAATAATATTTAAATCAAAATGGACACTTGTGTGGATAATAATCACTATATATACATATTTGAATTTTCCGTTATGCATTTACAAACATGCACACGTTAAAACAATCTTAAAAGTTTGGCAACTCTTTGTAATGGTTGATTGGTTAAACTACAAAGTTAACTACGCTGTATGAAATGACGGCGTTTAAATCCCACGACATTCTAGCGATTTTTCTCGAATGCCAAATTTATCTATTTCGCGAAGAAACGTTTTCATCAGATGAATAATCGTTTTTACATCGCGTCCGCACCAAACAATTTTTATACAGGCAATTATCAAATAACATTTTGAAAAACAGTACATATGTAGGTACCTATCAATAATCAGTACGGAATTTGATAATTGCCAATATAAAAATAAATATAATTTGATGATATATAAGTTTTTACAATTTTAATAGAAATCGATTTTACACCATCAGCATTTTTATTCACTACGATTTTGTTTTTAGGTTCTAGGGGCCCGTTTCTCAACTCTACAAGTAAAACACACACAAAACACCAACACTTAAACATTTTTCGTGTGTATTTTATTTGTAGATTTGAGAAAAGGGCCCTAGATCTGACGAATGTACATTAGATCAAAATAACAACGTTAAACGCGATAAATAAAAGATCTACCTATGTATATGGAAAGTTTGATATAAACGTTATAAGGACGTAAATTATGACATTCGAGATAATAAATGAAATATTTACATTTGAACTGTTGAAATTTTTTGAAACTCCGTAGTTTGCTCCCATATTTCCGCCTTGTTTTTTTCAACTGCCGAAAAAAATCTGAAACACAAGTTTGCTGTTAAAAAAGCACAAACATTATTTCAACGCATCAATATATTTGGGAAGGTTGCGTTATAAGCTTAGGCACAAACCACAATTTTTATCTTTGTGCATACATTTTTAACTGAAGGGAAAATGTGCTGAAAGAGAGATTAGTCATAATACAAAAAATACATATGTAGGTAAATTCACTTTAGAAAGTATTATGTACATATCAAAAATATTAATCACTTTAGCACTTAATTACATTCATATTTCAATGAAAAAAAAAAGTCGCATTATTTAGGACGATTCTTTTTTTCTTCTATTCAGTAGTAGATGAATTAAACTCCGCTGCTACCTCTTAATTTATCTCAGGCCTTTTCCTTATTTTCCCAATTATTAAACATCTTTATGTAAAATGTATAGACACAAATAGCAAATAATACATACGAGTTTGAGTTTCAGCTGTTCAATTTTTTGGAATTTGTTTTAGACCTCTTAATAAAAAAAAAAAAATAGACAAATAACAAAACACGAACAAGGGAATCGTGTTTGCGTCATTAAAAGCAAAATAAAGCACACACATCCATACCTAATTTCAACAACGACCACTATTTTATATATACTTCATTCTGCCTATTCACTGAGCATAGGTGAGAAATAAAAATAGCAAAATTAAGAGGGAAACAAAATGTAAAACCACATTGAATTTATAGTGATGCCATGTTGGGAAAAACTTAAGTATTTCTTGCTTTCTCTATATGTACATCTTATGTACGATGTATGTCCATATACGTTGTATATGTACCTATGTATATGCATATTAAACATATAAAATCGATGACGTTTTCTTTTTCTAACACTAGGGGGGATGAGCTGGTGTCAACATTCAATATAAATTTTGCTTTTTCATTAACTTATAATAAACACAACACTAGTTTTTACATATGTACCTACATACATATGTATGTAGATACAATATTTACAAAAGCACTGTTTCAATTTATTCAAAACTCCCCTCCTTCCTCTTACACTATCTATGGGAAAAAAAAAGCAGATTTTTTCTCAACTCTCAAAAATGAATTGTATTCTGCGCCAACTTAGCAAAAAAAAAACTAATTTATGATTAGAACATAATTTTTCAGAACAATTAAATTGACAAATTTACTTTAATTTCATAAGAAAAATCGCAACGCGTAATTATGGTTTTACGTTTCTCTTTGCTTGTTTTACTTTATGCTAGCCTTTGTACATACAAGTATAAAGGGAAAAACAAAGTAAGTATATATCTATCTCTTTCTGCCTCATGTGGTGCAAAGCCTTTAATTGTAATTTGGGCTGTACCCATACATACAAAGTGTAGTACATATATTGTGAAAAAATCAATTTTTGCCAATTCATTTTCACAAAACAGCAAATAATTGATTTAAATTCATCGAAATATAATACTATAAAGGCCGTTGTTCGCAAAGATATGTATGGATGTACTATATAAAAAAAAATTATATAATTGTTGCCATCTATGAATTTCCTTTAAATAAATGTATACATAATACTAAGAAATGGTCGTATATGTATAGTAGATTATTACTTAGGGTATATGTATATAAAGACTTCTTTTCTCTTTGTTTGTTTTTGATTTTTATATACTTCAAAAATAATTACAAATCCAACTTTTCTTTTATTATATTAACATGTGTTAACAGTTCAACAATTTCAACTTGAATGAGACATTTATCTGGTAGCGAGGTAAAACAACGCCTTCGTTTTTATCTCTGCTACATATTCTGCCGATTTGGCCATCGTCTCTGCTACTGAGAAATGCAATGCTGTTTTGTATATGGTTTTGTTTTTGTTTTTGTTTATTTATCTACTTCTAAGTAGAGCAACCGGTTTAGTTTTTTTCCCTGATGGGGAATTATGGTTGGGCACAACTTTGTATTGGGAAAATAGGTTGCTTTGTTTTTCTACTTTATTAAATATGTATTTAATTGCAAAAACTTTAAGACTGAAATTTGATTTTATATGTGTATGTACATACATACATAAGCACATGTGGTTATTTACATACATAAATGCGTATGCAGGTAAATTTTAGTGTCAAAAGTCGTATAGCAAAAACTTAATTTACGGAATATTAGAAAATTTTCCCAAGAACTTGCGAGTCTTGAATTCGCAAATAATTCAATATTCCTGAGTTTTATCTCGTGCAACAACGCTGATAAAAGATAAAATTCTAATAGAGAAGTGGCAAAATATCACCTCGATTTTAATTTCTTGCTTCAGCTTCCCTATACGTACAATCTACAAGCTCGCGTGGCGAGGTGTTTGTCGTATCAAAAGCATCCTTAATGTAAACCGGCTAACGTAGTCATACACAATTTATATTGGGATTTTTCGCGACGTGGAAATAAAAAACCGGGGATAAGATGAGTTAAAAATATAAAGTGGGAGCCCTAAAAACTAAAAAAAAATTCGCATTGCCAGACCGAAGGACTTTCAAAAGATAAATTTAGTGGATGCCAAATAAAATTCATGTTTGCAGCACTTGGCGGCAATTACGAATGATCCACTTGTTCCTCTCAAAATTTTTTTGAGCTATAGTTTTTATATGTATGTATGTATGCATGTGTGTACATGTCGGAAACAAACCTGTGAATTCAGCTAAAATTCCGAGTATATATATATATATATATATATATATATATATATATATATATATATATATATATGTATGTCAGCGTTACATCTGAAGCATGATACAATTATACTAGGTACATGCTCGACTACAACAAAAATACAACACCAAAAAACACATTCATTTTGTTGGTATATACAAACGAATAATTGTCAGAAACAGATGCCTTTTGTTTTCAAAAATAACAATTACAGGGTAACTAAAGTACAATTGCAGACGCGGCATTCCTGCATGATTATAGTTATTCAGTGTTGCCAATCTGTGTGTAGTTAGACAGTGTGTAATTTCTACTCACATGTGTAGGCCATTAATTAAATTCTTGTATAATCTGTGTGTAATTCTACTTTGGGTTTTATTTTTATTTATTTTTGTTTTAATTTTAACCTACACAAAAGATGTGTAGTGTAATTTTCTTCAATGTGTAATTGGAGACACAGCCATGTATATATTCATTGGCAACAATGTAATAATTTTATTCACACACATACACTAACATTTTTGTAGCTTGTAAACAAAGTTTGACAATTATCTGCAATGTATACAGTGACAGGCTGGGCTTGTGCATGTACCTGTTATAATTGTATCATGAACAGGTACATGCACAAGCCCAGCCTGTCACTGTATACATTGCAGATAATTGTCAAACTTTGTTTACAAGCTACAAAAATGTTAGTGTATGTGTGTGAATAAAATTATTACATTGTTGCCAATGAATATATACATGGCTGTGTCTCCAATTACACATTGAAGAAAATTACACTACACATCTTTTGTGTAGGTTAAAATTAAAACAAAAATAAATAAAAATAAAACATAAAGTAGAATTACACACAGATTATACAAGAATTTAATTACATGGCCTACACATGTGAGTAGAAATTACACACTGTCTAACTACACACAGATTGGCAACACTGAATGAGGTAGTTTAGACGAGAACAATTTTTAAGCCGCACAATTTTTGTTCTTTTCCAAATTACACGAGACTAATTCATCTGGCACAAAATGTATACGTATACATAGCTTTGTGTGTGTTAGTGTTTTTCGTATTCATTTAACACTTGCTGTTTTTTAATTTGTGTGTGTATTGGTTTTATGCTGCTAATGCGGGGTTGTAGCTGGTTGAAAAGTTATGCCAACCGCAAAACCACTCTCTTTGCCTCTCTCACCAACAAACTGGCATGTTATGCCAGCACAATTATGGCCGTGTAAATCAGCGCAATAACTATAATCATGCAGGAATGCCGCGTCTGCAATTGTACTTTAGTTACCCTGTAATTGTTATTATTGAAAACAAAAGGCATCTGTTTCTGACAATTATTCGTTTGTATATACTAACAAAATGAATGTGTTTTTTGGTGTTGTATTTTTGTTGTAGTCGTGCATGTACCTAGTATAATTGTATCATGTACCTGTTATAATTGTATCATGATCTGAAGATTATCATATTTTTGAAGCCTTTCGATATGTTAGAAGGACCAAAATCTTTCTTAGCTAAAATGGAGATTAAAAAAAAATGTATTTCATACTTTTAGTATGTTATGAGGTTCCTTCTATTCGACTAAGCTACTTACATACATATTTTCTTTGGTGCATCAGAAATTTGACATAAAGTCACATACTGCAATACTAATTAATAATATTTAATTTTTATTTACTAGGATGTAATTTTTAAACAACTTGCCCTCGATGTGCATTATACAAGCAGAAATAAAAGACTAAAGGCAAACACAACTCTCAAAGTTCAAAAAGCGAAATAACTGTAAACGGATTTTTACTGACCCAGCAAACATTTTGCTAAACTTCGCGTGTGTTGGTAGAAATATGTATGAATGTTAAGTGCCCAGGAGACGTCCAAAAAAACCCATCAATCACATAGTTGTGTGCGTGCAGTCGTTTCTTTTCTGCTACACGTACATATTGTCGGCACTGATTGATGAGAATCAAAAAATTTTGATATTTTTATTTGACGGTTGATTATTTGTACGTCTCCAAATATGATTGACGAAAAAAACGTCATTTGCTTTGTGTTATTTGTTCTGTAACGACATGGAGAAGTGCGCGGATGAAAAAATAATAATTTGCACTTATGAAAATGTACCATTGATCTTTGTAAAAAACCAAACAATCAAAAGTCTACAAATAGTTTTATGATTATTATAAATATTATATTCTCTAATTTTTCTAATCTTAATGGGTACTGTGAATAAAAAAATTAATTAAAAATTGTTCAATGAAACTATTTTTTAAGCTTTAGGTCAGTAAATTTTATATATTTTTAGTTTTATATCGATATTTCGTTAACCTTTGGTTAACTTCTTCAGGATTATATTTATTTTATTTTTTGGTAATTAGTTTTTGTCTTTTTTTTCTTTTAATCAGAAAAAAATATTTGTTGATAATTATAAATAACAATGTGTGTCATATAAATTTTTTTTAACAATTTTTGAAAAGTATTGGTAGAAAAACAAAATAGTTATAAGTCTACAATATTTTTTCATATTAAAAAAATTTTAAAAGAAAAACTTTTTAACATATACAATTTTGTAATGGTTTTTGGAAAAGGTAATAAATATTTTTAATAAATTTACATAACATTTTCAAACTTTGAAAAATTGTTTAAAATTTTTTTTGGAAAAATGTTAACAACATTGGTATTAGTCTAAAATATTTTATCATGGTATTGAATATTTACAGAGAATGAATTTAAAAGGGATTATAATATACATGTACATATATAATAAAAATTTTACTTAATTTCATATAATAATTTCATATAATAAAGAAAATAGCTAACTACATTATTTAATTAAAACATTTTTTTATATTTTTTTTTTTTTTTTATATTTTTTATAAAAAAATTATAATCACATGAACAAACAAAAAAAAAAAATGCATAGTGTATTACTTTCTTAAACCCTATTCCTGTTCTTATGTAATAAATATCTATAAGTATGTGCAACATTGGCAGTATCTGTATATTATAATCCCTTTTAAATTCATTCTCTGTAAATATTCAATACCATGATAAAATATTTTAGACTAATACCAATGTTGTTAACATTTTTCCAAAAAAATTTTAAACAATTTTTCAAAGTTTGAAAATGTTATGTAAATTTATTAAAAATATTTATTACCTTTTCCAAAAACCATTACAAAATTGTATATGTTAAAAAGTTTTTCTTTTAAAATTTTTTTAATATGAAAAAATATTGTAGACTTATAACTATTTTGTTTTTCTACCAATACTTTTCAAAAATTGTTAAAAAAAATTTATATGACACACATTGTTATTTATAATTATCAACAAATATTTTTTTCTGATTAAAAGAAAAAAAAGACAAAAACTAATTACCAAAAAATAAAATAAATATAATCCTGAAGAAGTTAACCAAAGGTTAACGAAATATCGATATAAAACTAAAAATATATAAAATTTACTGACCTAAAGCTTAAAAAATAGTTTCATTGAACATATAAAAAAGGTCGAAAAATTAGATAAACAATTTATTAAAAATTGTTTTTAAAACCCCAAATACATATGTATTTATGTATGTGAATTTTGTGTTTAGAACAAATTTTTAACTAAAAAGCAAATACATACGAGTATGTACATATTTTTTTTATTCACACTATCCAACGTCTTGTTTTTATATTAAAAATCGTTTGTTTGTTTCGAAATTTTTTTAAGGTTTGTTTTTTTTTACAATGGTTTGAAGAACTAGAATTATTATTATTTAGCTCTGTATATTTGTTTAATGTGCTTTTTTATACAAAGATTTCATAAAGTTTTAATGCCGCTAATAACAAAAAATCATCATCCGATGAAGACATTATGCCATCGCACACAACGAACACAAAATTAAAATGCTGATTGACGATTTTATTTGTACGTCTCCGAAAAATCATCAATTAAACGACACTAACACATTCTTAGCGATTGATTTCTTTTTTTGTACGTCTCCTGGACACTTAATACATAGGAATGCCCTGTAAAAAGCTAGGGGTTAAGTGTCTCCAAGTCACCTCCTTTGTCGATTATGTTGGTGACTTATTGGCCAACATTGTCATTTACACATGTTAATGTTTATAAAAAAAACCCGTTCATGAATGAATTATATGAATTATGAATATATATTACTAGTTTTTTGTGCAATAACATCATAAGCCACATAAATTAAAAAAAAATTATATCGCGAATTTTTTTCTTTCACAAAACGCCTTTGCAAACCCACATACATTTATCTATGACTCTCACACATAACTTCTTCAAAATTCAAAATTTTGTATTAAACTATTGAAATCAATAAAATAACGTAAATCTTTTGAGGGGATGATGTGGGATGGTTATAATCATTAGGAAAAACAGATAAAGCAAAGTTTTTTCATTCGGATGGCTTATGCAGTTATTGCAATAAGCCCTTCGATTAAATATTAATATTAATTTGCATAAAGAGTTAAAATAAACAATTACCTTAATTATTTTTACCAATTAAATATACAATACTTTGTATAATTTTCCGTCCATTCTCGTGATTTAACAAATTCAAGCAGGGATCGCGGATTTTCTCCTCCAATAGTTTTAACAGTTCGTTGCGTAAACATTGTATCATTTCCGCCGTCTCATGATTGTGAGCCTTGATTATTATCCAACCATCTTCTAGCAGAAATAGAAAATCACCATCGTGCAGTTCAATTTTTAAATCGGAACCGGCAAATAGTACTAGTGGTACCAAAGGCAACATACTACATTCACGTATAAAAATACGTGAAGTTTTCACCTTCTCCTGATATACCAAAAAGGGCGATTGAAAGTTGCCCACATGTGCGTTGACTGAGGAGGGATGTATGGCCACATAGCCGTCTTCGCGTGTTTTAAAGCGTAAATCTTTCGCAGTAGCCAGTTTGGGCATAGCACCGCCAGCAGTTTGTATGTAGCTGCGTTCTGGTGTCAAGATTTTAACAATATTGGGATACAGAGAAGCGCAAAGGAGAGATATTAATAAACGATTGTTGTCGCCATTGATGTTTAAGTCCGAACCTAGAAATAACAAATTATATACATAAATATATATATTTTTTCTGCTAAAATCTAAATATTGATGCTTGACTTCCCACCTGTCAATTCCAATATATTGTCAGTAGCATTTTTACGAATTCTAGGCACATTAATGGGCACAAATCCTATTGAAACCAATAATTCCAACAGTTGGTATTTAACCTCGGAAATCGTTTGTAAAGTCTTTAACGAAAGAAAATGCTCATCGGCGTAATTACGGCTGGCGAAGAAGTTACGTTTTGAAACCTCCAACCATTTCTAAAAATCATAAATTTGTACAAGTATAAGAACACAATAATAACAATTGTACCTTATAAGCCAACAAACAAGTCAAATGATCACTATTACATAAAGCAAACTCTCTCTTACGCCTTTCGGCATCGTCTCGTTTATTGAATGGGCTAACGAAGGGTGTTTTGTGTGATAGACAAGCAGCAATTGTCAAAATACTATCCAAACATTGAAAAATAGCACCAAATAACATGAGTTTTCCTATTCTTACATCCACAGGCAATGCGGACAAATGATGACCCAAAGGCGTCAATTCTTGTTCTTCGCCCAGAGCTCCTACATCTTGCAGACGTATCACAGCCGATATGATGTTTTCTTCAGTGGGTGGTTCTAAGGTTTGTCCCAACACTTCTACCACATTTAGACCTTCAAAGTTGGGCAAAGTTTTTATACGTAGAACCAATTGCTCTAAAGGCACTCTGTGTATCTCGGGAACTGGCTGAGCTAAGAAATTGTATTTGAAACGATGTTGGGTATATAGGTGTATACAAACACCAGGCATAACGCGACCAGCGCGTCCTTTACGCTGATTTGCATTGGCCCTAGATACGTAGACTAGTTCTAGAGATTCCATATTCCTATTGGAATCAAAACGCTTCTCTTTCATCAGACCATAGTCTATAACAAATACGCAGTCATCTATGGTTACTGAAGTTTCAGCTATATTTGTGCTTAATACAATTTTACGTTTGCCCTTGGGCGCGGGACAGAAGACGGCGCCTTGCTCTTCGCTGGTTAAGGAAGAGTGCAGGGGTACTAAGATGTATTTATTAGATCTAGAAAATTTAAAAAAAAAAAAAAAAAATTACATATGTATGTACATATGTATATACATATCGCTCATTTACTCAAAGAACGTCGTAACTCAAAAAAACTAGTTCGCCAGAAAACGAGTTTAAAGTTTTCAATTTACACACAACTTAATAGAGAAATATAATTTTATTTTTCTCTGACGAGTTGAATAAACAAGATGCTTGTATGAAATTTTTAACAACGATATAAGGATTAATAACTGCATCATGACGTTCAATGTGTAAAGGCCGGGGCACAATGAATCCGTCATACGTTATACTTCGCCTTTTTCAACTGACATTATCGCAACGACGGAGAAGGTTGGCACAATGAGTACTTTATTGACGGAAGCATTTGAACAGCTTCAATAGGTTGATTCTCCATTTTATTTATTAAATTAAATTTTTTTTATTTATTTCGTTTATTTCTTTTGCTTAATTTTATTTTTGCTGCCACAAAACACAAAAACCTAATTCAGAACATACCAAAAAACCAACCAATATCTGTCAAACTACTCAACGTATGCAAAAAGTTAAAAGTTGACTAGTTTTTGTACTTTGCGTTGACGGACACGTACTGAATGTAACAGCCCTCATAAAAAACCATGTATTTCAACTTAGCTGTCAGTTGAAAAAGGCGAAGTTTAACGAATGACGGATTCATTGTATTGACGACGTCTATACAATAATAAAAAGTTGGCGCTTCCCTTTCGAGAAGACAGTTTATTCATATTCAATAAGGTCTAGAAAATAGATATGGACTAAGAGGATTGCAAATTCTTTTTGTTTTCGCTCACACCATGTTTGAGAAATCGAATTTCGATCAGAAATTCGAAAAACTTGCGAAATACTAGATAACGTGATAGGTTGGTTTGACAGGCAGCTGCGATATAATAAACTTGGAAGAATTAATCTTTAGTGCATCTAATATAAAAAAATTAATTCTTTTTTGTATATATGTACATATAGCACATTTACTTCAATAGTGGCACAACTCAAAAAAAAAACAGTTTTGCAGAAAACGCGTTTTAAGTTTTCAATTTGCATACAACTCAATGGAGAAATGAACAAAAAATTTTTCTCTCAGGAGGTGATGGTACAAGCTATTTATGTATATGAAATTTTTACACAAGATAAAATACAAAATGCCGCATCTTTCTGCATTATTAACTCAAAAAACAATTTTTTTGAGTTATGCCACTATTGAAGTAAATGTGCGATACGTACATTGTACATATTCGAAATTTCGCAAATTATTTTGAATTTTAAAATTCAATTAAAACATTTGTTATGAAGTTAAATGAAACTATTTTTTTAAGCTTTAGCTGTTACTTTTTTTTGTTATTTAAAGTTTTTGTCTCTTTTCAATCACAAATATTATTAAATAAGAAATATCCTTAAGAAGTGAACTGAAGGTTAACGAAATTTCGAAATACATACATACAAAAATAATAACAAAAATTAAACATTTTAAAAACCCCCCGAAATTTTTCAGAAGAGATGATATATCTTCTAAACGGTTGGACCGATTTTCTTCACACATAGCTAAGAACCCTCTCGATCAAGTCATCTTTCAAACAGAAAAATGAAAATCGGTCCAGCCGTTTGGCCTGTACGTGGACACGGACAGACACACAGATACACAGACACACACTGCAAACTTATAACACCCCTTTTTTTAGTCGGGGGTTAAAAATTTAAAGACCTAACTAAAGCTAAAAAAAAAATTGTTTCATTGCACATAAAAAATATTAGTTATGTAGTTAAATTATTATAAATTCACAAATATTCAACTAATATAAAAAATATTAATTTTTTTAACCCCTGCGTTTACACATGGAAGTACCTTGCATGCATGTACGAATTATCAACGAAAATTTCATACAAATGCCCGACTGTCTTGCAACTTGCATGTTTGCCTTTTATTGCAGAGTTGTCCATAACATAAAAAAGTTTAATTTTGAGGGAACCAGATAGTATTGAACTTAATTCGTGTTATTTTAATGTTATTTATGTCTAAAAAATTCATTAATTCATTAGTAAAAACTCATATAACATTAACATAACTGAGATCCAGTTAATTTCTACTAAAGTGTTAATAGGGCAACACTGTTAGCTAACTTTCCATTTACTTGCTGCACGTGAAACAAGTCACCGTCTTGTAAAATTCCTTGGCAGTTGAGTTGGAAGTAGACTGCAAGTGCCGAAAGTGTAGTTGTGTTAGTAAAACAGTTTGAGTGTATTGAGTTTTCGAACTTGTACTTGCACGTGCAAACCCTAGGTAATATGTGCCTAATTTCAAATGTTATTTCGAATTTTGGAGTTTAGGTAACATTTCACTTAAAAGCAAAACCTCATTATTTTAAATTCGCAAGAGAGATGACATGGGTTGACTTTTGATATTCGGCATAAATATAATTTTTGTTGTCCCGAAAATTTATATATATGGTCTGAAGTAGAAAGGTCCTAACTCGTATTTTTTGCGAAATTGAGTTTTCAGTGATTCCAATACATTTCACACAAATACCCATCGTCACAAAAATTTATTACAATAGTGTAAAAAATAACGATTTTTTACAAGCAGTTTTGCAAAAAAAGTTACAAATTGAATATTAGTTTCTATTATGTTTTACCTTCTCCTGTAAAGTTACAATTATTTGAGTTAGGCCCTTTCAATTTGAGACCATCGATATGTATGTATGTGCCCTTAATTATGAAAGTGGTCTAAGTAATATGCATTTTTTCTTCGAAATATTAAATAATTCTTGAAAAACTTTAATAAATATTAAATAAATTTCTATTAAAGCAGAATTTATATTAATTAAAATCTTACATAATATCGTGCCATAACCGCAAAAATAGCTTAAGCGACATAATTTTCAAAATTAAATTTTTAGCCAAAATCGATCATTTGCGATCGAAAATAGTCGATTTTCGTCAAAAAAAAACGAAGTCTAATATATGTGTCGCTTAAGCTATTTTAGCGGTTATGGCTCGATATAAAAATAATTTTTGATTTACTCAAATATAATGGCTTAAATATCTCGACCAAAGAAAAATATGGCTTAGACCACTTTCATAATTAAGGGCACATATCTATGTATGTTTTAAAATTTTTCGCTCTTTAATTTACATGCATGTATGTATGTATACATATGTACATACATACATACGTATATTGCACACACTTACTAATCTTCTGTCAATCCACTAAAAATTAACAGAAAATAATGATTACATGCATACACATTCTTTGAAAGGTTATCCCAATAGTTAACATATTTTGAGATATAAAATTTAATATAATTTTTAATCAGAAATAATTTTTAGTCAGGTTCAAGTTCAGTACTTTCAATTCTTTATTGAATGAAATATTTTTATTAATTAATGTGAGTTTCTAAAGAAGAGAAGAAAAATTTAACTTAGACTTTATAGCTGGGGGAAATACCGATATTTTTCAGTGCAGCCACGCACTTCATCAGCACCCACGTCTATCTACTGGGGTAGAGTTTTGTTATTAACATCAGCTATTTAACGCAAATTTAGTATGAAATGGAATATGAGAAATTCTTATTGTGTATACAATTATTGATTTACCATTGGTAAATACATTTATAAGTATCAATATTCATTTTCTGTTTTTCCATTTTTTACTTTCTATTTGGTTAGCACGAAGTTATATCACTCTACCTAAGTATGTTGAACTATTCTTGCTTATCTTTTACGATCATCACATTAATTAATATTACTTATTCGATGTACCGTCGGTACATACATGTAAGTATTATTGTAGTGGCCTTATGTTACTTTGTTTTTTGCTTTCTACCGTTGATTTGGCTTGAAACTATGATTGCCAAGTGAACAGTGATTGCCAAGTGAACATATTTTTTGTCACGTGCATATGATGAATTAAGTGAGACATTTTTAGATTTTAATTGAACTATAGTGAATTTTTAATCAGAAAGTACTGAACTTGAGGCTGACTTAAAATTATTTCTGATTAAAAATTCACTATAGTTCAATTAAAATCTAAAAATGTGTCACTTAATTCATCATATGCACGTGACAAAAAATATGTTCACTTGGCAATCACTGTTCACTTGGCAATCATAGTTTCAAGCCAAATCAACGGTAAAATTTTTCTCTTACCTTGGTCCAAAAATTGAACTATCACATAGTGCTTCATGAACACTCTGAATTTCTTGCAAACCAGGTAAAAATATTAATATTGTGCCTTCCTTTGGCCAATTATGTTCTCCTTCAACTAAATACTTAAGCACTGATTCTATTAACTCAGGAATAACTTTCATGGGTTCCATTAGATAAATTGATTTGCAGGTTTTCTTGGAATACTCTTTAAAAAAATATATGCAACAGCAATTGAATATAAACTACAAGGCAATAAATTTAAAATAAACACTTACCAAAATACCTCGAATACATAGCGGATAAATTTAAACTTTCATCTTTTATTTTGACGGGTGGTGCTATATTTTCAGCATTAATATCAGCACATTCCATTTCACGCATTAGCTCATGCTCCTCCTTTTTATTGATTTTACGACTATACTGAGAATCACATTCCATAACAAAATCACAGAGCTCCAAAATATCTTCGACAAAGAGCTGCTCTACCGGGAAGGTACGTCCAGGTATATCCAATACTGGTATATTGCCAAAGTAATCGGAAAACAGTTTGGCATTGAGAGTGGCAGACATGAGTATAATTTTTAGATCGGGTCTTAAGGGCAAAATGCGCTTTAAGATCAATAATAAAAAGTCGGACTCTTCACTTCTTTCGTGAACTTCATCGACGATAATGTGTGTTACTGAGTCAAGCAAAGGTTCGGAGGCCAAACGCCTTAACAGTATGCCAGTCGTACAAAACGTTAAACGTGTTGCTGAGGATATTTTGTTCTCTAGTCTTATTTGATAGCCCACAATTTGTCCTATTCTCTCCGCTCTTTCATCGGCCACTCTTTCTGCTACACCTATGGCTGAGAGACGTCTAGGTTGTGTGCAGATGACCTCTACATGAGGCATTTTTTGTGATATATCTAGCTGAGATGCATTGAAAAGCCAATTGTCTAAAATAAATTGAGGTACTTGTGTAGATTTACCACAACCTGTTTCGCCTGATATTACTAGGATTTGGGAGGTTTCTAAAAGATTTAGAATATCTAACATTTTTGAAAAGGCAGGTAGATTTTGTCTGGAAGACATCATTTTTTTATAGCGCGGATCTTTGCGTTTTTCCATAAACTTTTTCAGCAATAAGCGGTCTTCTTTCTCCAAAATCTCTTTATCCTTTCTAAAATTGTCTCCACGGGAAGTCAATCCCTTTTCATAGTGCGTTGGTAGCGGAGTAATATCTTTAAGGCTTTTCTCTATTGCACAAGGGTCTTCAACGTAAAAAAGCGACTTATCGGCATTAGGAAAAGAATCACTGTGTAAATCTATAAAATTTGACAGACTTTCATCCATTTGCAGCAGCTCCGATATGCTAAAAACGCAAGGTATACCATCTTTACAAGATTCTTGTGCTTCTTTATATAATTTTTTAGCTATTCGCAACCTCACCTCTGTGGGTATGTCATGACAAGTGGTCTTCAAATATATATATGGGGCTTCATAAGGATATTTGGTCTGGGGTGGAAATCTAATTTCTAAATAAAAGCAATTATCATTATCTTCGGCTTGTTCTTTGCTTATTACTTTTTCAACACTTTCCAGTTCTATTTCCGGTTTAATATGTTTAAAACGGCATTTGTTACCATAGTTACAAGTGCCATTCTTATCGAAATTTCGACACCTCGCCAATTCTTTGGACTTTTTAATGTTTGCTCTTGCTTTAGCATTATCTGCAGCATTTACTGTCGCTTCACGGGCTTTGCGCACTTCCGAAGGACTATGCTGTAGCAAATGATCAATTTTAAATTTCAGACTCCATACCTCATTCGTTTGTTTCTCCTCGAACAATTTATCGTATATAGATTCTAAAGCTTGCTTCTCGTCATTACGCAAATCCAGCAGTTCACTTTCTGTAATATCGTGAGATACTAAGACATCTGAATTGTTGCAATCTCCTTCGTCGGGCAAGCGCATGTATTTACGAAATAACAACAATAATGCTTTATCACTATCCCCTTCACAAAAATCATACGCTTCTATACAGTGCGACAAAGCAAAACCATAATTTTCTAATTTTAATAAGGCATATCGTCTTAAACGGTGCTCTGGTGTCTCCATTGTCTTAGCACCGTCCGCAGCAGTTACATTTTTAGAGGAAAAATTAGTTACTGATTGCACTATTAAAGTGCCGCGGTCTTCCCAGTAAGATTTTTTCATTTTCCCTCCCCGATCTTTGTACTTACTGGCATCATCGAGCCGAAAATCATCACCATGTATGAATTTTAAAGTTTCCATGCACATTTTTTGTGAATCATCGCTTAAACGCAACACTTGCATTTCGGTTTTTAAGGCTACCTTGGGTGCGTCCACTTGGACGGGTTTATTGCTAAAAATAAATGCAAAACTCATTATAACCAGTTGAGAAGCATCATTATACATGTGCATGTGCAAGCATGCATTCTGCTTACGTTGAACGTGCATCCGTAATAGGTCGTAAAAAACAATCTTCCATTAAACGTTGAGAGCTTTCATCCATGATGCGATGTATATTTGAAAACTAATTAATGAAGTGAAACTATATAATTGTTGTTAAATGGTAGAAAAATTGCAAATAAAATTATATGAAATTTCACAAATCGCCTCACACAACAAACCAACAGCGTGCCTGAAAAATTCTAGACTACAAAGTTAGTTTGAACGGCGCATAAAAAGGCGTCCAAAAAGAAAATATGTACAAGATCTGCAACAAGTGCTTTCTCCCAATGTCAACGCCTTTAAAAAATATTAATCGACATCGACATTTACATAATGTTATTACTAACAGCTGTAGTTGTTTACATTTTGTTGATAAAGCTACCAGCTTTCGAAACTGAAAATACGGCTTATTTCTTTTATGCCTAGCTAGGCGCGAGTTTTTAACCTCACTGGCGGTTATTTCAAAATTTGAATCGAAGATGTTCAAATTTATGTTAATATCATTACAATTCGAAAACACTTCATTTCGTTTCGTTTAAAATACTAAATCTTGAAGAAGTTCATCACAAACTGAGTTTTGACGAACAACTTTCAACTGGACAAAGACTAAAGCCTGCAGTTACACGGCATATAAAAGCCACATGCGCATGTTACTGTGACGTAATGTTCATGTTATCATGAAGCTGCATTTGTCACATGCCGTGTACTAGTAACAAAATGTGTCCGTTTCGGCTATAGTGGCTTGATTACGGATAGCAACTGGCAACTAACATATGGTAATTTCAGTTGCAATATTGGCAACCACAAATTTGTAGTTGCAGCATAGTTTTAAAAGCAAAAAATTGGAAAATTAAAAAGTAATTGCAATATTATTTTCATTTCCGACTTTCTAATATGCATATTTAAAGAAAATATGCCTTACAGCTAAAAAAAGAGATTGTTGAAACTTATTTTAGGCTATTACATATACTCACAGTAGATGCGGTAATTCTAAAGAGCCGTCTAATACATTCAACATTTTTTTACTTTCTTTTCTTCGTCAAAAATTAATTCCACTTAACTAATCATTTTTATGATCAGTAATGTTTTAAACACTTTTACTTAATAATTTTCATTTTAGCACTTGTATTTCTTATATTTTAAATTTTTTTACATTATTTTCAGTTGCCAATATGTCATAATCGTATTTTCGATCACTTTTTGGCAACTGGAGCCATATGTAATACCAATTTTAAGTCCAGTTGCGTTGCTAGTTAACTCGGCAACTGAAGTTCGGTTGCCATCCATAATCGAGCCATAAAAATTTTACCACATATAGCCACTACTATTACACAAAAAATTCTACCTACATGCTGACAATTTTCAAGACGTCATAGCCACATGCAAATTTGTCTTTTAAGGTTGAATATTATTAACTTTATTTTAATACTAATATTTTATGAAAACTAAAATATTTCAATATACATTCTGTACGAGCTCGATTTGTACTAACCGACCATTAAAAAATTAATATACAAACATATACCAATTTAACTTAACTTAATTTATTTTTATTGTTTTAACATAAAAAGTATCATTCATTAAGCAAATTTATAAGCCAGCAAACATTTTTCAAGATTTTTTTAATGGCTTACAAAGTAATGAGTGGTACTTATTTATCTAATTGTTTTATGTGTAGAGTAATAATTGTCCTGTAATGAATATAATAACAACTTATTTATATCAATTAGTAATGAAAATACATATCTAGAGAAAAATTTATATTTTATATTTATATTTTAAATAACTTTGGTTTACTATAATTTTTATTACAAAATTTAAGTATTTTGGGCATATTCTTCAATATGCATATTCACATACTTTCTTTGTAAAATTATAATTTTTAACGTTAATAATGAATAATTTTAGGCAAAAAGTAATCTAATTTTTTTTTCATATTTGCAAGCAAAAAAAAAATAACCCATTAAATTTTGAATACTTTTAGGCAATTAGTAAGTTTTGGATGTTTATAGGCAAAAATTATAGGATATCGCATACTTTTTGAACTTCTCAAATAAGAATAATGGGTTATTCAGTTAAATTGTAAGTACTTACGACTGGAGACTATATACACTTTTTTGCATTCTAGTAAGCAAACTTTTTTTTTGCTGATAAAATTATTGTTTTACACATTTTTTTTGGGAAATTTCAGCAGATTCCTTAATTTCTTGAACAGCAATACATTTTTCATAAGTAATTGTTAAAACTACGTTTCTGAACAACTAAGTTCAGACTTTAAATTGTTTTAAATTTAATAACACCAAAAAAGTTGTACTTATCGATATTGTTGTTTGAAAAAATGTTGCACTTATAAGGACTGTAACTTAAAAAAATAACTGTAGCAATAAACAGTGATTGCGCAAATCAAGCTCGCACTGTATTTGAAATCTTTCAAAAACATTTAGGGACTCATTTTTAAAACGCAATGCTGAGCGTTGAGAAATTTTGTATAGAAAATAATTTAAATTACAGAAACAAAATGTATACAAAATTTATCAAAGCTTAGGGTTTCGTTTTATAAAATAAGGCCATTAATTTGTTTATTAAGAAAATTTGTTCACATTTGCTCGTTTCTATATAAACAATGTTATATACATAGATTAAGTTTTCTACACTTAAAAAGTACAAAGTAATATTAAAATTAAATATGTCTTTTTTTAAACGTATTTGGCAATTTTCAGGAAAGTGAAATTATGTATGCATATCCTGCTTTAACGTAGTACATACATACATAAATATTTATAATTAGTAAAACTATTTTTCTTCTTTTTTTGTTAAAAAAAACTATAAACAAATAATTGTCAATATTCTTGCTTATATACTAAATTAGCTAAAATAGTTATGTAAATATGGCCGACTTCCTAAATTAATGGTCACAATGGGTCTTATCGACTACTAGAGTTTGCTATTGGACCTTATCGTGTTATCCTAGATTAAAGAAAAAAATGTTGCTATTACAAAAGCATCGTAGGCGTTGGGAACAAAATATGTGTAAATTGCCACAATTTTAAGGGTTACGTTTAGGAAAATTTAGGAAGTTGGCCTATACATATGTATACATATGTATGTACATATATGCATAATGGTAACAGTCAATTAAAATAATATTTGCTGGTTCGACATTCACAGTTAAACGGCTGCTTTAAGAGAGTTCAACAGTGCAAGAGTACATTAAGTTATGTATGTATATGGAAATAAATATATATGTGTTTAGCCTAGTTATCAGGTTTGCGTACAATAAATGCATCCGGCATGCTAGATTTACGTTGAGCTTGCGATATTTGAACTATTCGTGATAATGGGGAATGGGTGCTGGTATTTGAGGGTCGTGCTGGCAATGGCAACAGTCGCGTTGCACTACTATTTGATGAGGATGTGTTAGGAGTAGCTGATGAGCCATCTGCTGTAGTGGCCAAGGGTGAAGGTCTCAGTGATAGACGCCTTTGAAGAACTGTTTGTGAGGATACATTTACACTCATAGGTTTGGTGGCACCAAGTGTATTACTATCTACATTTTCTGTTGCAGTATTAATATTAATTCCTGGAGGTGGAGCTTTCCCTGGAGGTATTTGCAAAGCAGTTGTTCTAACACTAAATCGTCGCTTGAATTTCATTTGCGCTGGAACGCCACCGCTTGGCTGCAGTTGTTCGTTATAACTTGGAGGTGGATCTTGGATTTGTATGGATGATTGCCTTCTTTTGCTTAATATATTGGGCGTACTGTTACTGGTTATGGAAGTTTGATTGAGTTGCTGGATTGTTTGCGGTAATGTTCCAACAATTGTGGATCTACGGGCATATAAACGATTAGCAGCTGCTGCCTTAAGTGTGGCCCTATCATTGCCAAACAAAGATAATATGGGTGGTAAGGGTGGTGGATCTAAGGCGCTAATACTGACTTTACGATTCCTCTTTCCTGATATGAATGCAGCATTAGAGGCTTCAGCTGCTTCATCCAGTACTGCATGTGTGTGAACCATCTCTAAAGCGCGTATTAAATCAGCCAATGTAGTATTTTCCAAAACATCCATCTCTTCTTGGGAAGTGGAAGATAGAATACTTGGCCTTCTATTGGCATTGGTGGCAGTGGGAAAAAGGCTACCTCGTCGACGTGTTGGCAGACCGGCTGCTGAAGTTGTGCTTCCTCTACGTTCAGCAGCCGTGAAAAGGCTACCCCTTCTTTGGTTAAGAGCTGCGGCTGGAAACAAACTGCCTTTGCGATTAGCCAAAGCGGGATTTTGAGCGAAAATGGATTCCCTTCGTCTACGAGCTCCTCCCACTGGTACATTTCTTTGATAAGAAGTGTTTGAAATTGCATTAGAATCTGGCGTTTGGTCATTTATTACGTTGGCTTCCTTGCTCAGGCTGCCTTGTGTAGGATGCAAGTGAGAAATGGGCAAAGGTTTGCCGTTGCGGAAGAAGGTAGGGCTAGCATTGGCGGTGACAGTACTATAGTAATCCAAGGCGGGTGCTTGATGTTGCGTAGTCTCTGGCACACTGACTACTGAGAACTTACGATTGTTAGCCTTTTCAATATCTCCACTAACGAATTCGGCTTGCGAAGTCCTTTTCTTGAATGGGAATAACTTGTGTAAGCCATCTGGCATGGAAAACTTTTTAACTCTACTCGGCTTGCTATTGATTTCTTCATTTTCCAAGTCGGGCGTGTGGTCAAAGTTAGGTAAACCGAAACTATTGCGGTAAAGGTTTTCTTTATCGCGATTTAGTTGACGACTTCTTATATTAATAGCCTCTTGTATTTGATCATTGTCACCACTCCAAGTCCATTCATTCTGACCAGCCACCGTAGTGCGGCGCATTCTGGGCTTGGGATTAAGGTTGAAGTCTGAGCAGGCTCTTTTACGCGCTTTGGGTATTTCGTTTGCACCAGGAAATGACCATTCACTGGCCAATATCTGTGAATCAGAGAATCCATGATAGCCGCCATAAAAATTGCTGGCTCCTAGAGCGGTATTCTCTTCTTCTGCTGGAGGTCTCACTGCCGCTAAAGCACCCACCACTTTAACCAACAGCCCAGTCGTTTGTCTAAAGGCTTCAGCAGTTTCAAATGATTTCTCCCTGTTAAAGCGATTAAGTTCCGTATCAGAGGATGCGTGAGCCATAAAGGGCATACCTTCGCCGCGAACCTGCACAGCATCATAGCATTCTGAAAAGGCTCTTTGGCGTCCACGTACAGGTGCAGGATCAATACGATACATAGTAAGTTCGGGGCAGGAATTGGAACGTTGCATGGATTGCTCATAGTCTTCTTCGTCGGTATACACTGGCTGGAAAAAACATTTATTGGGAAATATTTAGATGAGAAATATAAATAGTATTTCATTTGAATAAATAATCCGGCTGATTACGGTTGCCGTATTTCTAATTCGCCTATTATACATACATAAGTATGTATGTATATTAAAGAACAGCGCAATATTTTTCTTTAATCTAGTACTAGCCGCAGTAAAAATAAGCCAACCGTAATAAGGCCTAATAAACTGCCCACAAATTTGAAATAAATTGCATACTTGATTGAATGAAACTTGGCAGCACTGCCCAAACCAAACAAGAAAACCGTTACACTTTCATGAATAGAAAAGCAAAATTGTGCACTCATCCATACAAAAACATTTTCTACTGCACATCTACGTCATCACAGAATCCAAATGAGTGTTTGTTGTAAGAAGTGTGAAAGAGAGAGATGCAATAGAAATGTACTTTGTGTACAACACATCCATATGTCTACGTCACACAAGAGGAATTTTGTTTTTTTTGATTCATGTTTCCCATGTAACTGGTTATTAGATATGAGGTTGCCATACTTTTTGGTTTAATATACATTTAGGCAGTTTTTCAATAAAAACATTACTTTAAAATTTTTTTTCGTGAAAATAATTTTTTGTCTTGATTGTTTCATTTGTGTATTGAATTACATTAAATTTTTAATATAAATCAATACTTACACAATAGGTTCCTTCCTTAACGAATTTGCTAGCAAAAAATCTAAGAGTAATGACAAGATTTTTAATAAACTATATACATATGTATGCAAATATGTTTATAAAATTTTTATACTACATAGAGTATAATGCAAACCAAATTAAATTAAATACACTAAAGTTATTAAATTGCCACGAATCAAAAAGTGCAAACCAACATACACAAAATTGCCAAATAAAATATATAAAAACCCAGTATTGTATGAAAATATTTAAATATTAAAAGAAAGGTTAAAAATATTTAGAATTTTGTGCAAAATTCTTATTTTCTTTTGTTGCTATTTTTGTATTAAAAAAAATTTACCTTGAATTTCAATATATACAATTCATTTAGTATGCGCCTAAGGTAGCCCACATCTTTAGTAACTCCACTCCAAATTCTATGCTGCGTGGCTTTAATATTCGATGATAATTGATGCTCCAATTGTGCTAATTTTTTACTTTGTAAACCTCTGAAATGTATGGGAAAAATAGGAACGGAAAAAGAAAACACAAGCATAACAATTGTTTTGGATAGGGCATGATGTGATATTGTTCAAATAAAATCAAAGAATTAAACCACAACCTTAATTTATAAAAAGAAAAAACTAAATATATGTACATATGTATGTATCTGTCTTGAAACCCCCAATAAGAAGAAAAGTAATTCATTAAAGTAATTGTTTTGCTTAATATTTAATTTACGGCATTCGGTAACAAAAAAAATCATTTCAAAATATTTCAGTAGAGCTTAAATATTTTAATATTTCGATCGATAATTTATCTCCAGATGGAAATCGATTTAAAAGAAAAAAAGTTGTGATGTGGCATCACTTCCGCTTAAAATTATTTTTAACGCCCCACAAAAAGAAAAAAAGACGCGTGATATGCATCTCTGTGCAAGTCTATTCCCCTCTAAAGTCAAAACGGCTGGGTCGATTTTGATTAAGGTTTTTTTTTATATGAAAGATGATTTTAGGGTGTTCTTAGCTATATTTGAATAAAATCGGTCCAGCCGTTTAGAAGTTATCACATCTTTTCCAGCTGTATGTTATTGCATATGGCAACTCTTATCTTTCAGCTGTTAATTTCAGTTGCCAAATTGTATTGATAAACACAAACTTTTAGTTGCTGCATAGTTCTTCAGGCAAAAGGCGAAAATATGCTAAAGGCTAAAAAATGAGATCGTTTGTTAAAAATTATTTTAAACAACAATATTTACGGCCCGTCCCACGATGTCGACAGAAAACGTTCGACCGATGAAATAAATTGTAGCCAACTGGGAAAGTTACCATACATAATACTAACTTTAATTTCAATTCAATTCTCAGTTCACAACACAACTGAAGTAGGGTTGCTAATCAACTTTAAACTCATTTTCTGTAAAACAATTTTTTTTGTTTAATTATGACATTGTTGAAGTAAATGAGCGATATGTGTGTCCATAATTACAAACTAACTATATTATTTTATATGTATATTGTTATTTTAGAAGTTAGTATTTATGCCAAGATCATCCAATTCATAAAAAAGTGGCATAGTGGTGGTACATAAATAGGAGAAGAAGTTTACACTGGGATATACACACATAAAATATATGCAAAATTGCAGTCTATACATACATATGTGCAGTGCAACAAAACAAAGTCCAATTGATTAAATAAAATGTATAAAATGTTAATGTGACAGCAAGTAAAAATATAAATAAACAAATATTTAAATTGATATGTACATAAATATATGTATATAAATATGTATATGTATATATGTATGTATGTAGAAACTTATATTTTTTTATTACAAAGAATTGTCCCTTTAAAATTTTGACCCACTGTACTTGAATTGTGGAAAAGCAAAGTATTCCAAATGCCCTGCGAATCAAGTGATTTTTCATCACTGTGCAGAGGATAACAGACAGAGAATAGAGAGAGGCCTCTTTGTATGTCTGTTCCAGATCTCCTATTATAAAAGCATGTAGCAGGAAAATTATTAAAATTTTTTTTTATTCTAATAATTACGGTTTATAAACGTTTAATAAAACAAAAAATTGTTTTAGAAATATTTTATAAGTCAAAAATATTTTTTTAGTTGTCTAAAGTTTATTAATACATCAAAATTTTAAAGTAACAGTACTGTTAACGTTATTTTATAGCCTATTTCCCACCTACGAAAGAAAACGTTCGACTTCCAATTTATATTGAAAACAACAATAAAATATGAAATTTTTAGTTTTTGTTTTCAATATAAATTGTAAGTCGAACGTTTTCTTTCGCACGTGGGAAATAGGCCATTAATTAAATTTATACATACATACATATGTATGTGTTATATATCTACATATGGGCATTTCCAGGGAATGGTAAACCATGACCAAAAATTAAAATTTTATTAAAAAGTTTTGCCTGACCGATAGTATCATAAAAAACCCTTCAAATAGTTGGATTGTAATGTATTTATACGCCATCTCAGTTGTAGTAAAGAAAAACTAGGCTGCCAAAAATTAGTTTCTATTTTTCAAACTCTTACAGCATGTTTGTAGAACACGACTCGTCAATAAAAAGCGCTAAAATGTTAGCATTATTTATTTTTTGAGGTTTTAGAACACGAGTGTTGACGATTTTTGTTAAAAAACGTAACTGTCAGTTTATTTGGGTTTGTAGAAAACGATTTGACTCACAATAAACGTCAAGAAGGACGACTAAAAAATTGTAGTCGTTTCAAACAAAAAAATTAAACAAATAAACAAAACACTAAAAAAAATTTTAAAAATAATAAAACTTATTAAAAATTATTAAAAAAAAATTAAAAAAATGGAACTTCCAACAAAGAAAAGGTAAGTAAGCTTTCATATTAAGATTAGTCTTGTTTTTATTACTTAAATTTTTAGCATCAAAACGACAACGGGGTTGCGGTTTATCCAACTGGTAGCATGGAGCAGTTTCCAGACTTGGTCACTTGGAGCAGTTCCCAGACTTGGTAACCAAACTCGGGAGTGTTTGGTAGCAGTAAGTTTGTCATGCAGTTCGAATCGGGCACGTTGGCAAGTGAAGTTTATGTTTATGGCCCTGCAGTAAGAACTGTGGAAGAAGGTATGTATTCTTAAATAGTTTATTTCATACATACATAATATTATGTATGTATGTGTGTAAACACATGCTTACAGCCTTGAATTCAGTTTATTTCAGTTCTGGAAGGATCAAGTGAATAGTAATAGTATGCAAGAAACTGATGGTGGATCTTGCTGCGTTGAGAGGGGAAAACCAAATCGCATGGAATGTATGAATGTATTATTGTCATGAATGTATTATCTTACCTCTTTATATATTGTTGTCCAAAACCATTAAACTGAACTAAAATTGTAGTTACTTATATATTAATATTTTGGTTTTTTTTAATAAAAAAAATCTTTAAAACAGTCTTTACTTATTGGCTATTTTTTATTACAGCAAACATAACATAAGGCTTTTTAAGAAAAATTTTTTATGAAAATTTGTTCTTTTAAAATCGCTAGTTCCCCCGACAGAGCGTAATTTCTTAATTGTTTCTCAATTATTAGATCTTGCAAATGTGACATGTGATATGTGGCACATAGGCTCCGTCTTAATATAAAGCCTTGCTCCAAGGACATTTGTCCAGGGCAGTAGGTAGACATTTTTTACATGATTCAAACGTACAATTCAGTTTTCTCACCAACTTTCCGTGATTTTGAACATTATTGTGAAGTACATGAAATAGTGGATGAGTTTGTACCTATAAAAGAACTGGAAGTTAGAGAGTTTATGAAACGGCAACGTGCCAAAGATAAACTGTTCGTACAAACCTGCTTGCCATAGGGAATACACAACAATTGTAAAACAATTCAACAGCAACAGCAAGATGTATACGCCTGAGTTAATATGCCAATATAAGTATACTTTATATAACTTCTCCTTGCCTTAATGGTACGTAATCGAGCTTTTTAAGCGTGACCATTTATAAGGATTTTTATCTCGCAGAGCGATAAATCTAGCCAATTTTCTATATCTTGACACTTTTCTATGATTTTACGATATAATTCACCTTTAATATAACAATATAACCTTAATTAAGATGTATTTTTTAACAAAATATTTTATAAAACAAAATTATAAAACTTTTCATAAACAATTTGTTTTTATTTATGTACAAGAATAGGGTTGTCGTTTTTTGAAGCTAAAAAATTTTTTTGTATGAAAAAATATAAACTAAAACTATTTTTAACATATTGGCAACAGTACGATTTAGTGCATATTGAGGTAGTTTAGACGAGAACAATTTTTAAGCCGCATAATTTTTGTTCTTTTCCAAATTACACGAGACTAATTCATCTGGCACAAAATGTATTCGTATACACAGTTCTGTGTGTGTTAGTGTTTTTAGTATTCATTTAACATTTGCTGTTTTTTAATTTGTGTGTGTATTGGTTTTATGCTGCTAATGCGGGGTTGAAGCTGGTTGAAAAGTTATGCCAACCGCAAAACCACTCTCTTTGCCTCTCTCACCAACAAACTGGCATGTTATGCCAGCACAATTATGCCCGTGTAAATCAGGGCATTTGACATAAGGGCGAATTAACGTAAGCTGCATGACAAAGTCGAGTCGCATTATACAAACGCTTTTCATTACGTAGTCGTCCATGAATTGGCTCGCCGTGAGTCGCCTTTGTCACGTTCTTCAAACAGGCTATTAGTAATATTTAATCATATTTCCTCTTTAATGTTCAAAACATTAATGAGTATGTAGTGGTTGTGCTTTTTCCATAAATATGTTCTTAAAACTACAACTAATAGGAACAAATGAAGAGATAGTAAACAAGTATCCTTTAACATTAATCTTTTCCATTTGTTTTTCGCTATCCTTCAATGTAACGTTCGTTTCCAAAAAGGATAAAATATTATAGTTATATTTGACTCGTCAGGACCAGGTGTCTTAAAAGTTGGATTTTAAACAAGTTTGAGGAACAGAATTTAAAAATATTTTGCACTTTCCAAAAATTTTCAAAACAAAGGCCTTTTGAGGTAGGCAAAGTTTGTAGCGTTCGTCATTGTAAGTAAAATTTTATACAAAAACTAAAATTTATAAATATTTTTTTTTATTTAGTATTAAAAGATTGTATAGTTCATAATCGTAAATAATGCTTTATTTTTAAAAAAAAAATATTGTTATGGGTTCATTAGCACCTCGTTCATATTTCTATACCATCTCAGCAGAAAAATAAATTATGCTTGTACATTACACCTGTTTAAGTTGAAATTTGGAAAATACAAACTCATAGTATGCATTCTAGCATCCAAATTTAGAAGAAAACAATTTGGAAACGGACGACTTCAAATTTTTTGATTTTCTTGTTGCGTTTTTTCACAAGACTGTTCACAAGTGAAAAGAATACGAGTTTTTTTTTGCTCAAAAGTGAAAACGAAAAACTCTAAAAATTTCAAATCGTCCATTTCCAAATTGCTTTCTTCTAGAACACATACTAGTCGTATTTTCTAAATTCAACTTTAACAGGTGTAACATGTGTTTTAACATCCGAACTCACAAGCAAACATGTGAAAACGATGTGGATGCCAGAGCATAGACGAATTTCATTTTAATTTTTCTTCTCTTTAGAAACTCACATTAATTAATAAAAATATTTCATTCAATAAGAATTGAAAATACTGAACTTACTCCCAATTAAGAAATTATTCCTGATTAAAATTCACTCTAGTTCAATTAAATTTAATATGTATCACTTGCTAAAAATTGTTTAAAAATGATGATAGACCCCTTTGATACGATATACGATAGATACATAATATCCTGAACAGCATTGTTATTTGTATTAAATAAATAATTACATAAAATTTTTTATATTTTATTCAAATACATAACTACCCAGCAAGAAATTAAAAAAAAGGTAATCGAGTTTGGAATTAAGCATTTTTGGTGGAAGCATTTCCCTACTGGATTACCAACTTAATGATTTTAACAAGGCGTGAGACTAAAATAATCGATTCTTGAGAAGTACTTGCATTTTTTTTATTTGTCAACATTTTACGTAATCTATTTCGCCTAAAAAAATCATTTTTTTCATATAGCAACTTGCACGTCATTTTTTTAAATTTTAGGTAATGTGATTTGTAAGCGAGTAATGAAAATTGACAATCAGAAAAGTAAGTCATTATATGGCAAGTAGTTCTAATGGTAATGTGTAATTTTTTGCTGGGTATGGAAAAATATGTCATGTAACGAATGTAACGTTACGTATCAACTATTGCTTGTATACAAGACATTTACAAAATAATTTCAACGCAACAAGCACTAACCCAAAGCGAAATTTGTACAGATCAATTTAAGTTTTGTGATTTAGAAAAAGCGTGATTCATTTCGCAGAGTTTTGCATTTTCATAGATGCGAATCAACACCACTTCCTTTTTTGGTAACGTTCGTATCACTTTTTGTTTGCTAATATCTCAGAAACCTATTTATACAAAAATACAGATTTACCAATCAATATAAAATCAGTCCAATGCTGTTCAAAAATTACAAAATTAACAAAATAAAATTTTTGCTTTAGGTTTTCTTCCCCATTTAAGACGTACGACAGTAACGTTCGTCACCCTGGAAATGCCCATATGTATGTACATATCACTCCTTTATTGCAATATAGTCATATCTCAAAAAATGCGTTTTTGGAGTTAGCAAGAAAGAGTGATATACGAGTGCATCGCTTATTCGCCAATGTGCTTAAAAAAGCAGCATTAAGGTGTTTTCGGTGAAAATTTATGTTTTTTTTATCATAACAAAACATAGACAAACTACTTAATTTCAAATTAAATGCCTACAGCGATCTTGCTTGCTTTGTTGGCTTTAAAAATGGCACAATTAGAAGAAGTTCTGTAAGTAAACAATTGAGACAGCCAATTGACAAACTCATAGCAGTTTTTTTTAATATAAAATAATATAATTAATATCACATACAAATTTTGTTTTTCTCTCAAGAGTTGAGTACGCAAGATATTTGTATGAAATTTTCACACAATATGTACTACATATTAGTGTCCTGCACAAGACTATTTATAAGACCTTTCAAGACGAGAGATTTTTTCAAATGCTTTACTACAGCGTAATATTCTAAAAGAATCGCTAAACAACACTGTTGGCAAGACAAAACAACCGAAAAAAATGTCTTGCCAACAGTATTGCTTAGCGATTCTTTTAGAATATTACGCTTTAGTAAAGCATTTGAAAAAATCTCTCATGTCTTGAAAGGTCTTATAAATAGTCTTGTGCAGGACACTACTACATATGTATGTATAACGATATGAGGATCAATTCAGCCTCATTGACTCAAAAATCCAATTTTTTGGGTTATGACGTTGTTTTTTTTAGTAAATGAGTGATATGTTTATAAGTTTATAATACTGCCACTCAAAAACGGGACCTAAATAATTGTTATGGCATTTTCTTTTCTAGAAAAAAAAATATTACATTTATTTCACTTTTCAATGAAAATTCGTAATAAAAAGTTTTTTTAAATAGAGAGAGTTTGTTAGAAATTATTATTGCATGATTTCTTACAAACGTAAATTTTTTACTTTAAACGAACCCTAAGTTCCGCTTTTATTAATAAAAAATGTTGCAGTTTTTATAGAAAAGAAAACGCGATTAATTAAAGTAAAAAGTAACAGTTGCAGTTTTAATCGAAAAGAAAACGGGATTAATTAAAGTTTAAAGTAACAGTATTGCCATATTAGTTTTACAACCCATAAGAGTGTTTCAAATACACATACAATAAAACATTTAATGCAATGTTAAAAAAATTAAACTCACCTTGTTATAAATGTCATTATCATCAATAGATAGCCCAATGAAAATATAAACCAAATTATAATGAATATTTGATAAACCAAAAACCAAGCGCCAAACACGTTAGTCTGCAAACACAAACAGTATAGTATAACTTTTGAAATTGACAAAGATTTTAAAAAAGTTACCTGATGTGGCTGGAAAGTGGGTACATAATCACCAAAACCAATGGTGGTAGTGGTAACATAAGAATAGTAAAATGCCAAAGAATAAGACCAGCCTTCAAAATATGAAAACACCCATGCAGGTATAAGTAAAAAAAGCGTTATACCCGGCACTAGAGCTATTAAAATGGTAGAAATTAAACCTAGCTGGGGTGGCACATAATGTTTGTTATTGGACATTTTATATTTCTTATAACGGTGGTATATGGACTGGAACTAAACGTAACGAAAGAAAATTTAATATTCATGAGGTGTTATGAAAATTAATAAATATTTTGCACTTACCGTTTTTCCAAAATATTCACCCAAGCCAGCAAATAATATACCATTAATCGGTATACCTATAACCGAATAAACTATCATAATCATACGTCCCAAAGTGGTGGTTGGTGAAATATTGCCATAACCCACGGTCGAGCAGACCGTAAAGGCAAAGAAAAATGCATGATAAAATGTCCATTTGTAGTAGGGTTCAGCATCGTCTTTGGTATGATCTGTTACCGGCTTACCGCAGTAGTCGGTAATGCGTTCTAAAATTTCATTTTGTGTAGTTAAATTTTTATCTTCTAGCTGATCAATTAAATAGGCTAAAAAAAACCAATTAAATTTAAATAAGGAAAGCAGAAGTTTGGTAACTAGAAGTATAGTTGGGTAAATTTAAAGAGCACAAATTTCGAACGGCACTAAAGATCAGGGATTCCCAACAACTTTTGTTTTTTTGTTTTACCGCGTACCGCCATTAATACTTAAGAGCGCATTCGGATTTTTGGGTTTTATTTTTAAAATCGCATCTTTCGAAATAATTTTGTGGCATATTATGCAATGTGTTTTCATCGTTTTAAATATTCTTCACAGTAAAAATTATATCTTACCCTTATTTAACATAAAGTAATTTTTTTTAGTTTTTATTACATTTTTATTTAACTTTTATCGATATCCCTTTATCTTTATTTTTTTGTGCGTAATCCGTTTTGAACCCTGCCCTAATGGGTCTTATCGCTGTTGGCGTAATATGACATGTTGTTCCTAGATTATATTGATATGTTCACATAAGTTGTCCAGCTTTTACCATAGCTACAACTCTGCCAAATATTGTTATGAAAAATTAGGAGTCCTTGTAAGTTATTCTAAATAAGGTGAAACAATTTTTTTTCTTTTACTTTTTCAAAAAAAAAAAAAAAAAAAAAAAAAAAAAAATGCAGGAAAATGAGTCATTTTTAGATTTTAATTGAATTATAGTGAATTTTTAATCAGAAATAATTTTTAGTCAGGCTTAAGTTCAGTAATTTCAATTCTTTTTATTTGAATGAAATATTTTTATTAATTAATGTGAGTTTCTAAAGAAGAGAAGAAAAATTAAATTAGACTTTAGACTTAGACTAGACTGGGAGAAATACCGATATTTTTCTGTGCAGCAACGCACTTCATCAGCACCCTAGTCTATCTACTTGGGTAGAGATTGTTATTAACATCAGCTATTTAACGTAAATTCTAATGAAACGGAATGTGAGAAATGATTGTTGTGTACAATTATTGATTTACCTTTGGTAAATACATATGTAAGTATCACTATTTATTTCCCCTGTTTTTCCATATTTTCATTTTTCTATTTAATTTATATTACTCTACTCACGTATGTTTAACTATTCTTGCTTATCTTTTACGATCATCACATTAATTATTTTTACTTATTCGATGTACCGTCGCTACATGCATGTAAGTATTATAGTAGTGGATATTATGTTACTTTGTTTTTGCTTCGACCGTTTATTTGGTATTCCAACATTTGTGATTGCCAAGTAAACAGTGATTGCCAAGTGAACATATTTTTGTTACGTGCCCATGATTCTTTAGAAACTCACATTAATTAATAAAAATATTTCATTCAAATAAAAAGAATTGAAATTACTGAACTTAAGCCTGACTAAAAATTATTTCTGCTTAAAAATGCAAGAATTTTTTTTTTTTCTATAATGTTTATAAGATTTGTTTAGTGGACTCTTAGCTACATTATTGTCATATATAGTTTAGAACTATCAGCAAGTCTAAATTATCTGTTGATCAATAAAAACAGTTGGTCACCAAAATCGCCAAACTGAGTAGTACAATTAATCCCACATTCCTGTCAGGATTCATTATCCTGCAGAATCGTACGACTTTTGAGAGAATACAACCCTGGTATGATAGAACTTATGCAAATTTTCAAAAGACAACAAGAATTCATTAGATCAGCCTTAAGCCTTAAGAAAAATAAATCAAACGACCTAATGTATTTTATCCACACACAATAACGATTAGCAAACAATCAATTATTTTTTATATTTATTTATTTTTAACGCCCGACTAAAAAAGGGGTGTATAAGTTTGTAGTGTGTGTCTGTGTATCTGTGTGTCTGTCCGTGTCCACGTACAGGGCAAACGGCTAGACCTATTTTCATTTAGTTTGAAAGATGAGTTTATCGAGAGGGTTCTTAGCTATGTTTGAAGAAAATCGGTCCAGCCGTTTAGAAGATATAACATCTTTTCTGAAAAAAGTCGGGGATTTTTAAAATTTTTAATTTTTGTTATTAATAATTATTATTATTATTAATATATAATAATTAATTATTATTAGTTATTTTCTGATATTGTGCAAATATTGAAATTTTTATCCCATCGTTGTATCGGAACTCTCGGCGCTACCGAATCATGATAACCGAACCTTTTTGCGGCCGCAATTGGCATTAGCTGCCGCAATGTTAGTGTCATTAATGTGCTAATTAAAGCATTTACTTGAAACGTGTTTCACAACACAAGTGAGGTGAACATTCGCCCAAGAGATTATTTATACTTTATATTGGTATCAATAAACGTGAATGTTAAAAATATCTCTCGCATGTTTGAGAATTTTCCACACAAAATAAAAAATGTCACAGCCTATTTAAAAAAATTGTTTTTCGAATTAAACACTTCCATTTTTTTCTTAAGATTTTATTTAATCAGTTACAAAAGAAAAATTTTAAATCCAAGACCATTTAAAGTTATGAAAACAAACTTTACACTTTAAATACCTACTTTTGAACTTACATTGTGCAAAAATTATCAAGTTTTTTATATTTCACACATTTTATATCAGGCCGGCAAAATGATCTTCAATCGAGCATGAAAATACTTTTTATATGAATGTATGTATGTATGTACAACGAAATCATCAAATAAAAATTAAATTAATTTAACAAACACGATAGATAAACAAATCAGCCAGCCAAGCAGTCAAAAAAATGCAAAAAAAAGCCAATCCGGAAATCAAAGCGAGTGATACACAAAATGTTATCATCAAATCTACAAAACTCCCGCTGACATATTTACTCAATATGTGTGTGTTTGTGTGTGTGTGTGTGTGTGTGTGTGTGTGTGTAAGTATAACGGTTCATGTTTCACACAAAAACAATTGTAATTTGTTTCTTTTCTTTTTCATCACTATTATTTTGATGTGACATTGCTCAAACTTAAAAATATTACATTAATTGTCCGATCCATGAATGAATCTTGTTTGATAGACTGACTGATAAGATTAATTGTAAAAATTAGGTGTGTTTTGTGTACAAATTAATTAATTTATTATTATTTAAAACGTTTAAACTTTTAACATATTATAGCACTAAGCATGTGCGTCATTGATTGTAAGGTAAAAAGTAATCAAAATTGAATAGATGTAAATTAAAAAAAAAATTAAAATCGCTTACAAGCGATTCTGGTAACATCTGCACTTCTACTTTGTTGTTAATCCAACAACTTGATTTTTTCTTAAGATATCCATAGACTATGCAATATAATTGAATGCTTTATTGCTATTATTATTGTCGTTTTTATCCACACTATTCAATAAATTGTACAATGGCCCTTTATCGTGAATAAAAGTGGAACAGTTATTCACGGGATATAGAACTTTTTCATAGCTTGGGACTGGCACGAATATAGTGGTATCTATCAAAACGGAGTCTCACGATTCTACTTGATTGCTTGTAGGTATCATGTAAGCCAACCAACAAAAAAAATATAAAAATAAAACTTAAAAACAAATTCAACCGACTTCAAAAATAATTTAGATTCAGTTAAATAAAACATTTTTATATGTGCTACCTACAGCGCTATGCGAACGAAGTCCATGCCAATAAAATATTGGTAACTAAACGTAAATATGTACATAAATGTGGAGTTTGCTAACGTGGTAAGCACCGACTTTAAACAGCGCTATAGGTGGCGTTTTTTTTCATTTTGGCGTTTTTTTTCATTTTGGCGATTTTTTCGAATTTGGCGATTTATTTTAGTGTTAGAATTTTTTTTTAATTTTGGCGATTTTTTTCGTTTTGGCGATTTTTTTTTAATTTTTGGCGATTTTTTTTTTTTGGTTTGGCGATTTTATAATTTTCGGTTTTTTTAGTTTTACCGTTTTTGAAAATTTCAAGTGTTTGCCTCTTACGGTTTCCAAGATATAGCAAATTGTCAAAATTACATAGTCAAAATTGCATTAACTGATGGACCACCCTTTAATTAAAATGTTTTTAAATTTTAGTGTTAATTATTGTAGTCTGTATAAAAATACACTAATTTTACAAATTTCAAGTTTCAATATACATATGTTCATACAATTGTATGTAAATTACATGGGATTTTAACATTTTTCGTTGCTCGTTTTGGAACGCCCTTTAATTTTTAATTCTCATGTATTTGTTGCCGCTACAACGGCCAAGGTTCTACATACTCTGTCCGAATTTCAGTTCCGTAGCTCTTACGGTTCCTGAGAAAATACCGTGTGACGGACAGACGGACAGCGTAGCGAAAACAATAGGGTTCCTTTTCACCTTTGGTGTACGGAACACTAAAAACAACAACAGCTACTCAAGAATAGAGTGTTGCCACACAATTATTTATTTATGACCGGTTGCAGCCAAGTTAATAATTAGTATTTTTTTTTTTTGGAATTTTTACAATTTAAGTTTATTATTATTTATTTTATTTAACTGATTCGAAATTTTAGTGCCTATTTTTGAAGTCGACTAAAGTTCTTTTTAAGTTTTATTTTTAATTTTAAATGGCCAACTAATGATATGCATTTATATATGTATATTTATTAGGAATTCTCAATATTTTAAATTCGTTCATTCGCATTACGAGTATTATGTGTGCATTGGCGTAGCTATATATTTTTTTCCTTCGGGGGGGTGGGGGAGGGGGCATTATGACGTGAATTTAATGAGTAATATTAAAAAATAAATACATGCAATTTTTAATAATTCTAAGGTGGGGAGGGGGGGCTACAATGCCCGCCTATGTATGTGCGCGACTGCATATTCTTTGTTACTGTCTTAGAATAACTTCATACATAGCCTTTAGTCGAATCTTCAAAAGTCTTATCTCTTTCTGATTAAGGCGCAGACTGACACACCCAGTCTAAGTTGGTATTCAACGGGAAGGAATGAAAGAATTTAAAAACAAACCGCTGAAGAAACTAGTTCAGAGCATTTGCTTCCATCCATGTTCGCCTCTTGAAGTTGATAAACTTTATGGTTTAGACGTCAACTGGAGCAATTTAAGAACTAAAGTTTAATTCTTTGAATAACAACTAACAATATTATATTTCAATTGCCTTTTGATAAGCCAACGAGTAATAAGAACATTTTATTGTATTTTTCAGATTAAGAAATATGTAATGGAAAAGTTGGCGCAAATGTTTAAATGTGTCAATAGATTATTTTTATACTGATATTGAGCGATAAACCGAACCTACCCTACTACCATTATGTGGAACGATAACATACATATGTACATATATACATATATGTACATACATACATATATACATGAATATATACATATTTATTGCTATTAATCCGTTTAAATTTTAAGGTGTAATAAAAAATTATATATACATATAAGTATATATGTATGTATATTTTTACAAAATATTGTGAAACTAATGTTGAGTACACATCTGGCATTTCTTGTATTGTCATTTTGTGGTGCCATTTTCAAAATTTATGCAATGCCGTTCCCATTATGATTTTTTTTATATGGAAAGCAATGCCACACAACGAAAAATATCGAAAATGACAAATGTTGCCACCAGTATACACTATTGCGATGGCACAAAATGTCATCGTGTGCCCTCGGCATAAGTAATATGTGCAATATGTCTACATATATGTATGTATGTATATGTCTTGCCTGAAATAAATAATTTATGCTTATATATAATAATGATAATACAGAATAATCATATTATTGATTTTGAAGAGGTCTGGCGTTAGCAAACCCTCTAGTCAACCTAGAACAATATGTCTCTATGTCAATTAGAGTTGAGCGATATTTAGAAACCTGTTACTTTTTCACAGCGATTGAAAAATCACAAATCACAACTGTGACTGAATTGATCAAGTAACAGGTTTTGAAAATATAGTTCTTTCATACAAACTGTGATTGTTCTTGCATGCTTACTTTACAATAAATAAAGCTACCACATTAATTTTTGTTATACCTTCAGCTTTTGTCATGAAAAAAATCGTCAAATCGCGTCAAATCATCTTTTCTGGCAACTATGTACAACTCACATTTTTATATTTGCAATTTTATTGTCTCTCTGCCTCTTATTTGAACGGGGTTGATTGCTAATCAGTGTGCACACTTCTACCGATATTCGGTAGATTCTACCGAATATGTTTGTGAATTTAACAATCTACCAATTCTACCGAACAAGGCCTGAAATCTACCGAATATTGTTATTTAGTAATTTAAGTCAATATATGTGTAAATTGCCTATTTTGTCACATAGCAGTGCGGCCGCAGAGCGGTAATTTTCTGTCATGAAAATCATTAAAACAGAACAAAGAAATCGGTTAAAAACTGAAACTATAAGTAACCTAATATATGCCAAAGAATTGTGCCTTGGGGATGAAATATTTATTCCTACCAATGATTTAATAATTTTTGCACAAAAGTTTAAATTCATAAATGTCAAATAAAAGTTATTTTAGTAGCTTTATAAAACCTATGTACAAAGACTTAATTCCTGTTATTTATGCATATTATTTTATGTATGCATAGCACATCTATATAAAGGGTAAGGTCAAATAACTGGGGATGACACTTTTTTTATTGGAAATGCTTCATTGTTTATGGCAGTTTAATTTCCAATCACATCTGAAGTTTTAAATGCGATTTTGGAACCTGTTTAGTTTGATACTCCTTGCACTTACCCTTTATATATAAGTACATATATTTTGTTATTTTTTATGTTGCTCTGAATAAAAAAAATTTTCTACCAAATTTCATTCAAATCTACCGATTTTTTTTTGTCGAATCTACCGTATTTAAAAAAAATTAAGTGTGCACACTGTTGCTAATTGCTTGTTCTTGCTGCTCTTCTTATTAGTATTTATCAAAACACCAATACTAATAAATACTTTTAAAGCAGTAGAGCTGAAATGTGTTAAACCGTGATCACAGTCACTGTTTAATTTCACTGCTGCTCTTCTTATTAGATTTTCTCAAAATAACAGAACTGCTACAAACAAAATGCTGCTAAACTGTGATCACAGTGACAGTTTAAAAGAACAGCGATTTAGAAATCACGTTCACAAGGAGCAACATTATTAAAAAATCACGCTATCGCCCATCACTAATGTCAATACTCTTTCTTCAGGGACAATTAAGCTTAAATTAGACGTGGCATAGCCATAACGCCATAACCATAACCAAACCAAAATTCAATTGTTGCCTGAGAGTCAACCCAACTTTGGCACAATCCAATTATATTTTAGTATTGTGAATCTCAACTAATATTTAATTGAAAATATTATGGCTCAAGACAACTACAAACTCAACCAAATACAAAAAAAAAAGTTTTGTCAACTCTCAGATAACCAAAACGAGTTGAGTTGAGAACTGCAATATGGATTTAATTTAATTTTCGTATTCTATATTATAAAATATACTTTGTGAGTACATATTTGTAAAAATAAATTTCTTTTGATTGATTTCTCTCATTTCCTTTATAGTTTATTGTTGCTTAACAAATGGCAGTGCTGCCAACTCACCACAATCTCCACGTAAATATATGATAAATGTTGATTCTGTTGTTGCTTTTTATCAACATACCAAGATCATTTATTATTAACTCATGAATAGTTTATTTATAAAATTAATTAGCACGTGTCTTATGAAGCTCTAAGATAATCATAAAATTTTGCAAAAAATTTATTTGAATACAAGCACACGATGAATAAAGTTTATAAATAATAATAAAAATGATTAACAGTCAGTTAATAGAAGACAACTTTAACAATAATACGCGCTAATATTTTTACTTTTTGGGGTTGTAGATTATGGAAGTTTTTTGTTAAACATCGTAAGAACTGTTAATTTATTTTCGTATATCGAGGTTTTTCTTGTCATAAACGCCGAGTTTGGCGACTAAAAAATTCTAGTCGTGTGCAAAAAAAAAGAAAATGCAAAACAAAAAAGTAGGGCACACATGTGCACAAAAAAGCGTAACCACTAATTACTAATGAAAAACTGTTTGATTCAGACATGTATTTATTGATTTAACAAAATTGTCTATTAGTTATGTAGGAAACTGTTTAACTCAAATAAATACGTGTTTTTTATATAGGGTTTATAAACCAAATTTTTTATGAAAAAGTGTTTTAAAAACCTCTTATAGATCAGAAATATGTATTTCCTATAAACAAGCCTTTTAATATTGAATATTATTATTATTGAAGAAAAGACAATACAATTTTGCAGAATATTTAAAACGATGAAGATCTACCACATTGTATAGTATGCCACAAAACAACTTCGAATAGTACGACTTTTGAAAGGATCTAAATATTAATGGGATAACGCGGAAAAAATTATTAGCAAGAGGTCCGTAAACCAAAAGTTGGTGGGATACCCTGTATTAGAGCTTTATATCAAATCCAATATGACCGATATCGAAGAAAAAATTTGACAGTTACAGCCTGGCCGACGTTGTCGATAAGAAAATTTCGATCGACAAGTTCTTTCGAAAACAACAATAAAAAGAGAAAATGTGTTTTTGTTTTCAATATACATAATTAAGCGATAGAAAGTTTCTTGTCAACATCATGGGTCAGGCCATTGCTTTCATTCTTTGATTTCGTCTACGACATTTTTATATTAGTTTAAAAATATTTAATAGTTTACGTGTTACTCGCTCGTATCTTTAATTTAGAACCAAAAGGTAAGAAGTCTAAATGCCTTAAGGATATCCGTAATAGAACTGAATATGATGTCTTTACCAGTTTTAATCACTTACAATGTATTCTAGCACGTTCCCTTTGATCCTCTTGTATTTGTTCAGCTTCCAAACGATGTTCGATGTGATAATAAATACTAGCACCAAACATTAAATATGATATATAAAATATTAACAATAAAATCCAACGTTTGGGGGACATCATTCTTCGCTCTCTTCGACCAGCTGCAGTACCATTAGAGTGCTTGCAACACTCAGCGAAATTTTTGTTATTTGTATGATATTTTGGTACACTTTGCTTGCTGGATTTTTCACCACAATCACAACGTGACTGTGAAGATAAAATCACAGGAGCTTTGGGATTGCGGCGGGTAAATGGCAAATATATATTAACCATGATTATTATTATTATTATTATTTTTTTATTATTATTGAATTATTTAATATAGTTTGTATTTGTTAAGAAAATTATTGTATAAAAAAAATTATTGAAAAGTAAACGTTTAAAATTAAATTTTTTATTTTAAACACAAAATCACGTTTTCCACTATATCACTTCTGTTTATAAACTGAAATTCTTAACATTTTAATATAAAAATTTCAGTAGAATGTTTCTCTCTTTTTTTTTTTTTGCTTATTGTTTAAAAATGTTTTAGTTTAAATTAAACAGAAAAACAAAAACAAATATCCATAATCATATCGATACTTTAGTTATCTGGCCATAAAATACAAAACGCCAATTAAAAAATTATTAGTTTAGTAGCAAACAAAGTTACGAAAAAAAAATAACCAAATAAGCAAATCAACTGGTGAAAATCTAATTATCGATGGTAAAGTTCAAGCTTTAAGCAAAACTAGGTTGCATTCTCTATACTTTAATACACTCACTGGATCAATCAGCCACGTACGCCGATGATAATGGTGTAGCGCAATTCGTAAACAACATGTTGTTCCGTTCTTAAAGTATTTGATAACTAAACTTCAAATGTAAATATCTTTTAGAAATAACATTATTTTTTTATTGACTGAAAAAAAACACAATCTTACTTAAGATCGCCCTACATTTGAAGAATTTGGGAGCTTGTAAACACGAAACGCCGCTTGTGAAAGCTCAGTTTTTCTTCTAGCCTGCATGCATAAACCATTTTGTAAGCGAAGATACAGATTTATTATAACTATTTTTTCCGTAGAAGCCACTGTACACTGTAGGGCAATATTCAAAAATATTGGGACGTTTAACAATAGATTAAAACAATAAATTAAGCTTGAGCCCAGCCCAGCTTGTAGGCAGCCCAAAGAATAGTTAGAGCTGTGATTCCGAGGAAGTTTTATAGATTTTTATTTATAAAAATATTTTTTCCAAAGGTTTCTGAGCATAACATACAATTTAATCAAACGAATTTATCATTATTCAGACAAATCCCTGTATAACGAACGATTTAATTTCAGGACCATTCGTTATACCGAAAAATTCCTTATATCGCAAAGATTTTTTTCAAGTGTTATTTTTATTATTATTATTTTTTTTACCAAATACAAACTAACAGTACGAAACTTTTTTTGCATTTACATTGTTCAGAGTTGCCAGAAAATTAGAATGGGAGAATTCTAAATCGTTCCAAAGTGTCCGCTAGAATGTTCTACAGAAGAAAAAATAAAATGCTAGGTTTTAAATTTACATGGGGTTTTTTTTTTAGCAGATTTTTGCAAAACTCGAATGCTCTTTTACGAAAGAATGTGCTTAATCTAGCAGTGAAAATGTTTTAGCAACAATGTTGGTGCTGTAGGTTTTGTTTAGTTTTTTTGCCGTTCGTTATCAGAGCACACATTTATCAAAACATTCACTATATAAGGTAGTAAATGTTATGTATATCGGATTTTCGTTGAAGCGAGATTCGTTATACCGAGAAAAATTTTTTTATTGAATAATAATGAAGGGGAAAACAAAATGAATTTCAGTTTCTATTTCTCTTCCCCTCTCACCAACAAAGAAAGAGTTTCCACCTAAATTATTTCAATATCTAAGTCGGTACATTCTGTAAAAAAAATATCAAATTACATCACCATCGGCTTTTCTATGACAAAAGTATGTCTAGTATTGCTATAAGAAAAGTGTGGTGTGACACAGTCGGCTTTTTCTATAAATAGAAGTGAGCTCTGAAACAGTCGACTAAAAGAGTGCTTGACGCAGTCGGCTTTTTCTGTAAGAAAAGTGTGCTGTGACGCAGTCGACTTTTTCTGTAAGAAAAGTGTATTGTGACACAGTCAACTTTTTCTAAAAGAAATTTTACCTTTTTGCGTAATATACATAAATCAATATATAAATAATTTTATCCAGTACATTTTGCCACCTGCCAAGAAAAATGGGGGATTCAAACGATAACGATCTTAGGAGAATCATTGTATCATAATGTTTTAAATCATATTAATATAATTAGAGCTATGCTCTTTATGTCAGACACAGGAGCTAGGAGATGGTTTACGTAACAAAAATAATCGACACTATTACAATTATAAATTTATTTCTGTTTTGATTTCTTTGTTCACATTTTTTATTTTTCGTTTTCTTTCTTCTTCTCTGTTCGTAAAGAAGGATATGCCAGATGACTTACTAATAAGAACTTTACAAAACAGGCGTGCCAAGTCTGCGTTTAAATATGCAGATGTCCGTACATGCAAATATTTTGATTTATAAATAATAATAAAAGAAATAAATTTTATGAATATTAAATAAATAGTTTTACAAATAGAAATAATTTTATCGAATTGTTAACATATTAAATTTGTTTTATATAACTAAGTTGCATAGCTCTAAGACACCTCTCTTCTTTCTTTTGTTTTTTCTTTCAAACAAAAATTTTGAAACATTATGACACCATGACACTTCAGACTACCGTTTGAATCCCCCAAAAATGGGAATTTTATTGTACAATATCAATTATTGCACAATAATATTGGCAATGTATGGGTACCTTGAGTAAAAATAAGAATTCAATGTCTTGAGCTCTAGAACCATTCAAACTTATGGAAGCGAAATGCTACACATTTACCACTTTGCATCTGTCTGGCATGAAATCATTTTTCTTTAATTAAAAGTATATGTATGTACTGGGTGTTTTTTTTAGAGGTATGGAACTTCGAATTGAAATAAAACACAAGAAAATCGTTTTAATGTCCATCATTTTGGCTTTATTGGAAGGATAATTTTATGCCATTAATGTTTAAATATGATTTCGGGCATGTGGCCGCGGCGGCTGGCTCGAATAAAGCCAATTCTACAGGTCCAATTTTCAACCACTTTTTCGAGCATATGGGGCCGTATGTTGGCAATAACGCCACGAATGTTGGCTTCCAAGTCCCCTAACGTTTCTGGTTTGTTGGCGTAGACGAGCGACTTCACATATCCCCAAAGAAAATAATCCAATGGTGTCAAATCACACGATCTTGGTGGCCAATTGACAGGTCCATTCCGCGAAATTATGCGCTCATCGAATGTTTCCTTCAATAAATCGATTGTGACGTGCGCTGTGTGGCATGTAGCGCCGTCTTGTTGGAACCACAACTCATCCACATTCATGCCATCCAATTCGGGAACAAAATAGTCGGTTATCATGGCTCTATACCGGTCTCCATTAACGGTAACTGACTCTCCAGCATTATTTCGGAAGAAGTATGGCCCAATGACTCCACCAGCCCATAGAGCACACCAAACAGTCAATTTTTGTGGATGTAATGGCGTCTCAAGGGTCTCATGTGGATTCTCTTCACTCCAAATGCGGCAATTTTGCTTGTTGACGTAGCCATTCAACCAAAAATGAGCCTCATCACTGAACAAAATTTTGCGATGAAAATCAGCATCGAGATCAATCTCATTTTCGGCCCATACACCAAAATCACGACGCATTGCATGGTCTCGCGGCTTTAATTCTTGCACAAGCTGGATCTTGTAAGGTCGCAAGCCAAGATCTTTGCGCAAAATCTTCCATAAAGTTGATGGACAAAGCTCCAATTGCTGTGCACGGTGGCGAATCGATTCATTCAGGTCCTATTCAACACTTTGCTCTACAGCGGCAATTGTTTCTTCGGTGCGCACTGTTCGACGTCTCTGCGGATGCGTATTATCACATAGAGTAAACGTAGTGCGAAAACGATCCATGGTTAACCGAATTAGTTGCTCTGATGGACGATTATGTCGACCATAAAATGGACGGAGCTTGCGGTAAACTTCGCGAACTGAACCATTATTTTCGAAATAAATTTGCACGATTTGCAAGCGTTGTTCTTTTGTCAACCTGTTCATGATGAAATGGCAAACCAAAATATTAATCACAAAACCTAAATATTAATCACTTGACAGCTGACAAAATGGCCGCCAGTTAAAAAAGTGATGCCAACTTAAAGTTCTATACCTCAATAAAAAACACCCATTACATACGTATATGTTTAACATGCCCCATATCTACTTTTAATTCATAATTTCTTTTTCTTTTATTAATAAATAATACCTACTGCTAATAAGGATATGACAAATTTTTTCAGCTAAATAAGTTTAAGTGTTATTTATTTATATATTTTTTTTTTCTTTTTGACTATGACGTACATATGTATATATAAAGATTCCATATTTATTTGGCATTTACGAAGACAAAAAATCGAGTGATAATTATAAAATAAATATTTGATAAAGACGAACCTAAAAAGTAACGAATATTAACGTTTTCAGTATATATTTAATTTCTTAATATCATTTATTTTTACACATATGTACCTCCAGTATTTTGTTTAAAAATTTATAAAACATATGTATGTACATTTATTAGTGGTAATTATCTCAAGTGTGTTCAATAATTACAACAACAAAAACAACAAGAATCACATTTATTATCAAGAAATATTGAAAAGAAAAATTATCTTTTCAAGTGTCATCCAAAATGAAAACGTCAAGAATTCTTTAGATATAATAACAAAACAATCAGATACATTAACTAATCTAGCAAATAATTCATGCAATTACATATGTTAGTAATATGTACAAACATATGTCATTGCCTTAATATAGAGAAAGGCCCTAACTCATTTTTTCATTTTTGAAATCCAGTTTTTTGTATATATCGATAGAAGAACATCTCTAACTAGGGTCGCCAGTCGGGCTTGTTTTGGCTGGAGTGTCCCGCTTTTTAAGTACCTGTCCAGTTTCAAGCTAAAATTAAATTTGTCCAGCTAAAAAAATTTTCCACAAAATGTTCTTTATATTTATTGCTTTAAATTTCTAGCGATAAACTATACATCGACTATTGCTGTCTTCAATCAGTTTATAACCAATTGCCAAAGGATTTGTAAAATGACAAAATATATTCTTACTTTTTAATGAAAATTGAAAGCAATGAATTTGAAAATTTACGAAAAGTTGTATGTTTTGTGCCTTCAATACCAGCTAGTAAAGTATTTGAAAGAGCTTTTAGTATCGTAAGCACTTTATACAAAAAAGAAAGAAATCGAATGTATTTCGATCTTATTAGGGGAATCTTGCAAAGATTTTCAAGGATTTCTTCAAATACCTAAAGGTTTGGAATTAGCAAAATCCGTAAGCGCAAATACAAAATATATGTATGTGGCAGAAAAAATAAAATTGGCCTTTTGAGCTCAACAGTTGTGAAACTGTTGGCAACCGTTGGCCCCAAGAGTTACGTCTTAGAAACGTCTTGACGGATAATATTTAATTTTATATCTGTATTTCGTTACTTTATCGCATTTTTAATGTAAAATTTAACAAATATTTGCTCCTGCCACCTAAAAAATCATATAAACGGTATAACTCTATTCGATCAGCTGTTCAGGCTGAGCACAACAACATGTTGACTTTAGGAAGCGAAAAAAATTTAATGATGAAAAATTACTCGACTGTTGGGTGGAGCGGAACTACTCAACTATGCATTTCTAAGACAAATACACAACGGTTGCGCAACAGCTACGTCTTATAAATGCACCCATTTTTATAATTTTTTTCACCAATGTACAGACAAACGAAAACGTTTTTTTTTTTTTTTTGTTGTGTTTGGGTCTTTTTAGTATGATTTTTTCGTTATTTAATTTTAATACGTACAGCTACGATCAAATAATCCCCCTTATTGCGAATGGCGTCGTCGACGTCACATTAAGACGACACTAAAAATTGTCACTTCACAATAAGGGGGATTCCCCTTAAATTCTAAAAGGCTTATCTTTAAAACTAAATTGAACATTACAAAAAATAAATTATTTTGTAGACAATTTATGTAGTTTATACAAACATCTTTTCATTAATAGATTACATAATTAATGAATATGCTACGATGGTCGAACTGGAAAATCAAATTATTTTAATACATTTTCAAGATATCGGTTTGTCAATTTTTCTATATCTCGCTTTTTTTAGTACTAATCTAGTTGCTCAGCCGTTTTTCATTCCTTTTTAATTTTTGACCTTCAATTTTTTATTAGCTAATAAAATATTTTTTTTGCTTATTTTTTTATTACTTCAAACAAAGATATAACAAAATTAATAAACAATAAAATACTTCCTTAGTTATCAAAAATATTGAAGGTCAAAATTAAAAGGACTGAAAAACTGGTTTCTCTAACAACACAAATCTGGTTATACAATCTGTTCTAAATAGACGAAAACAAAAGCTAGATAAATTATCTACAAAACTCTTTTTATTTTTCCGTAATGTTCGATTTCGTTTTAAAGATAAACCCTTTTGAATTTTAACGTTAGATACCCATATTATTTCGTGTTACTATTATTTTGATCGTAGCTGTACATATGTATATAGACATGGATAAATGAAGTGAAAAATTTTAAGTTTAGTTTTATTTGGCTATGTTAATAGTGTATTAGAGTATTATATAAAAAATTTAAAAAACAATGTAAATATATATTTTTTAATAAGATTGTTTGTATAACAAAGGGTGCATTCATAAGACGTAGCTGTTGCGCAACAGCTGAGTATTTGTCTTAGAAACGCACAATTGAGTAATTCCGCTCCACTCAACAGTTGACTAATTTTCCATCACAAAATTTTTTCGCTACCTGTAGTCAACATGTTTTGCTCAGCATAAACAGCTGCTCGAATAGAGCTTTGCCATTTATATGCTTTGTGAGGTCGTAGTAGCAAATATTTGTTAAATTTTATATTACAAATGTGATGAAGTTTCGAAATAAAGATATAAAATTAAATTATATCCATCAAGCCGTTTCTAAGACGTAGCTGTTGGGGCCAACAGTTTCTAGCATTTGCACAACTGTTGAGCTCAACAGCTACGTCTTATGAATGCGCCCAAAAAAGGAACTATTCTTTCAAAATATCCAACTTTTTTTTTAATAATCCCGCTTTTTTAATTCAAATGTCCAGCTTTTTGTTAATCTCAATCTGGCAAGGCTATCTCTAACGTATAGAAAAATGCAAAAATCTCGATTTCAGAAATATTATTAGTTAGGGCCTTTCTATATTAAGGTAACGATATGTATGTATGTATACGTACATTTGTATGTAATTAAAATCTAGTTCTATATAATTTTCTTTTACATAACACTTTTTTATTTAATTGTTTTCTGTCAGGTGGAAGCTAGCACTAAGTCCTGCAGTCAGACAGACTTACGACATGTAACACATGGAACCATCGACAATGGGGTCATGCTAGCATTTTAAGCACCATTGGAATTATTCCTAAACGCATAGACTATTGCTTCCGAATCCCTAGTTAAGAGGAGAATTTCGATACACCTTGACGGGGCACTATTTCCCAACAACACAGAGAGCCCTTCATGTTTACACAGACGGCTCCAAACGGGGAAGGATAGCTGCCAAGGGTGTCTACATTGCGGAATTTGGGATCAAATACAGGTTTTATTTTATAACAAATTCGTTTTATAAAAAAATAAGTCCGAGACTTATTGAGCTGCCCTCGTATAAAGAGTGATAGTCGAACCACTTTCATGGTCATAGAATCCTCGCTTCCGAGAACAACAATAGCCCTAGATTGTCGATAATCTCTAAAAGAGATGGTAGAATATTTGAATATTAGGATAAAATGCATCCCGCTTAATAGAGGGTTTCAGGTAAATTCTACAGATTCTTACAGATTCCACTAGATATGCACTAACTCTCATGCAACATCGGACTCAGGTGCAAGATTGAAAAAGAAACAAATAAAAGGTGGACGAAAAGAAATAAGTGCAGACAGTTATGAACTCACTTAAATAAAAATAATATGGTTTCTTTGATTTCAAGAAACAAATCACGGTTTTAAAAGCCGTGTTAACTGGACACTGGCTCACAGGTATGTACAGAGATTAAGGGTTGAATACAATGACTTCTGCCACAGTTGCTAAGATATAGACGAAGAAGAAAATGCAGGATATTTTCTGTGTCCTTAACCGTAATTTTTTGGGAAAAACAACAAGCATCCCAAACATCCACATGGCAAAATTCGTCTTGTATGGGTGCCGGCCCACTACGACGTAATCGGAAATGAACGTGCAAATGGCCTGGCGAAAAAAAAACCAGAACGTTACGGGCAGTAACACTAATTAATGCAATGCCTTTCAAGGCAGCTAATATCGAGTTACAAAACTGGGCGAAGATGGCCCACAGGACGCGATGGAATATTGATACTGAGGGTAATCTAACCAAGATTCTATGGGCGACACGGAAGAGCACAAGACAAGTTAATTGTTGAAACTGAACAAGGTCGAACTAGGAAAGTCAAACGGTATTTTAAAGGATACTCTAATTTACGAGGGCATTTGTAGCGGATTGGAACCACAGATAACAATGAATACAGGGCATGCATGGAGGACACTGAGACAATGAAGCACTTTCTTTGTCATTGTCAGGCTTTTGCCTAGCCGACATACCGTTATTTTTTGGATGAAATCTTACGGGAAATTACCCATATTAGAGATATTGACTGGAAAAGTTTAAGAAACTACGTAAATGATAGTGAGTTCCTATAAAGGTGGGGTTCGTTTTTAATTAACACAAGATCGCACAACAGGCCTATACTGGCTTATGTTTATGTCCCGCAAATGAGCGTAATGGATCGGCTCTTCAACTTAACCTAACTGTTGGTGCAGCTATTGTGATAATGTTGTTGAAACTCCAGGAGCACATTCTGAAGGACTGTGAAGCTTTATGCCACAGAAGATACAGGCACTTGGGCAAACACCTGTTGGAAGATTCGGAGCTGCCAGCACTCGAACCAATGGCAATCTTGAGATTGCCCAAGAGATCCTAGACCTGCTCTGGCAAGGGATACATTAGATATTTTCGGTTCAAGTGTATCTTGTGTTTTCCGTACAATTCAAATTAAGATTCCGGCAGTGCCACACAAATACAAAGTTTAAATGCAGCCGCTATGGACTTGGCTTGCAGAAGCATTGCTCTCAAAGTTTTCATACCACTAAAGGTAGATTTTGTAAATAATCGTACAAACGATTTTTTCGTTTTGAAATTTGTGTGCAAAAAATATTTTTTTGGTTTTGGTTTTTTTTTTCATACAAATTTGAAATGTTTAGAGAAGAAATTTTTTTACAAAATCAGCCTATAAAAAAGCGCTTTTTATAGTTTGATATATGTATGTATGTAACTATAATTTAATAAATGTGCTTAACAAAAGCATATGGCAACACTGCTGGCAGAGCAAGTGTTGTTGATACAATTTAATAACAAGGTTAATTCACACTTAAAAATCGCCAATTGCAAAAATTATACTGGTCATATACGAGTACATACATACATATGTATACATACATACATAAATAAATATGTACGTAGTTACATATTTTGCTTATCACTTTTGCTCATACAAACACACACACATGTATGTATGTATGTATGTATATTTTAATTTAAAATCAATGTAAATACTAAAATTAAAGCAAAGTTATCAATTGAAGAGTGCAAATGCAAAATGAAAATAATTTATAATTATAAACAAATTTAAGCACGAGTTTACATTCATAACAGTTACATATTACTTTATCACCGATTTTTGTTTTTTAATTTATCATTGTGTTGTTTAATATATTGCTCTTTAAAAAATTATGGAGTATCACAAATTCTTCTTTTTTTTTTGATAAGATGTAATTTTTATAAAATTAATATAATTTATATTAATACCAATTGATTTCCTTATTAAATAACTGTCATTAAAAATGTCACCATTAAAATGTGGTTTATTGGAAATTATGAGGCAAATAAATAATTCGATATGTTTTTGGTCACACTATTTATTTAATAAATGGAAAAAACCAATAAATATAAAGAAAAGTTTTCTCTATAGTTATCAATATATTTTTTTAAGAATAATATACAATTTTCCATAAACGTTCGTCGAAATATTTCTCCAAAATGAAAAACCTTTTAATTCAGACACGTATTAATTGAATTAAAAAGTTTCCAATAATATTGGATTCTATGAATGTGTGTATGAAACTGTTTAACTCAATCCACACTTGTCTGAATTCAATGGTTTTCCATTAGTATTTAATGGTTATTTTTATTTGGGCAAATGTTTGCTCAAGTGCTGGCCTACCTTAAGATTTTATTTTTCTTTCCAAAAACCAAAGTCGTTATTTTCAATCATAAACCGATCTTTATCTTAAAAGGCACGGCTCTTGGTTTATTTTATTATTATTGGTTGAACAATTTATGCCCCCGCCCCCCCCCCCCACACAAATATTTTGTGCTTGCTCAGAATTTTTAAGGTACATTAGGCCAGAATTAAAGAAATTTTTTAAACGTACCATTTAGCTTAAGATAACTGTAAATTTGCACATTTTAAGCTTTATTTTCTTTAAAAAAAATTGCTCTAATTTATACAAATTTAAAGCATTAATATTTAATTTCTTAAAAAAATTGCCCCACCCTCTAAAATGTGACTTTTGACTGAAATAAAAATATAATTTTTTTTGATAAAAAATTTTTTGTCCCGCCTCAGAAATTTTAACATAAAACGAAGCGCCTAATGAAGTTATGAGTATTATCATTTATAGTTTAATGAAACACGCCTTAGAAATGATTAATTTGTTTCAAGGAACATTTTCAAATTTGTAGCAGTATAGGCTAGACTGCATTTATGACATAAAAATTTCGTAGAAAAAGGGTTATATAAATTTATTGGCCTGGCCCACCTCAGAAGTCTTGTATTCTCTAAGCCATAAAATATATTTTTTGCCTTAAGGTTTACAACATCAAAAAAAAAAAAAAACGCTAATGCACATATATGTATGTATGTACACATACATACATATCGTTACTTTTTTATGAAAAGGCCCTAACTCATTATTTTTTAATATCGAGGTTTTTGTATATTTCCATAGGAAACATCTAATATATCGAAAAATGCAAGGAACAAAAAAATATATTAGCGCGGGATAATTTTTATTATTTCAAAAAGAAAAATTATTAATGGAGAGTATCAAGGCCTATTTATACAAAAACACAGCAACACAAAAAACAACTTTGTGTTTCAGTTGTCAGAAACACGCACAAACATGAACTAAAGTGTATGGTGCGAACAGCTTTTGACAGTTAAAACACGAAAACACAGAACATTATCAGGACGATTGCGTTGACCTGATAAATATGCCTTGGAGAGTATTATGCCAACTTATTGCGGCGTTTATGTGATAGAATTAAGGAAAAATTCCGCATATGGCTCGGCATGGTTCACACATCCACTATTATGATGTTTAAAACCAATGAATTACAGTTCGAATTGCTTGATCTCGTATCTTAATCGCCAGATTTAGTTTCCTCGGATTATTTTCTATTTACAAACTTGAAAAGATGGCTCGGTGGTAAAAGACAATACTATAAACAGTGTATCGAAGCTATTTAAAATCGCTGGGAAAAGTATATGAAGCTAAAAGGAGATTATTCTGAGAAATAAAAAAATAATAATTTTGCGCCCTCACATTCTGAAATTATCGTCATATTATTGATTCCCTTCATAATTCCGAATGGAAGTGAAATTCATGTTTTTATGTCACAAGTTAAAAACATGTGTTAAATGTATCAAATGTAAAATTAGCTTCTTTTGTTCATACATAATTAATATAAAATATTTTTTCTTGTTTAATATTACAAAAAAATCTTCATTTATACTTTGTAAACAATATGACTTTATTAACACAATTATTTAAAAAAAAAAAAATAAAGAAGAGAAACAAAAGATAATAATTATTTCATTAGTAACCTTATTTATTTTAGAGTATTTAATTTTTACCAGAAATAATTTTAATATTACTAATAGATATTACGTAAGACATTGTGATTAAACGCCTTTATTTTAACATTTAATTATGCAATTGTTTACAAATAAAGAAGCGCATACATGTAAGATTTTAAAATCGGAAGAAAAAAATGTTAATGAAAAAATGCAGCAGTTGAGACACTGTTTGTTTGTGACGTATGTACGTAATGGTAGGTACAGACTTAAGGCTCAAGGCTCAGTTAGCCGACTGTAATGTAAAGTAACTGCAACGTAGGAAACAGTTGATTGACATTTTTGTATGAAAAGTAGGTTACGTTACATTACATCTCTATAACCATTTTCATTACTTTTCACATAACAAAATCGATCAGCTGTTTCTTACTGTTGCAGTTACATTACATTACAGTCGGCTAACGGAGCCTTCATTGTGCCCCGGCTTTTAAGTAGACGGAAGCCGTCAAAATAACAGGGGGTCATACTGTCAAATTCTAGCGAATTTACTTATATTTGCCGATACAATTGTTAGACTTTATATTACTATTAACTTTGACTGATTTCATTCAAACAAATCCATTGGCTAAATGTTTCAAATCTTTACTCTAAAAATTAATTTTTCTTTCTAATATCTGGAATGGCAGCTTAAGCAGACTTAAGAAAATAAAGCTTTATTATGCCGTATTATGTTTCAGTTTAGAATTGGCAATGGTTAAAATGGTACACATGCACAGAAAGGATTACATGAAAGTACAATCGTGCGTTAGAGCCTTTTAATTTCTCAGCAGCAGCATCAAAATTTAAGAAAAATACTGTTTTGCTTAAGTCGACTTAAGATATTATTCCATATTGCCACAGATATTTATTAGCTTAAAAAAAGTGTTAATTTTTTCTTGGGATGAATAGAAAGAAGTATGTATGTATGTATGTATGTATATCGAGAGTTTCGGAACAATATTTAAATTCAATAAAAATTAAGACGTGCAAAAATTTAAATATGACGTAAACGTTAATTAAAATTAAAAAATATTGTAGTTGTATATTTTATATTCGTACTATAACAAATTTGATTAAACGAGAAGAAATACCAAAGCAGGCCTCTCTCTTTATACGAGAGCAAGCAAAGAGTGCAACATTTTTTTTTTGTAAGAATTGACTTTAACAAAAATAATGTTCGGAGGAAAATATGAATTAAAAGTTCGGGTTAAGTAAAATTCAGTTTTAAATTATATCGTTGTATTTGCGCTGCTTAGTACTGAGTGGCAACGCTGTGTACTTTAAACAATAGCTAAAACGGGGTTGTTAAACAAACTAGTCTGGTAGCTTTTATTATCTGCAATCAGCTTATATAGTCCCAAATCACACTGTGTAAGTCTTATTGCTAAGCTGATTAGTTTCAGGGAGAGAGAGACGAGGGGAACAGCAACGTTTCTTTTCCCCCCGTCTCTCTCTCCTAATAAACTAATCAGCTTATCAATAAGATTTGCATAGTGTAAATAGGGACATACAAACTGCAGCCAAAAAAGTGTTACCAGCATGTTATTTTAGTTCGATTTACGGTAATTTTATAAACATCATAAGATTTGATCAAAAAGAACACTTGGTTGCTCTGTGGAATTGAAGTTTTAGCTTCAAAAATTTTATATAAAATACGGTCGAAATAAGGAGGTATGAAATAAGGCCCAAGGAAATAACGCCCAAATAAGAAATGAAATAAGCCCCAATAAAATAAAACCCAAAAAAAATTAAATAAGGCCCAAGAGAAAATTTATGAAAAAAAACACTTAAAATAATGAAATAAGGCCCAATGAAACAAAACTCAAGATGAAATAAAGCCCAAATGAAATGATATAAAGTCCAACCAAACTACAGATGAAATAAAACTCAAAATGAATGAAATAAAGCCCAATTAAAATTTCCTTAATTTTATTGGGCCTTATTTCATAGCGCCCAGAATAATGGTTAGCTTTATCCACTGTAAAACAGGGAGTATCACCGTCTATTAACAAATACACAAATACTGGTGAATTCAGAAAACTTGGGAATATTATTTTGGCATTGTGAACAAGACCTTCTTAGCAATTTTGAATGTCTAATTTAGACGATATTGAGGCACAGGGCGCTCCGAGATTGAACTTTATGATTTCTTAAGGCTTTCATAAATTTTCTACTATCCGTAAGATATGTATTGGTAGTGTGTTGTCCATTTCCTTTAGCCATTTAATACATTCCGTAACAGCCGTGATCTCAGTCTGAAAGACTGTATTATGATTCAGTAGACGAAAGAAGTTACGTACATTTTGACCACATGTCGTAGAATCCGCTACCCGATCGGTTACTAATTTTGTTCCAGTCTTTGTATGGGACAGTTCTAGGATTTTTCTCTGCTATTATTGCTCTCTCCATTCCATAGGATAGATTACTCTGGGTGGTCAAGGACTTCACATAGATCAGGATTGATTTTTAGCGATACCAGAGATGACAAGAAACCTGTAAGTATGGCAGCCTAGTTCTTGATGCCTGTATCGAATGACTCCCGCACAGATTTAACAAACTTTAGCAATATACACAATCTCACTCCCGATACAAGTTCAAGACTCCGAAAAGTGTGATCATCAAGACAGTTACATATATCTAGTGCCGAACAGTGGCACAGTAGATTTCTACTGCCTCAATAACCCGGGGTTCCTTACATTTCCTACAGGTACCGTCAAGTATTTATCCTATTTTTGACAGCACACGCAGCCGTCCAGCAGTGTCCAGTAAATACCTCCACTAGAAATCTACAGTTTGTCCTTCTTCTCGATTTGGGATCATAGGAAATCTACATGATTTTAGAAGTTTTGCAAGTTTTTGTAGTACACCAACCTTTCTCCGCTTCTTCCTTCATCTTAGAGTCTATGAACCCTTTCAGGTGTTAAATTGGTTTCCGGACATATACCGTTTCCTCCACCGGTAATTGAATTCTCCTTTTGGCCAGTGTATCGGTCATTTCGTTTCCCTCAATTCCCCAACGTATCTCAGGACCCAAGATATATGTACTCGTCTGCCAGCACATAACATATTTACGGCATTCCTACTAGAGGTGGAGAAAACATTGATGGTACTATCGATGTATCGATGTTTTTTTATTTATTTCTAGTTTATTACTTTTACTTAACATATAGGAAATTTGTTTCGTGGTTTATAATATAGGGTATTGGTGGCAACCGTGGGGTTATCTATCAAAAATGGAGAAACATCTTAAAAGTGAGTAGTGAGGAACTTCTGACTCCATTACAAGATGCAACTCTGGCTATTTCTGGCAGCAAAAATGCTACAATTTCTCTTGTCATTCCTCTAAGATGCGAGCTGCATCAAAAATTGCAAAACTTAAGACCTAATCTTAAAACTGCAGAAGTTGTCTGTGCTTTCGAAATGTTAAGTAGCCGTTTAAGTGATAGATTTGCACACTATGAAACACGGACTGTTCCCCGCATATCAACCCTAATAGATCCTCGATTTAAAAAGGATGGTATTAAGTCGGTTTCAAATTCAGATCAGGCAGTTAAGACTTTGGAGCAGGAGATATATACCGGGAGCAACTAATACCACCCGAATCTTCTGAAAACCCAAATTTTTCTTTTTTGCAAAACAAAATTAAGTCAAAAATAAAATCATCGCGAGCGGATGCCATTGTAATTTTGAGACAGCACCTCGAAAATATAAATGAACCAGAAGAATGCGACCCTCTTTCGTTTGGAAGGTAAATTTAATAAATGTAATTATACTTAATATTCTGAAATTAATAAACTTTTTTTAGACGAATGCAGAAAGTATAGTGGCTATCAAAGAGGTAGCAAAAAAATATTTATGCGTACCGGCAACTTCCTGCGAGTCGGAACGAATGTTCAGCAAGGCTGGCCAAATTATTTCCGATCGGCGAACGCGCCTCAAGCCGCTCGTGGTCGATAAACTTATGTTTATTAACAAGAACCAGTCAATTTTTGAAAATTTGTAAAAAAAATCTTCGATCTCTATTTTTTATAAACGATCTCTCATTTTTAAATTCGTTTGTGAAACGTATTATTATTTTAACCTATGAATTTAAATGTTGTTTTTTTATTATTTTAACCTATGAATTAAAATGTTGTTTTTTTTATTTTATTCAATAAATAAAATTTTAAATTTATTATTTTATTTATTTTAATTATTAGTATTTTTACCAGTTTGGTGTATTTCATTTGCACGTTCATTTTGCATAATTTACAATAGTAAGTGCGTTCGAGAACTCAAAAATTTGTAAAATTTTTTACTATTTTTTACTGGATTGCGTTCGAGTACACAAAATCCAGTAAATGAGAGGGCGAATTGAGAGAGAAAAGTGACAGTTCATTTACTGAGTAAATGCAAGTTTTTACGGGATAAATTTTTGCCAGTAAAATCCAGTAAAACGAAACCATATGTTTTTTTAATATAAACAAACAAAAGTAAAGGTAAACAAAATTTTTTAGTTTTTGATGAAATTTTTAAAATAACAAAAAAAAAACAAATGTATTAAGTTATAAGTTTAAGTTTGATGCTAGAAAAATATTCGGGTATGTTATGTATTCCACGTGAAATTAAAACGTGCGGAATTTCCATAGAATTTTTGGAAATATGTATGTATATTTTCTTAAGAAACATCGATGTTTCGCTTAAAAACATAGAAAACATCGATGGTAGCAAACATCGATGTTTCTCCACCTCTAATTCCTACACATGAGAACTACCGAGGAGTAGTTGCACTTTGCTGAAATTGCGTTAATTTGCTGCTTGACTGTGAATATATATATATATACAAGTATTCACACGCGCATTCATGGTTTGAGGGGTGAAAGCTAATTCTGCAGCCATTTTGGCTGCATAGATTTCCGCCTGGAAGATGCTACAGTAATCATGAAGCTTATAAGATTCCTCTATACTGAGCTCCGAGCAGTAAACCGCAGCTCCCACCCTTCCATCCATTTTTGAACCATCAGTTAAGAAATTAAAACTCTCCATTCCATACTTTCTAGTGGTATGATGATGCAGTTGGTTTTTACATATCTAATTGCGATTTTAATTAAGAAACATTCGAATATTTTATTCTGCAAAGCTTCCAAATAGCCAAACAATTTACTAATATACACACATACATACATATCTTTTAGAAATGTAACATAGAAATCCCTATGGCAAATTACTTCATAAACTATCGTGAATCTACCGTGAAATTTTTTTCTCAGTGAATTTAAAGAACACGAGAAGATTTCTAAAGCTTAAAACTTAATTCAAATTTAAGTTCAATAATTAGAAATATATACATTTTATTGAATTGGGTTGGATTGAAAGGTTTTCAGTGTAATTTTTAAATATTCCACCTGCAGCGGAAAAGGATTATTTATTTTTAAGTGCAAAAAATACCGGGAGAAAGTGAAAAAATTCCCCCAAAAAATATTATTTATGATAATGGGAATAAAAAAAAAACGGGAAACATTTTTGGGGAAAAATTATTTGTGATTGCAATTCTGGGCAAAGGGAAAATAGTTTGATATTTTAATCATTTTCTAGTGTTGCTGACTTTTACAATTTCATTTTACACCATCCGGTCATATCCACACTCAAAAAATCTTCTCTTGATTTAAAAGTTTTCATGTAAAAAATTTCAATATTTTTAATTACATAATAAATATTCAAATAACTATAACCGTTTATTTACTATTTTTCTTTTCAACTTTTTCTTTTTTCTTCTTACACATTGAACTTTATAAAGAAACGACAAAAATTCTCTTTCACTTGATTTTATGACTAAAAATAAAAACAAATGTAAATAAAGAACATAACTAAATTGTGTTTGGCATATTAATTATTTATTAACTTTTCAGTTTTTTTTATTTTACAAATTATGATAGCAATGCATTTTAGTTTGAATATGTGTCACAAAAAATGTTGGCCATTGAATGTTTAAATAGTAAGCAAATTACTGCCACTGATATTTTGGGTTGCCAATAAATTTAAAAGATTTAACCGTTAAAAAATAGCTGGATAGCTGGGGGTGGAGGGGGGGGGGGGCGTGGTGAGGGGTTTGAAGTTAGCTGTTTTCCTTCCAGCTATTTTGTTTTACCTTCTAATAATTTTTCAGAACAGGGGAACATGTCATAGGGAAAAAAATCCCAGGGAATTGTTATACAGAATCAGGCTGAATATCTCTAACAGCTGTTTAAAATATAATTGAGCAAAACAGCACCTAGTGGGAGTATTTATATTATATTAAAATTGGAGCCTTCATACTTATATATAGCGGAAACAATCGGGAGTTATTTGATTTATTATTAAACCCGGGTGACAAGCGCATTTACAACCTACATTTCTCCGAATTCCTTGATATTTTGGGTCCCGATAACATTCCAAAAGCTTTCAGAAACATATCCTCCTGTACCTGCGCTGCTTTAGAAACTATCAGTCAGAAAGCTGTTTGACCGACTTTTCTTCTTGGACAGGGAGCAAAAGGGAGAATCCCATCGCAGCACGGACATTTCAGAACATGCCCGGTATGATGCCAACCTAGAGCGCAAATGGGTTTCTTTCAAGATTTAAAATATAATTTTTTTAATATTAACGACTTTTTTTAAAATTTTGCTATTTGTGTAGTTGCACACAAGTTCTTTGTAACACACTATATAAGTTTTAATTCAGTCTTTTACAGTAAAAAAAAAATTAATAATATAAAAATCATTGAATAGCGTGAAAAATGGTATTTCGAATCAGTTTGCATACAAATGCATTAAATTTTTATTCAAATAATGTATAAAGTTTAGAATTTATAAACAATGAATGAAGTTAGTAAAAAGTGCAAAAGGGTAATGAATAATATTTGAAAAAAAAAATCAAATTGTAAGAAGCTACAAAAATCAGGTCAGATATGGATAGTGATCACGAGCTAGTTATAGTCTCAATAAGATTGAAACTAAAAAACTTACAACAGCTAAGAAAGCGCTTTGAAATTAAACAACGGAAATAATAGAAATGAGGTTAGACAATGGATAATGGAAAAGTTGCTGCCAAATAACAATTATGTGTACATGGGAAGATACATGTAACGAGCTTAAAGCTACAGCCGAAGAGAATATTGGCTGTGAAACGATCCGCAAGTTTGGATAAACGGAAATGGGGTGTGTTCATAAATGCATCACTGCGCTGCAAATGGAAGTTTAAATGTCTCAAACTGCTTCACTGAAGCAGATAACACACTATTAAATGTCAAATATGGGTTTCTAACATGGTTACTACTAAAAAAGATTATCAGCAAAATTGTATTGCATTTTAAATTGAAGTTTGCTCGTATGATGCATAGCAGTGATACATTTACGAACACACCCATACTTTGAACCAATGCCAAATGAGGCTGAGAAGGCATCTGGCACAAATAATATGCGCAAGTTATACCAGATCATTCAGATGATTGGCGAACCAAACTTTCGTCAACAGTAGAGGCATCAAGAATAGCGACGGCAAAATAGTGACAACAAACATTTCGAAGGTATCAGCACCACAGAAGATAACTTAGACAATTAGTTCAACTCTGATACGCCCTCTACTATGACAGATGAGATAATAAATCGTGCCCCCTCCTTCCCCTATTGAGGAGATTATAGGTGCCATCGTTTCAGTAAAAAACAAGTCACCACGCGAAGATAGATTTTCTGCCGAATTATTGCAAATTGAACCTTAAACTACGGCAGGAATTATAAACTCCTTCATGACAGAAGTCTGGCACTCAGGAACGGCTATCAAGAGATTGGGCAAGAGGGGAGATAGTAAAACTAACCAAAAAAAAAAATGTAACCTGAGGGAATGTAATAATTCGAGGGGCATTACGCTGTTCAACATAGTCCTCAAAATTATGACTTCTTTTAATAATAACAGGCTGCAGTGCCTTGAATAATCTCCTTGTGGCGAACAAGTGGATTTCCGCCCACACCGTAACTGCAACGATCCAGCCAAAATTTTGTAACTTTTTATTTTTGCACACGTTAAATATTTCAGTTTAAACAGTTTTTCTCGTTTTTTTTTTAACAGTGAGATAAGTGATTATTAAAAATTCTGACTTTGTACCAATTTACATAAAAAAAGAACGATAATTTTTTCTCTTTAAAGGGTTAGACATGAAGGCTTGTTTCACGATATCGAAAGAAAACTATCGACTAAAAATTGAAATGAGAACAACAATAATATACAGGGTGGGCCAAAAGAAACCAAGGGGTGTAAAAGTTTAATAACTTTTTTGTTTATTAATTTTTTTTATTTTTTCTTTCAGATTATATAGACAACACTTGGAGAATTTATAATGGAGAGGTTCACAACTGAACAGAGAACCAGAACAATAGAATTTTATTATTTAAACCAGAGATCAATTATTTTAAGCTCATTTTCATTTGAATGGCTTTGTTAATAAGCAGAACTGTAGGTTCTGGGGTACTCAAAATCCAAGAGCCATTTATCAACGTCAATTGCACCCCATCAGGTGTACAGTATGGTGTGGGATCACATCTGAAAATGTCATTGGGCCCTACTTCTTCGAGAATGAAGATGGAAGTGCTGTAACCGTAAATGGAGAGCGGTATCGGTTTATGATAGAAAATTTTTTGCGTCCTGCTCTTGAAAACAGACCTGGTATGTGGTTTCAGCAGGACGGAGCCACTGCCCATACTGCCCGAGACACAATGGCACTTTTAAGTCAAATTTTTGGAGAGCGAATAATTTCTCGAAATTCGGAAATTATTTGGCCAGCGCGATCGCCAGATTTGACAGCACCCGACTATTTTCTTTGGGGTTTTTTGAAGGAACGAGTGTATGTGAACAAGCCAGAGACAATCCTTGAACTCAAGGCAAACATTGTTGCAGAAATTCGAACGCTACAGCCTCAAGTTTTGAAAAATGCTCTAAAAAGAGCCCATCAGTGCGAAGCTGAAAACGGTGGTCATTTAAGAGGCATAATTTTTCATACTTAGTGTAAAAAAATTTCCATTTTGTATATTATATAATCTGAAAGAAAAAATAAAAAAAAAGTTAATAAACAAAAAAGTTATTAAACTTTTACACCCCTTGGTTTCTTTTGGCCCACCCTGTATATATAAAAATTTGTTTTTATTTGCAATATAAATTTTCAGACGAAAATTTTCTTTCGATTTCAAGCCATAACCGCCAAAAAAGTTTAACTGACACATTTTTTTGACCTCGATTTTTTTTTTTTTTTTTTTTTTTTTTTGTTGACGAAAATTAATTATTTACGATCGCAAATAAACGAGATTGGTCAAAAAATTAAGTTCAAAAACTATGTCTGTCGCCTAAGCTTGTTTTTGTCGCTTATGGCACGATATGATAAAACAGGCCATTAAATTTGAATAATTTTAAAGAAATAACTTTACATTTTAATTTTTAAAAGTTTCCATTTCTTATAATTTTCTTAACAAATTCAAGATTTTTATTTATAAAAATTAAATATTTTTAAAAATGTATTTGTGTGCATGTGCACAATATGTTTTATGTGCAAGTATGTATGTATAAACATATATTATTTTTTATTTAAAATCAATTTCTTTTGCAACAAATTTTAAATAATTTTAAAAGATTTTTTGAAATTAATTTATTTTTGGATAATTTTTATAGTTTTAAAATAATTTTTTTTTTTTTTTTTTTTTTTTTTTTTTTTTTTTTTTGATGAGAACCATTTTTTATTCTACCGTTATATCTATCCGCGTATTTTTGTCCGCTAAAAAATTGTTTTCTTTCTATTTTACAAGTGTACGATCGTTTTGAAGTTCGTCATCTGACTGGCGTTTAACGGGCAAGTTCTACGAACATTAAATAATTTTCACATTATTTCTTTTATTTTTTATTATAATTTTTTTTTTAAGAAAGACAATTGTTGTTGTATTAAGTAGTACATAGTGTGTTTATTAAAAAGGTAGCCGTTGTATTAGTAGTAAGTAAGTCAGTGAGTAAAGTTGTTGTGATTTGTTTGCTTTAATTTGTTGTTTGTACTATGACTGCCCAGTAATGTTGTTGCTGATGATCGTGATGATGAGACATGTGTAGAGTACTTATTGTTGTTAAAATTTCACACTCGAAAATAAAACAACAAACAAAACAACAACATTCAATTTTATGTTACAATTTGCTTATTTTTTTACAAAATCAAAAAAAAACTCAGCAAAAAAAATCGAAAGAAAGAAAGAAGCTTTAGTTTAAGCTAAACCTTAAACGAGTACATACATTCATAAATATGAATGAATGACTGTGTAAATATGTATGTATGTGTGCACACAAACGAAATTTTATGTAAAAAAAACACTTAAAAATCACCAAAATACCAAAATACTACTAACATCTGCAAAATTCAACGTAAAAGCATGCTTATGCATAAATGTATGTACATATGTATGTATGTAAATATGCATGTATTTATGTGTGTGACTTACAAAAATTCGTTCCCACTCATACAGCCCTTAGAAAAATGCAATCGCTAGTTTAGTATATTCTCTTGTACACATTAGTCTCACATAACGGTATATTGTTGTTTTAGTGCATGCATTTCTCTGTGCATTTGCATGTATTAGTTACACCCTGTAGCATGCATGCTGTTTTTAGGAAGTTAACTTTGTGAGCGCAAAATAAGGTGGCCACATGTTTTGTTTTAAATTACACCCATATTTATTTACATGCATACATACATACATACATACCGTCTCAATTAGCGATCGCAACAGGAAGGAAATTAGAAACATTGCAGATTATTCAGTTTATTCAAACGCTGCAATAACCGACTGTTTATAACTGTCTGTAGAAGAAATTTTTTTAAAATACGTTTATTAATTTTAAACAAATAAAAATTTAAAAGAAAATAAGAAAAATTGCAAAAACTCCGCAATATTATGTTATAACACACCAGCGTAGAGAAATCTTTATTTAAATGCAATTCTTTTAGTTAAAAATTTTTTTCGTTTTAGTGAATTTTTAGGGTTCCCTACACCAAACCTGAAAAGGAACCCTATAGTATTCGCTGTTTTCTCGAGTACCGTAAGAGCTACGGACCTGAACTTTTCACGAAATATGTAAAATGTTTGCCGCTACAACAGCAAATATATGACAGTTAAAATTAAAGGGTGTTCTAAAACGAGCAGCGAAAAAATGTTGAAATCCTAATGTAATACATATACAGACAATTATATATAGACACTTGAAATTTTCAAAGTTACACCAATTAACTTAAATTTAAAAAATCAAAATTTAAGGGTATTCTATCACTTAATGCAATTATGACAACCTACTGTATCTTGGAAACCATACATAAGAGCTAAACTCTTGAAATTTTCAAAAACGGTAAAACTAAAAAATCCAGAAATAAAAATTGTCACAACAAAAAAAAAAAAATCTACTAAAACCGAAAAAAAATCGTCAAAACTAAAAAATGCTTCAAAACAAAAAATCGCTAAAACTAAAATCGGCAAAAAACCGAAAAAATTGCCAAAACCAAAAAAAAATCACCTAAAACTAAAAAACCCCAAGACTAAAAAAGCTTCAAAAATAAAAAAAATCCATCAAAAAAAGAGCCAAAACTATGAAAAAACGCCAAATCAAAAAAAATTTGCACAAACAGCAAAAAACTTTACCGGGTGGGTACAGGGTGCTCCTGTGGCTGAGTGGTAGCGATGCTAGCCTCTCTGTCTAGAGGTCGCGGGTTCGATTCCCACCATATACCCTGGGTGTTTTTCGCAGACAAGCTAATCGAATTGCTAATTATGTTTGTGTTAAAAAATAAAAAAAAAGTTTTTAAAAAATCTCTACATCAGGTAAAATAATCTATTATATAGGCTAAAGTTCGTTTAGTATTACATACATTCATATATATAGTGTCCGTACAGAATCCGTCGCGGGCGAGCTCAAAAATATCAGCAACAAAAAATCCTATTTACAAATTTTCCACAAAATTATAAAAAAATTTTATATATTTGTCGTATCAATTTTTATTTTAATTTAAATAAAGCGTGTCAAAATGAATACGAATTAAAAAATGTTTGTCCATCATATCAGGGTTATCTGGTATTTCTAGGCATTCGAAAATTGCGTACAAATTGTACGCAACATTTAGGCCTACTACATACATACATACATAGATATGTATGAGTAAGCTATTTTGGAGAAGCCTGATCTCGACAAACTTACAACCTAACTAACTAACCTATTTATTTTCTTCATATTAATTCATTAGCTTAAAAAAATAATATCTATCGGCCAGGTTCTGAAAACCATTTCGTTTTGAAACCGACAAATTTCAGGAAAAAACAAAAAAACAACAAAAAAGCTCACTTATTACAGCTTTTTAATCGATCTTAAGATTTCATATGCTTGAGATATTTTATCCGAACTTAATTTCGAATGCACTAAATTATCCGATAAAAAGAACAGTGTTTTTCGTTTTTGAAACTTTGCGATTTCAAAACGCATTGGTTTTCAGAACATGGCCGTATAATTATTTTTCAAAACTGCAATTTTTACATGTCTTGCACTTTTAATATTTTGCAAAGACAACAACTGGCCACCTTAACGATTCCATAAAACATTATTGTTGAACTTTCTTTATAATTTCCACCCACACCTAAATCATTTTTATGATATTACAATAAATATCTTTATCTATTTTATTGCAAACTATTAAATGCTTTTCAACAATTTAAATTTATAATTCCTCTTCTTTGCAAATACTTGAGTAGTAATTTTACAATTGACAACAAAAGTTAAAGAGATAAATTAAATTTGATAAAAAAAAGAAAAGAAAAATGTGCACAATTATATTAAATAAGAAAGTGTGATACGAGTAGAAATAAAATTTAAAATAAAAATTTTAATTGAATATTTAAATAAAGCAAGGCAGTTAATTCTATGGGAAAATGTTCGATTTGAAAGATTTTCGAGTATTTGAGAATCAGAAAAAAGAGAAGAAGTGTCATATCGCAAAAACCATAATATAAAAAATTTTACATCTCTCAACAACAATCATAATAATAATTATAAATACTAAAATCAGTGGATAAAAAAATTTTAATTTTTGAAAATGAAAATTAAACAAAAAAAAAAAAAGCATTTACATGCAAATCCCACAAAAACATATGTACATATGTATGTAATAAAATGTTGCAAGTCTTCAAAGTTATTAAAATTATTTGACAAAAATCGCAAATATAAGAAAAATCATTAGAATAGGAAAAAAATACTGGCGGAATAAAAAACGGTATTCGGAATACGACGAAACAGCCAAAATCTACAATAAAATTTACAAACTAAGAAATAATCTACCGTAATAAGAAATCGCCAGAATATAGAAAAATGTACAGAAAAAAAATCGCCAGAATAAAAAGATATTGCCGAAATAAAAAATGGTATTCGAAATAAAAAAATTGTTACACATATTAATCGCCCGAATAGAATAAACGGTCAAAATCTAAATAAAATTGGCAGACTAAAAAAAATAATAGAATAAAAAATCGCCAGAATAACAAAAATATCGCGGGAATAAGAAAAGTATTGCCGGGACGAAAAAATATGAAAAATCATCATATTAATCGCCAGACTAGAATAAATATCCAAAATCTGAAACAAAATTTTCAGACTAATAAAAAAAATCTAACTTAATAAAAAATCGCCGGAATAACGAACATATCGTCAGATTAGAAAAAAATTAACACAATAAAAAAATCGCCAGTATAACAAAAATATTGCCAGAATAAAAAAATTTGTATTCGTCATATTAATCGCCAGAATAGAATAATCAAAATTTAAATTAAGTTAGCAAGACTAGGTGAAAAAAATTATCATAATAAAAAAAAATCGTCCATAATAGAAAAAAAAATTAGCGGATTAAAAAATCTACAGAATTATGAAAATAACACCAGAATAAGAAAAAAGTTGTCATAAAAAATATTTGTTAGAATATGAAAAAATCCCCTGAATATGAAAAATCGCCCATTAAACATTTTTCAAAGTAGACAAATTCAACACAAAATTGAAAAACGAAACGAAAAGCTAATAAACGAATTTAAAAAAATCGAAGTAAATTTTTCCGAACTTAACATTGGCGTAGAAATACTCGTACTATTCTGCATTATTAACTCCCGCCCCAAATTTCCCTCCCACGTCTATGAGTAGAAACAACAATTGTTTGTTATTTTAATTGCGTAAAGACCACGTTGTACATGAATGTATTTAATGCAAAAAGGTGCTAATAGATCAAATAACTAAGTTTGGCAGGTTTTATTTGGTCTTTGGTCTAAGATTTCGGTTATAACAAAACTGATTTAAAAGCTAATGATAATTAAAGCCTTTGAAAAAAATATATACATACATATGTATGTATGTTATATTCCAAGGCGTGGGAATGTTTCTGAAAGCCCAGAAAAATAAATTTGTCGTTGTAGTTAACAATTTCTAAGAATTACCCTGCAGGAGAATAGGCGATAATTGTCTAAAGCTACTAGTACAATTACTAGAATAACAAGAACTAGTGCAAAAAGGGTTAAAGTTGTGTAAAATTACTAGTGCTGATGAGCACTAGTATATGAAGTAGTTCCAAGACACCACATTGCAAAATAAATTTTGACTGTCTAACAGAGCCATTGCACTGTATCAAAATTGGTATCATATAATTAGTAAAATTTTAGCTTGATCTAAAAATAATTATAATTAAATAATGTTAATTACCCTTTTGCATTTCTGAATTTTTGATATATAATTGCGAATTTTAAGTAGAATAGAGTTGTGCTTATCAGCTCTTTTGAGTGTCCGCTCTTTTCAGCTCAGCTCACTTTACTGAAGTATTTCATTCAGTTGGCTCAGTAGCTCAGTTCATTTGTAGTGAAACATTTTATCAAGCATAAAGAGAGAGTGAAGACAGAAGCATAAAAAGTGACCGATTTATACAGCGAGTTAGACTTGGGTCGAACTCGTTCACTAGTCCATTTTTGCCACAAACCAATGATCAAACCCATGTAATTTAAATGGGTTTGATCAGTGGTTTGTGGTAAAAATGAACTAGTGAACGAGTTCGACCCAAGTCTACAGTGAGTGTGTGTGTGTGTTGTCATACATTACAAAACAAGACAGATGAAGTATAAAAAATAAATAAAACTAAAATACGAGTACATAGTTTAATGAGTGGAATTTGTTATGTTATGTTATGTACATATCGCACATTTACTTCAATAGTGGCATAACTCAAAAAATGAGTTTTTTGAGTTAATAATGCAGAAAGATGTGGCATTTCGTATTTTATCTTGTGTAAAAATTTCATATAAATAGCGTAGCATCACCTCCTGAGAAAAGAATTTTTTTTCATTTCTCCATTGAGTCGTATGCAAATTGAAAACTTAAAATGCGTTTTCTGCAAAACTGGTTTTTTTTGAGTTATGCCACTATTGAAGTAAATGTGCGATATGTATGTACAATCAAAATTAATAAAATTATTTAAGGCTTCAGATATTTTAATATTATCACAATACATATATAAATTTTTTTATGTATTTGTGCGACAAAAGAAAATTGCTAAAAATCACAAGACTTGTATCGAACTCTTTCATTAGGTCGTTTTAAACACAAACCTATTATCAAACACACCTAAAATACGTAGGTTTGTGTCTAAAATGAGCTGCTGAAAGAGTTTGATACAAATCAAGAAACCACTCAGTACTGAGCTGAAAGCGCTCAGTGGATTGACCGGTTCACAGCGCTCAGTGACGTGAATCGTTCAATTGAACTAGTTCATTCATGAGCTGCACAACTCTAAAGTAGAAGTTGTCACTAGGTAACAAAGGAATAAACCACCAATTTTATAGAATTTTTCTTTACAAAAGAACTGGTAATAAACTAGTTCTAAACTAGTACCAATGGTACTAGTAGTTTTCTAAACACACTCAATGCTAATTTGAGCATTAAGATAGTATAGGAAAGTTTACAGTTGGGAACTAGTGGTGATGATTTCTGTACTAGAAAAATACTAGTAGAACACTAGTTCGTTCTTTTGCAGGGTATAAATAAATAATAAGTAATAAAGTTAAATTAAAAATTATTTAAAAAAATAATAGTTTTTTTTATATAAAATTAAGTGTCATACAATTGATATGTGAAAGGAATTCGAAAATTCGAAATTATGTTCTAAACTTCGAATATGCTTGATTAAGATCTTATGTTGCATTATGTTCCATAATTTACCCTCAGGTTTTAATAGCATTAAGGATTTATATATAACATGATTTCGAAAATTCGAAATTAAGTTCGAAATTTCGAACATGCTTTATAACTTGCTATTTTGAGTATTCTCTAGAATGCAATAATTTTTCCCAGACGAATTAAAAAAATTCAAAAGAATTTGCTTTGGCTACTAGGCATACAAGTCTAGTAGTCGAAGGATCACAGGTTCGATTCCTGCCTGATACTCTGGGTGCAGGCAAGTCAAAGTAGCTTTGTAGTTTGTGTTTGTTAAAAAAAAACTTTAAAGGATTTCGGATTGAATGCAGATTCCAAATTTGTTTAAAATTCCCCCAGCTCCGTTTTACGTCACTTTCTGTATGAAGATATATATATGTATGTACGTACGTACAAAATTGCGTTTTATAAAAAACAACTGGTTTTAAAAGATATTTGGTTCTAAATTTCAAAATATTACAATCAATTATCCCGCTTTTATTGATAACAACTTGTCAACTTTATATCAATAAAGATCAATTTTAAGGTTTGTTAATATTATCGACTCCTTATTAAAATGATAAATTTATAATTAATTACAATGACTGATTAAAAACTGTTAAACGAAATATATTATAAACATGTTTTTACGAAGTAGGACAAAGAGTAAATACATTTTAAATGAAATAGAAAATTCTTATTACGTTTAAAAATAATAATACTAATTCTACCACAAAAAAAAAAAGCCAACTTGAATGCAAATATGTGCTAGAACATTTTGGAAAAAAATGTATGGGATCAAAATGGAAGTAAATTCTCCCAACCAAAAAAAATTTTAAACCTATTGCTTAAGCAGGAGCACGTAATATAAAAATCAAGTTTTAATGGGAGTGCCTCCGCCCATTTCTTAAAATGCAAAAAGAAAGATCGTGTCTATTTTAGAGCTCAGGGTGTGTGTTAAGTTTCGTAAAAATCAGTTAAGTAGAACCACGTGAAATATAATAATAAGTTTTAATGGACGTAACCCCGCCCATTATTCAACTTTAAAATTGTGTAACTACAAGAACCAAAGGTGTTTGCTAGATTTCACAGCAATCAAACAGGTACAATATCATAAAATAAAATAAAAAAATCTGTGGACGTGTCCCCGCCCACTTTTTTTTACAATGGGACCGACCAATTGGAAGCTATACCCTCACATACCAAAAAATAATTTTTACACTCGATCTAATATGTACCGAGTTATGAAGTAACAATGTCAAAAAAAAAATTTTAAATTACCCGAATAAAGTTATTCGATTAAAAAATGTTCCATATGAAAGTTTATTTTTTATTCGAATTCAGCGAATAGCATCATTCGAATAAAATTTTTTTATATTATTTTTGGTTGAAAAAAAAATCTGAATTAAACTTATATTAGAGTAAAAATTATTCTAATGAACGTAGGCGAATAAAATTATTCGATAAAAAAAATTATATGAATGAAAGTTATTCGAGTTTTTTCGAATAAATTATTTCAAATAAAAATATTAAAATAAGAAAATATTAAAATATGAAATAAGATGAATCAAAACAATTCACACATTCCATTTGCAATAATGCTAAGTATATAAAAAGCAGAAATCTACATCTACTGACACCACACACAGTGGACCAAACACAAAAGAACGCTGACAATAAAGGTTTAGTGGCCTTCGAAAACGGCTGGCTCTTCCGTTCAACTATGTGTTGTTAGTCAGAATATTTACAACAGACTTTGGTGTTATTTGTTCATTAATAATTATCAGATGTAATTTGGCTTAAAAAGCAATACGAACCTTAGCCCGTTCAAATCACAAATATAGAAACAAATGGAGTTCGAATAATAATTAAAATTAACTAAAATTAATAGACATGGGCCTGTGGCAAAAATAAAAAAATAAAAAATATACTTAATAGTAACAAACCAAAAAAGTTTGTCTTAAGTAGAACAAAAATAAGCAAATTAACTAACATGTGCATAATTAGTAAAGAACAAACGACAATGGTAAGACTGTTGTAAATATAGAGATGGTAAAATTGAGCTTTCATTACAAAAAAGCTTTCAGCAAATTGCAATAAGATGAATCAAAACAATTCACACATTCCATTTGCAATAATGCTAAGTATATAAAAAGCAGAAATCTACATCTACTGACACCACACACAGTGGCCCAAACACAAAAGAACGCTGATGATGAAGGTTTAGTGGCCTTCGAAAATGGCTGGCTGTTAAACTTAACTTTAACAATTCCCAAATAACAAATACAAATTCTATTTAATAACATAAATTTATTGAAATGAAAACTAAGCGCATAGCATTATTCGAATACATTTTTCGAATATTTTTTCTAGGAAAATTATACGAACGATTTTTTTTGTCTGATTTAAAGAAGAAAGTTATTCTAATAAAAACTATGCGAATAAAATTATTCGATTAAAACATTGTCTAAATGAAAGTTACTATAAGTTTTTTTTTCAAATAAATTGTTTCGAATAAAAATATTATATTTAACTTTAACAAAAAATAAACACAAACACTATTTAATAATTTTTTTACATAAGATAAGTTTGTTCGAATGAAAACTAAGTGCATAGAATTATTCGAATAAATTTTTCGAATATTGTTTTTATAAAAATTATTAGAACAATTTTTTTTTGGTTAAAAGAAAAAACTTGTCTGATTTAAAGAAAACAAAAATTACTCTAATAAAATTATGCGAATAAAATTATTTGGCTCGTCCCAATGAATGTTACTTGAATTTTTTCGAATAAATTGTTTCGAATAAAATTATTCGAATAAAAACATTTAATTTAACTTTATTTAAATTCTATTTGTATAAAAAATAAAAATAAAATAAAATTTATTCGAATTAAAACTATGCGTATTCGAATAAAAATTTACACATATTATTTCAATGAAAATTTAAAATTTTTTTGGTTGAAAGAAAAACATTACTGAATTAAAGTTATATTTGAATTAAAAAATTATTAAAATAAAAGTATGCGAATCAAATTATTCGATTAAAATATTTCTTTTGAGAAATTGCAAACATTTTTAGAATAAGTCGTAATTTTTTTTCATTCAAATAATTGAAAACAAATCTTAACTAGATATTTATTCAAATAAAAATTTTTTGAAAATTCTGTTCAAATAAAAAAAATAACAACAATGCCCTACATGCATGCTGTTAAACGACGTAAAGGTGTGAGTGCACGCTTGTCGCTTCATTCCTCGTACAATCCGAGTTTTTAAGCTCAGTTGACATAAATCTGTTTAAAGATTGAAAGACTGTTTCCCTAAATTTTTAAAGAACGTTTCGAACGCGTATTAATATTGGAAACAAAAACAAATTTGAGTTTTTTGTTTTTGAGGAACAGGCCCCCTCAGTTTTGCTTTTATTTTAAAAATTTTCTGTTCCTCAATTATATTTGTATTCATCTAATTAAAGGCCTTGTTGTTTGTGCTTCACTTTTCCTACAGAATTTTCAACAAAATTGTCAACAAACAGATCTTTATTATGTAATATTATTGATATTGTCTTTATGGGTTTGAACTGATTGCAATCATCATTGTTCATTTAACAATATAATGTTAATTAGCAGATAAATGTTTTTAAATTAAATAATTCTAAATGAAACAGTTTAAGGGAGTGCAAATAACAAAAGAAAAAAAAAAAATCACCGAAAATTGCTTTGAGTTACTTTTTTAAATTCACGATTTTAAATGAAAAAAGGTAGCCAAATTAAATAAAATTCGACGCAAGTGGTATGTCTGTTCGTTTTGGGAACAAAAAAAATGTTTCTTATTATAAAACGAACGTATTGTTTCGACATCGTTGAACAGGCCTAAAATATTATTATATTAATTTATTTATTATGCATATCAAGAGTTTCTTCCTATGTGAAGGCATAGGTCGTGTATAGTCAGTCACAAAAACTTTTTAAAATTCTGTTAATAACATCTTGGGCATATGGTCTAGTTACTCCGTCTATACTTGTGCATATTCTACAAAGTAAATTTAGCAGAATATGGTTGCACAAATATGGGCGGAGTAACTAGACCATATGTCCAAGATGTTATAAACAGAATTTTAAAAAGTTTTTGTGACTGACTATAAACGACCTATGCCTTCACATAGAAAGAAACTTTCTGATGAGGCCTATAATATATTTAAAAAATTAGTGACATTTTAATCTTAATTTATTAATCAATTTGATTTTTTTTTGTCTTTTCAAGTCAAAAGGGATTTAGTCTACTATTATGAATTTTTAATAAAGATTGGTCACCTCAGCAAAGTCATGCATGTCTTATTTAAATCCAAGATATTTAAATGTGATACAAATTTTTAAAACAAACAAACAAAAAAAACTAATTGACAAATTTTCCACATTAACTTTTGTGAGGTGTGTTTGGGGAAACAAATCGAAATTGTCGCAATAAAATTATAGCACACAGCAAAGTGGTTTAAATTATCTTATTAACTATAGTTTAGATAAATAAGATAATTGTGATAAAATAATTAACTCTTGTTGGGCACTTTGTGTTACAATGGGCATTATTTATTCAGTGCAGGCAAAGAAAATAATAACGAATTAGGGAAAATAAATTAAAGAAAAAAAACTTAAAACAATTCAACAAATTAAGCATAAGATAATAAAATAATATGCAAGTGGTTTATTTAAACTCTAGCGCGTACCTGCTTATTCAGCAGCTCTGTGAAATCGGACAAAACTTTTCGTTCTTCAACGCCCATTAAATTCTTTTCCAACAGACCCAAAGCTTCCAGTCTAAAAAAAGTTATAAAATATTTTAAGCTTATTTGTTTGTATACTAACGCTTCGTTCGCTTGAACTTACATTAATTGTTGGGCTTTTAATTGATTTAAGTCCAAGTCCTCGATAAAAATGTTTAAATGCTTTAATGCCTCTAAACGATTGTGGCCTGTCTTCATGCATTGAACACTTAAAGCCTTTTCCAATATTTGTATTACCAATAATACCACATGCACTTTAAGCAATTGTGATGACTCGACTTTAATGTCGTTATCAATTAAATGTTTATGCCGTTTTAATATTGACTGAAAATAACATTCATATTTGTGTTGCAACCAAAAATTAAGGAGATACACTCGTATTTTACAAAGTTTATTTGTGAACAAACAAACAAAAAAAAAAAACAACTTACGATTATAGTCTTGTTGTGCAAAGCAGGAGTTTGCTTGTAAAGATTATATATTAATACTGGTATTATGTGCTTATAGATTTGAAATCTATAATTAGCCAAAGTTATTAGTAAATTTTTCAAGTCTTCTTGGAAATCATCTTTAAGCTAAAATTAAAACAAGATAAACAATTCCAAGACTAGAGTTTTTGCTTTTCTGATATAATAGAATTTCTCAGCTTGGATGTTATTTTTAACCCACGACAGGAAAAAGGGGTGTTATAAGTCTGTGTATCTGTGTGTGTGTCTACAAGTCCACGTATAGACCAAACGGCTGGAACGCTTTTGATTTAGTTTTTTTTTTTTTTTTTTTTTTGTTAGAAATGTGGTGACTTAATCAAGAGTGTTCTCTAAATGTTTTCTATATTTTTTTGTGTTAAAGGGATATTTAGAATTACTTGGTTCTATGCCCCATGGATGGTTCTAGGCAAAAAATCAAAGAACTTAATACTTAAAGCATGTACGAGTTTCAAGTTTTCTAAGTTAATTTCATATTTGAAAAGTTAATTTCGAATTGTCGAACTTAACTTCAAATTTTCGAACCCAACACGCAAGGCTTTCCTGAGCTTCAGTTCGAGTTTTCGAACTTAGTTTCGGATTTTCGAACTTAATTTCGAATTTTCGAACTTAACTTCGAATTGTCGAACTTAATTTCGAATGGTCGAACTCAATTTCAAATTTTGGAACTTAATCCAAAAGTCATGTTCACGTTTTCGAACCAAATTTCTAGCTCAATTTCGAACATAATTGCGAAGCTTGTTATATTAGTGTTTTCCAAATATTTCAAAATTATAATAACGAAATATCGATCTAAAAAATAAAAATACATATAAACAGACCTTAAGCCTATAAAAAAGGTCGAAAAAACAGATAAAAAAAAATAATATGTAGAATCGAAGATCGGTAAAATCGATTTGAATTTGTCAATCACTTTTAATGGATGACGCAATATTGCATTAGGCCGAGTTTCCATCTGTGTGGCATGTGCCATGCCACACAAGCGTAAAAAAAGCGTAACCAGTAATTACTAATGAAAAACTTTTGGAATCAGACATCAAACAGCTTTTCATTAGTAATTAATTGGTTACGCTTTTTTGGGCAAATGACACACAAGAAATACCAGATGTAAACTCAGCCTTAGCTAATCGTCGATCAAACAAAGTGTTGCACACATCGTTTTGACAAGTTTTGGAGGAAGATCAGTTTTTGGAATCGTTTCGCTCCCATGAAAAATATATAGAAAAACTAATAGCAAAACACAATGGGTCTACTATGTAATACGAAACGCAAGAAAATACTTTCGAATTTGCATGTAGTTAACATACAAATTCGAAAGTACATATATTCTTTCATTTCGAATAACATAGTAGACACTAGTGTCCTGCACAAGAGTATTTATAAGACTTTTCAAGACATGAGAGATTTTTTCCAATGCTTTACTACAGCAAAATATTCTAAAATAATCGCTAAACAACACTGTTGGCAAGACAAACCACCGAAAAAAATTACTTGCCAACAGTGTTGCTTAGCGATTCTTTTAGAATATTTTGCTGTAGTAAAGCATTTGAAAAAATCTCTCATGTCTTGAAAGGTCTTATAAATAGTCTTGTGCAGGAGACTAGTAGACACCCTAGACAATATTTTTGAGCCAAAAACTCGTAAATAGAAACGTACTATAAAATACTTTTTTTTTTTAAAGTAGAACGAACATGCTTTCACTTACCATTCCATAATAAATGCACAATTTCCACACCGTATTTGAATTGATTTGAACTCCCTGGTACTTATGCATTTCCTCAAACAGTCTGAACATTAAATGTTGATGTTTTAAAGATTGCAAGGGATGTAGTTGTTGCAATTCATTTGCGTCCTTATTGTTAATCAATTTATTTTTAAAATTTACCATAATTAAGATTTGTACCAAATGAATATAAACGTGAACATCCAACTTTAAATTCAAGTGGATGATTAATAAGATGAAACAGCAAAAATACTGAATAAAGAAATTACATAATACATTAAAAATTATAATGAGAATGCTTTGGAAATAATTCTTACCGTTTTTAATCTCACTATGGGAAATTTAAGCAATTCGTCAATATTGTTAAGCTTTAGCCATAGAAACTTAAATAATTTTTGAGATTCCGCAACAAAGCTATAATTTCTATTGTTTCTTTCCAGCTTTAGTAATTTCAGTATACAGGATATAATAACTTCTAAGGCATATAAATCTATCAAGGATTTCCCTTCCACTATTAAAGATTTAATTTCCGAGTTGTAAAGAAAAAAATTAGAAAAATTGCGTATGACATCTAAGTAGTTGCCATCCATTAAATTATATTTTGTTTTCATTATAATATTAAAACGTTTTAATAGGCCATTACAGAGTTCAAGGCCTTGTTGAGTGAACGGCTGAAATAAACGATTTTGGCTAAGTTAAAAAAATCTATAGTTGTGTTTTTTTTATTTGAATTATATACCTTTAGCTTTTTCAACTCGATTTGCTTAAGATTTTTCAACGTTTGATTGTATTTAATTGAGATATTATCAGTTATTAATGCTAAGTGTTGCCATTCTTTAGTATAAATTAAACATTTATGAAAAACACTAAAGATATTCATGAGCAAGGGATATTCCAAAGGACTATCGGTATATGTAAAAATACCCACTGCATAATGTATAAAATTTTCTATAATCTGAAATAAAATAAATATTTTGTAATAAAAAGTTTAAAAAAGGATAAAATGTACCTTTAGTTTCCACAAAAACACTAAAATTTTTGCTTGTGGAAACTACCCATTAATAAAAAAATTTTAAATTTACTTGTTTTGGTAATTTTTTAATGGGTATGAAATCATAAACTTTCAATAAAATTCCCTCCGTATTCTGGCAGCTTAAATTTTCAAATATTTCAGGCAAAATTTGTAATAAATGTTGCAATTGTTGTTCGTTTGCGGAATCTAATAAGAAACACAATATATTTTAAGGCAATATTTAAAAACGTTCCTTTTCTATACATACCTTTTTTCTCCAGTTTCAATTCAAATACAATAACCAATATACGAGCACTTAATAATCTTATTGCATTTGTGGTGCGATAATCCGTAATGAGTTCCAATAAACTATTGAAATTTAATAAAAATTCAAAACTTCCAAGCAAAGCCTCAACATAGGGTTTTAAGTGCTTAATGGAACCCTAATAAAAACAAATAACAAAGATAAACAACCTGTTGCTTATTTTCCTTAGACATTTAAATACAAAATATTTACCACATGAGCCACATAAAAGTCCATTATATGTTTTAATATCATATCTTCTGAAAATTTACGTTTCATCATGGTTACATACAAAGTGCAGGCTAAAGTTGATATCGATTCATTTTTTTTGAAAACTAAGTTTAATATGGCTTCCATAAATTCGCGGGTAAAACAATCCAAACTTAATAATTTACTAAAAATCAAAAGAAAAATAAATGAATATTTATGTTATCTAATATAAAATTTTAACTACTTCTTAAGTTTTAAATACCTTTGTAATATATTCAAAAATTGTATCGCTGCCTGTTGTATTTTTTCAATATTCTTTATGGTAATTTTATTATACCACATATATTTTTTTGCTGAAATTGTGGTAAAATAAACACGCAACATATATGGTTCTATCAGGAAGTTTGATAAAATGTTCAATTTATGTGAAGTAACATCATCCTGCAGCATATTTTGCAGAGTTTCATACAATATTAAAGGTGTCAAGCTATCTATCTATAATAATTATAATTATAATTATAATTTATTTAATCATAAAGTTAACATTAATTATTTTGAAATTTCTTACCTCGACGGAAAACGCCTCATAGAAGAAATTCATGGTTTTAGCAGAATTAGCATGAAATAAATCGTAATCCTTAGAAAAAGTGAACAGCAAACCATTAAAAGTCATCTCATGAGTTTGTTTATAGCTTTAAAGAAATCATGAATTGTAATAAAAATTTATTTTTGATTTAAGAAAAAAGTTTATTTAATGTTGGCCAAGCACATCTAGATTCATTTCGTTGCTGATGAGACAACTCACTCATTCACAATTAAAAAAATTACTGTTGCTTGACTATGCACCTTTACACATTTATTTAAGTACATACATAATCTGTATGTACATATGTATGCATCCTGAGTATGTGGCATTGGACAACTTGCAGGTTAAATACTTACAATAAGCCATGCATAGCGCTCCAGTATAAGCGATTGCAAATAGCATCTAATAAAAGCGAGCGATACATTTTACGTACTTCATGCATGCCCAGCAGCAAATGAAAATCTGTGAATAAAAATTCGTTATTCTGATATTAAAACCATTTTTACGTCTTTTTTTACTTATGCGCGACAGCGGTTCCTCAAAGCGTTTGTTAGTGTGCAAGTCATCCATCTTTATTAACTGCTTGTAGACACTGCACCACACGGCTATCAATTGCATCAAATAATCTACTGGACTTTCTAACTGATTATCAGGTAAATCGTTTAAGCTTCTGTTATATATATCATTCTGTTCTACAGCCAGAGCGCACACCTCCCGCAGAAATTCTTCAAGTTTTGTAAAACTGGCTTCCACATAATGGAAGTTATAAATTTGTATTTGCTCCATAGGCCAGACATACGACCAGTCGTCATCAATTTGTTCGGGCGTTATAGTACAATCTAGGCCAATTGCTTGTAATATATCATTAACAAAGTCACAAGTCACTTCCATGCTTAACTCATCTTGCTGCCAAGATTTTTGGAGCAGATCTTCAACAAACTCAAAAGCAACATTCTGCCACCAAATAAATTTATTTTCTTTATTTATGATAAATAAAAAGTTAATTTCACACACCTGTACAGAAGCTCCACTCTGTAATATTAATAAGAAATGCATTTTTATTTAAAATATGGTGAAGCTTTGGCAGTTACCACCAACTAGAAAATTTTATTTTGAATAGAAAGATACCGCCATTTTTCGTTTTAGCAGCTGTTCACGCAAGCAATGCTGCCACCCTTACACTTGAAAAAAAGGTACCACTAGGCAGCTCGTCATTTGATTAAATGATCACACTGCAGATTTCAAATATCATATATGAAATTTTAAATGTTTCACATGGAGATAAGTCGTTATTTATAGTAACCACTCTAGTCAACTTAACTTAACACATTAATTGCAATTTCACTTTACTACGAGACCTTTAATTTTGAAAATAAATTTTGAAAGAAAATTTTTTGACATGTTGTACATTTTGTGGCATTATCAGAACTGCTTGTATTGCTGCGTCCAACGCACATCAATATCAGGTGATCTCTACCAAGGTGAATTCACATCAGGTGATCTCAATTCACCAGCTAACGATCAGCTGATAGTTTCCCTGCTGTCAAATCATAGCAGAACCTTCGGAAATATTCTGACAACAGTAAATTTTACACTAACAAATATACAAAATGAATATGCGGAATTGCGAATCGTGGCCACCTGGTATTAATTCGCCCTGTCCTCAACTGTCCTGCAAAATATTTTCGCCGCATGTTATTGGAATATATGCCTTGACAGTGTTATCTGATTGGCAGCTCTGTGGAACTAAATGACAGTTTACTATCGAAGTGAAAGTGTGTTTGTGTATGTTGACATCACACGGGTATTGGAATAATAAGCGGCGAAAAAAGTCACCTGGGCACGTGCTACCACCACATATTGCATTGCCTTGGCAGTGCTGTCACGAACATGTGTTACCAACCTACTCTTGCCGGCAAACATATGAATACCAAAAATGTAACCGTGCATGAGAAACAACGACGGCATTCTGCTTTGGTTTTGACTGCCACAAGAAATTAAAAATATATGCCTCACACCATAGACTACAAGCAATCATAAAATAAACAAAGTTTAATACAAAAATATATAATGTCTTTATATGTACATGGATCTGAAAAAATTATATTTCATAACCATTTCCCTTAACCTTAACGTTATCCGTTTCCTTATTTTTGTTAACAATTTTTCAAAATATGCCAATACTGCCAATATGACAGTCTCCAAGTCCAAGTCTCTTTTGGCATTGCATTCAACTGGTGGCAACTCCTTTTTTTAGTTTCTTTTTACGATTCAACCAGTTCGCATCTTACTTGTGAAATGTCTTCCTATAAAATCATATTATTTGAGCTGAGAACGCAGTATTTGCATAAAAAGTTGTATAAAACAATTATTCAATTAATATTTAATTGGAATTGGCAAAAAAGTTTTGTGAAAATATGAAATTTATAGTGAAAAATACAATTGAAAAAATTTTTCTCCTTGGGTGCATCGTGTTATACAAAATGGCCGTTAAAAGAACAAAAACCTGTTGATGGGCTGACTGTTGGCGTGTGAGAATATTAAAGCACAAAGACTTCGTAGTCTCAAAAGAATGTTTTGCCGGCGCAATACAAATGAGTTTATTTTTATTTTTGTGTGTGCGGTTGTGTGTTTTTTTTTGTTTATGCGAAATAGAAATGGATTCATTCAATGCAAATGAGTGTAAAGGAGCCCAATTATTAAATGCAATAATTCAATTTATTCAAAAAATTTAAGGAATAAAAGTAATATTAAGAAAATAACACAAATCCATTTAAATGAGAAGCTAAAAAAGAAAATGAATTCATATACTATAAGAAAAATTTTAAACAAAGTGGGATTAATGCAAATTTTATAAATTAAATAAAATGCTGAATTATAATTAAAACATAAAAAATAAAGATTGCGGTTAACTCACTACCAGCTCACTTCACAATAGCCACAGCAATATTAACAATAAAGCAAATTAAGCTAATCAGTGACCAGAATTTGATTAAAAAAATCAAGCAGAAAAAAGGTAAGATGGATATTTATGTAATTACATATGTATTTACATATTTTGATGCATGTATTTTTAAGTTTGTTAGGTATGAAATTCCAAATTTTATTTTGTCACACATATTAAGTTTCTTCGTTCTCTTTTACTTACCGTGAAAATTAAAGTCCACATATCATTTAAACGAGCATTGCCATCATTCACATTTTATTATATATTTATTTTATTGTCATAAACTGTGGGCTGAACGAGCCACAGGCAATCTGTTAAGACAGACAGAATATGCATATTTTACACTTAACTGTTTTAAAATTTTTTCTTAAATCACTTACTTTTACGAAAATTTCCATTCTACCCACATGGCTCTTGAAATTCATATTTGAATAGATAATTTTTGTTGGTAAGATTCCAAAACTAGTGACGCAAGTGCGACCCCCAAGGCTTATCTTTTACATTAAAACATATTAAATCGTCGCCACCAAACACATACATGGATTAAAAAGCAGATTATGTATGTTTTAACTTGGCTTCCACAAACTCTTCACTCTCCAACATTTTGGTCCAGATTTAAAATAAAGGGTGTTTTTTATTGAGGTATAGAACTTTAAGTTGGCATCACTTTTTTAACTGGCGGCCATTTTGTCAGCCGTCAAGTGATTAATATTTAGTTTGGTTTGCCATTTCATCATGAACAGGTTGACAAAAGAACAACGCTTGCAAATCGTGCAAATTTATTTCGAAAATAATGGTTCAGTTCGCGAAGTTTACTGCAAGCTCCGTCCATTTTATGGTCGACATAATCGTCCATCAGAGCAATTAATTCGGTTAACCATGGATCGTTTTCGCACTACGTTTACTCTATGTGATAATACGCATCCGCAGAGACGTCGAACAGTACGCACCGAAGAAACAATTGCCGCTGTAGAGCAAAGTGTTGAAGAGGACCCGAATGAATCGATTCGCCACCGTGCACAGCAATTGGAGCTTTGTCCATCAAATTTTGTTCCCGAATTGGATGGCATGAATGTGGATGAGTTGTGGTTCCAACAAGACGGCGCTACATGCCACACAGCGCACGTCACAATCGATTTATTGAAGGAAACATTCGATGAGCGCATAATTTCGCGGAATGGACCTGTCAATTGGCCACCAAGATCGTGTGATTTGACACCATTGGATTATTTTCTTTGGGGATATGTGAAGTCGCTCGTCTACGCCAACAAACCAGAAACGTTAGGGGACTTGGAAGCCAACATTCGTGGCGTTATTGCCAACATACGGCCCCATATGCTCGAAAAAGTGGTTGAAAATTGGACCTGTAGAATTGGCTTTATTCGAGCCAGCCGCGGTGGCCACATGCCCGAAATCATATTTAAGCATTAATGGCATAAAATTATCCTTCCAATAAAGCCAAATTGATGGACATTAAAACGATTTTCTTGTGTTTTATTTCAATTCGAAATTCTATACCTCTAAAAAAAACACCCTATATTACAACTGTAACTGCTTGGCGAAATGCACTTTGAACAGCTGGACATGCCTTGGTTGCAACCTTATTTCACGTAAGTTACACTTGAAAAAAGGTAATACTAGGCAACTAGGCTTTTAGGTAATTATGTATAAGAAAAACTGGCTTGAAGTTAGCATAAGTGGCATAATTGAGTTTTGCCATACAACTTCAGATTAAAAATCACGCTAGGACTTATTGGTGGGTTAAAACTACGTAATGCACCTATTTTTAATATCTAATTTTATGTAGGAACTCGCTAACACCTATTTCAATTTTGTCACTTATGCTAAGTTCATGCCAATTTTTTCTTATTCATAAGGCCGTTAGTGATTACAGTGCAGAATTCAAATGTCAAATATCAGACTTTTAAATGTCTCATGAAAAAAACGAGTATTGAAATTACAAGCGGCGAAAAAAATATCACCTGCAGGACATTTGCTACTATCTGACAAACCCGCCTCAATCGACGGAGATGTCACGATCCTGTGTTACCAACCTTTTATTGCTATCAGACAATTTAGTACCAAATATGCAACCATTCATGAGAAACAACAACAACATTGACTGCCTCAAAAAAAAAAAAATAAAAATATTTGTACTGCTGAATTGTAAATATAGTAAAAGTAACATAATACTTCCTAAAATATAAATAAAATGACTGATTTAGATGACGCCGTAACACCAGATCATATTAAACTGGTAGGAATTTATTGTTTACACGTAAAAAGAAAATTAAAGCAAGATTATTTTGTTAATGCAGGTGCAAAGAATCAGTAGCCGTGTGGATAAAATTCACGAACAATTGCGAGAATTCGAGGAATCCATAGATCCAGCCACTAAGGAAGACTATGGCGACTCGCAGACGAAAATAATGGATTTGCTAGAAATGCTAGAAGTCATACAGGAGGCCGCAGACTTTATACGGCCTCATAATTTAGATTTGCGTTCAAAACAGCAGGGTTTGGAAGAACAAATGAAATGTTTGGAACAAACGTTGAATTTGTTAAAGCTGGAGCGAGGAGAGTCGGTTAAATCAGCTAAAATTTAGTATTGAATTTTACAGAACTATGATGCAATTGAAAAAGAAACGTGTTATTATTAGTACATATTACAAAATTAAATATACAATTTAGAAACATGAAGTTTTTTTACATGAAAAAAAATTTAATATATATAATTACCATTCGGGTTAATTTTAGTCGTGTTTTACACACATTTGTTTTTCTTGAAGCAAGTCTGAGTTTATTGGTGTGATTGAGGAAATTAGAAGATTTCATCAACTTTGAAACCGAATGTGCCAATGCGCTGATTGCTTGTTTGTGGAGTTTGTAGTACTTTTCCGGTGACGCACATAGGGGCCAAAAGCGGCTATTTCACGTAATAATAAAAAAAAGTTCAAGTACCGCGAAAACTTAAAGTACTCACAAAATTCTACATCACTAGGCAAAAAAAAAAAATAAATAAATGACAAGTAGGTAACGGTGCTTTTGTAATGACGCGTTTAAATTTAACATTGTGAGAGAAACCTGAAAAAATAAGCAGAAAAAGCTAAAAACTTTTCTTAAGTAAATCCTGTTTGTGTGAAAATTGTGAACTAATTTTGAAAAAGTAAACCATCAAGTTCAGGTATTTATTCAAATGTTTTGATTAAATCTGTTACCAAAATTATTTGTGCAAGTGCAGTTTTATTTTTAATGTTTATATTGGAAGTGCAAAAAAGAAATACATATACTTATACGTACATATGTATGTACATGGGCTCAATTAAGCAGAGAAGTTATTATTATTTTAAAGGTTGAACAAATGAGCGTTATTTTAGAAAATTTTATGCTGCGCACAGGTGCGATTCACAAGTTACATGTGCAAATTAGTAATAGGTTCATGCTTTGAGTTTGCCAACGTGGCTTTGAGCCACGCAGGATCGTGGTTGCAGTTGTATTTAAGGGAAATCACCAGGAGCGTGCGTGAATAAAAAAATAATGACTTTGGACTTGTTTACATGCAATTTGTTCCTGCTGTGGTATTTCTTATATAAAAAATCATGGTTATGAATTAATAAATGCTTTGTATGAGGGTACCTGTCCCCCCGCTCCTATGCAGCCAAGTTTTTTTTTGGAACAAGCAGCAGTTTGTTCTAAGAGCCACGAATATAATTATTAGTGTCGGTATATGTTCGAAGACAAAGCAATTGACCTTTTGGAAGTCAGCCTTGTTGCTTGTACCTAAAAATGAACTTCAATTCAATAGAAAAGTCGATCAAGCAGACTTTAGCAGGAGTACTAAGTACTTCTGAACCATCCAATACTGTCAGACTACCAGAATCAAAATAAATATATTTATAATTACTGCAAATAAACATATGCAGAAAGATTAAGCCCCACTTCACATGAAGGTTTCCATTCCATTAAGTACAAACCGTTTCGTTTTTAGAACTCGTTAGTTGAGCTGCTACATTTCAAAATTTTTTTTATAACTTTGCCATTTATTCAGATTTCTTTCAATTTTATATCTAAACAAATTATATTAATTATGTTGGATATATTTTATAAGTAATTTTATTTTGTATAAAATTAATGTAATTAACAAGATGTATTTTTACGAACTGACATAAAATACTCTGAACAAGTTACATCGAAGAAAAAATATGAAAGCACAAAATTCAAAGACTACTTGATGAAGAATATACATTGAATACAAAGTATAAAGTTGCTACAGTATTTCTAACAAACACCCCCTCAATGTAGATTCGACATTTACATAAATAAAAATTATTTACATTTTAAATTCAACAAATTACAACATTTATAATGATTTTGATTTGTTAAGCATTTAGTTAATATGTCTGCAACATTTTCCTCGGAACATATTTCCATTCGATTTCATTTGCGTTGTACTTCTCTTTGATATAATGATATCGTATGTCTATGTGTTTACTTCTCTTCAAAGTCATACTATTTTTTGTTAAAAATTGGGCACCTTGATTGTCACAGCATAATGTAGTTGGTTTCTTTATAAAATCTTCTAATCCCATTTCATTTAAAAGGCTTCGATAAAAACTGATTTCTTTTACGGCTTGACACATTGCAATGTATTCAGCTTCCATCGAACTCAAGGCGACAATACTTTGTTTTTTCGACTCCCACGAAATTGGTCCATTTGCGGAAAATAGAACATATCCGCTGTATGATTTTCGATCGTTCACATTTGATCCCCAATCTGCATCGGAATAACAAATTAAATCATTTTTATCTTTTGTATATATAAGAGAAAAATCTTTATATTTTAAATATCTTAAGACGTGTTTTACAGCCACAAAGTGTTCTTTGTGCGGATGAGAACTGAACTGTGCTAAACTTGAAACTGTATGGGCAATATCAGGTCTTGAAATAGTTGATAAATACATCAGACTTCCAATTATTGACTGATATTTCTTTATATCGGCCATTTCACTGCAGTTTTCTTCATTACATTTCAATAACACTGTTCCAGCAACAAATGGTGTCCTAGCAGGCTTACAATTTTCCATATTCCATTGCTTTAAAAGTTCTTTCACAAAATTATTTTGGTGTACTTCGATGTTTCCTCTTGGATCATTTCTTGAAATTTCCATTCCCAAATAATAGTTCGGCTGGCCACGATCAACAAATTCGACGTGTTCATTCAATTTTTTCAATATGCATTCTATAGATTTATTGGAACTACAAGCTAATAAAATATCATCGACATAGAGAGCAATAATATTAACTTCATTTTTATTATGGTTAATAAAAACACAACTATCTGTTTTGCATTGCTCAAAACCAATTTTAAGTAAAATTTCATTTATTTTATAGTTCCATTCTCTTCCAGATTGTTTAAGTCCGTATAACGACTTCTTTAACTTGCATACTAAGTTTTCTTCACCTTTCTTTATAAACATCTCAGGTTGTTTCATAAACACTTCTTCTTTTAAATTTCCATGGAGATATGCTGTGGTAACGTCCACATGCTTAATTAATAAATTGTATTTTACAGCCAATGACAAAACTAAACGAATTGTAGGATGACGTACTACTGGTGAATACGTTTCACTGTAATCTTCTTTATACTTTTGGAAACAACCTTGAGCTACTAATCGAGCTTTATATTTCTCTATAGTACCATCTGCAAAACGTTTTTTCGTAAAAATCCATTTACTTCCAATAATATTTTTATTTGGAGGTTTCTCAACCAGATCCCATGTATAATTTTTTATTAATGACGAATACTCCTTTTCCATTGCTTCTTTCCATTCTTTTGATTCATCACTACTTATAGCTTCTTTTGCATTTACAGGACAAAAACCAAAATCATCAACCATATTCAAAACATCAGTATCAATTTTATACATTTTTCTAGGTCTGCCAAGATTTCCAGTTCTTAATATACTAGGTCTTCCCCTTTTTCGTTTTCCTTGTGGATTTCTTTCATATGTGTCCTCAAGTACTGATTCTGGATTATCAAAACCTAAAAAGTCTGAGTTTTCACTTGAACAGGATTCATATTCCTCAATATTATTGCTATCACTTGGATTTTGATCGTCATTTTCTTCAATATCTATTGAATGTCTGCGATTTACAATATTATTTTGCATATTGATTGATTGATTTTGATTATTAAATATATTAGAGCAATCCAATATCTTCTCATAAAAATCATTTTCATTATCGTTATTTATTTCGACTTCGTTTTCAAAAAATTTAACGTCTCTTGAAATTATTATTTTATTTGTCTTTAAATCTATTAGTCTATAACCTTTTGTATTTGGTTGATATCCAATAAATGTACAAATTTTACCTTTTGGTTCCAATTTTGATCTACCAGGCTTCTTTTCTAAAACTACAGCCTTACATCCAAAAACTTTAAAATATGAAACACATGGTTTTCTTTTAGTCCACCGCTCAAATGGAGTTACATTTTCCAAAACCTTTGTAGGTGAACGGTTCTTGATATAAACACTTGTGCTGATAGCTTCAGCCCATAATCGTTTTGGCAATTTTGATTCTTCCAGCATGCACCTAGTCATTTCCACCAAAGTTCTATTAGCTCTTTCAGAGATTCCATTTTGTTGAGGTGTGTAGCTAACCGTTTTTTCATGAATTATACCTCTTTCTTTCAAAAAATTGTTAAAATTGGAATTAATGTACTCTCTGCCGTTATCACTTCTTAATCGTTTTAATTTACAACCAGTCTGTTTCTCTGCCATATTAATATAATCTTTAAAAGCATTAAAAGCATTGGATTTGCTTTTTAAAACATAAACTGTAATATACCGGGAAAAATCGTCAATGAATGTAATAAAGTATAAAGCACCACCATAAGATTTAATTCTCATAGGACCACAAATGTCTGTATGAACTAAATCCAGCAAATTATTGGAGACTGTTGTGCCGATCGGTTTAAAAGGTTTTGCTGACATTTTACATAAAGAGCATGTAACACAATTAAAAGCATTTACGTTACCTTTCAATCCACGCACCATATCTTTATTTGCTAATTTTGCCAAATCATTAAAATTTAAATGACCAAACCTTCTGTGCCAAATGGTATTATCACTGTTTTCAGCTTTGTTAATTGAATGACTTTCCAATGTTGATTTAATTTTATAGATTCCATTAATAATTCTTGCTGCAAATTGAAATTGAGTTTTCTTGAAAATTTTCACATTATTATTTTCAAATTTTATGGTATATCCTTTCTCAGCCAACTTGCTAATGGACAAAAAATTTGATTTCATATTAGGAACATACAAAACATCTTTTAAATCATAAGATTTATTGTTAAATTTTACTTTAACTTCGCCTATTCCTTTTACACTAAATTTGTCACCGGAAGCTAGAACTATTTCGCTATTATACTCTCTCATATCTGAGAACAAGCTTCTTTCTCGACACACATGTGAAGATGCTCCACTGTCTATCAACCATTCATATACGTTATTTTCATTTATGCAGGAATTTATAATAATCATTGCACTTTCATGACTACCACCAGGTTTATTCTTGGATTGGCACTGAGAACTAAAATGACCCTTCTTACCGCATGTATAACATGTAACATTCTTAAATTTATTTTGATTATTTAAATTTGGATTCTTGTTGAAATTCTTATTTTTTATTTTTTATCGAAAATACTTGATCTTTGCTATCACGGCTATTTTCACATCTTCGCTGCTCTTCTTCTAAAATCTTGTTTTTCAATTGTTCTAAATTTGGTAATGAATCACGACTTTCAATTGCAATAACAAAATTTTCTAATACAGGAGGCAAACTACATAACAAAAATATTGAAAGTAATTCATTCGGTATATCTATATCAGCATCTCTTAAATCATCCGCTATGGAACAAAATTGATTAATTTGAACACTATATTTTTCATTTGATACAAACTTAATCAGTTCGTAAAAATATTTCTTGTTAATTACATTAATTTTATACAAAATAAAATTACTTATAAAATATATCCAACAAATTATTTCAAATAATGATATTGAAAAAGAAGTTAAACTTACTATACAACTTAAAAAAATAAACATACCTAGAGTTGAAAAAATACATTGCTAAATCCTAATCCTAATAAATTATTACATTTCCATACCTATATATGTATGTATTCAAAACAAATGTTAAGCAAACAAAAAACTGGAACATTTTCCTAAAGAGAACTTAAAAAAAAATTCTTTAGTTGGTTATTTAGACATACACACCATAGTTTCCCTTACAAGAAAAACCATAAATAAATCACTTTAAGGTGTCAAACAACATTGCCCTTTTGTAGCCACGCCAATAGGAATTGTAAAGCAGGCTGTAATAACACCAATTTTCAGATATCTGTATTAATACTTATGCGTGTTAAAAATTCACCATGTGAATCGGCTACGGCCCGTATTATCTCCAAAAGCAGTTCGCGCGAAAGACCCGTTATTTTCGGCAAGCGTGCAACACGTGCAAAATCCTTAACAATCAATTTTAAGGCATGTTCTTTAATATCAAAAATTTTCGTATAATCCGAAGCTTCCAAAGTTTGCAAAACATTTTCATAAGTTATATTGTGTTCTAGGGAATATTTGCAAAACGAATGTAAACGATTGTTGGACAGGCCATAGAAATGAGGGGCCTGAAACAAATATAAAGCATCTTGAGGGGGCAATTTAGTTTCGCCATAGTAAATGTAGCGCAGGAGCGATTGGAAGGCTTCGACAGAGGGCAATATGTCGCCAATGGAAATCTGAAAGTAAAGAATACGATATGAAATATTGTTGTCATGCAAAAAAAAAAAAAAAAATATTTACAGGAATAATTATGACAGTTTTTTTATAGTAAATTCGAAAAAATAATTTTAGTCAGCAGATTTAAGGAAAAATCGTATAAAACTCGTTTAAGCAACATTTTTTTTAAATAGCCAGATGTTGTAAAAAATTTCTTTTGTAATACGAGATTTACACTATGACTTTTTACCGTTACTTTTCTAGAGTTTAATGACAAAAGGGAAGGGATACAAAGGCGATCAAAGGGGTAGCAACATAAAACAGAATTCAAGACAAACGCAGGGGAATAAGTCATCGTGAAAATCCCGTATAAGCGTTCAAAAAAATATTTTTTCCGCACTCGAAAATTTTGTTTGTATTTACAAAATCTATCCTTAAATAAAAATATCGAGCCATTAGCGCCAAAGAAGCTTAACCAACATGATTTTCGAAATGCGTTTTTTATAAAAATCATTAACTTGTTATCATTGGCATTATCTGTCAAAATTTTATAACAATAGGATATACCGTTTCAATTTTATAGCAAAAACAATTTAAGCTTAAGTACACATTATTTTTTGTTTACATTTTTTGTAACAGCAACATGTTACTTAAGCTAAAATTTCCTTTTGAAAATAAAGCAAGTATGATATAATATTTGGAATAGCCGTATATAATATACCCTCCATCGACTTCGTATGAAGTATATGCATACCGTTGATCTCAAGTGGACAGGCCCTAACTGAAATAATTGTAACTTTACAGGAGAAGGTGAAAACATAATAATGCACACTATAACTGCATTCTACATGCATTCTACTGGTTTGTTCAACTGCTTGTAAAAACGTTAATTTTAACACTATTGCAATAAATTTTTGTGACGAGGTGAATTTGGGTGAAATATATTGGAATCAGTGAAAACCTCAATATCGTAAAAAATGCGAGTTAGGGCCTTTCTAATTACTTGAGACCATCGATACACACAATATTACATACATGATGTATTTTTGAAATAATTAACTAGATCAGGCTTTTCTGATAGCAATTTATTCACCCACATATAAAAAACTTGAATGCTGATTATTAGACCATACAAATTGCGGAAAGTATTTATTTTATTCGCTCCACCGGCAGTTTCTGATACACCGGCCATAAAAATCACATATGTGTAAAAATTGCACTAATAGCGTGCAAAATAAAAAATAACCTATCTTTGATATAAACACTTTTGACATCATAACTTTTAAATGCGGCGTTTATCGGAAAAACTTTTGTATCCACTTTTGTTTAGAATAAATACCGCAACATCTTTCCTCTACATAATTTTCCCATAAAAATTACCTATCATGGCTCTTTAATGAGATGAAACTATGTTATGAAACTAATTTTTTTTTGGAAATACTTTTTCAACGGCTTACGCTAAACAATGGGTGGGTAGTGATAATTTAAATTCGTTTTATAATTTTATAAGGTAAGATCTGTATACTATATAGCCTCATTAAATTTGGACAAAATATGTATCATCTAATAACATAAGAATGAAACATCACATACCAGTTTATACCATAAGCTTTGTTATGTATTTGGAAATTATCCTACAGCTCATGACCCATTGAGTATATCTCAACAAAACTACACACAAATTTAGACGATAGAGGAAAACATATTTTCGCATAAAAAATGTGCGTACATATGTACATACTTGTATATATTATGTAACTTCACGAACAAATCATTAGAATTCTTCCAACAAAAAAAAAAAAAAAAAATAAGTAAATAAATACAGTATCTTTAATCTAGAACCAACTTTTTGTAGTCGAAGTCAAAATACGCGAATCACGATAAAGCACATTCAATTCAATTCTGCACTTAATCAAAAAAATATGATTGTATTGAAGTGAGTTACCATTGTTTTAAAGCCTATGTTTCCCAACTTGAAAAAATCACCTATAAGTCTTAAATATGGCTATTTGGATAACTCTGCAACAATTTATTATGATTTAAATTTGATTACGCGGTCCTGGCGAAAAACTGCGATAGTCGCCAGTTCAGTTTCGGTACGTAGCAATTTATTAAAAATTTCTTCACAAAAGTATACGGATTTGGAAATACTTTCTGTCGGTAAAACTATACACAACAAATTTAATATCGAACTTTTTAATTCGAAAAGTAATAAGTCCGTAGAAGATTCACTACATGACGCCGATCAAGAAGATAATAATTTAGCAATTTGGAGACAAGTTTAGGTAAAAAAACTGATATGTATTTACTTTTTCTTAAAAAAATTTTTTTAGCTTAACCAACACACAAATATATATATATATACAGGAGGTTATCAGGGAGACAGCAAAAAAAGCTTAAGGGACAAAAAATACCGTTATTATGCTAATATTTCGTTAAAATTCGATGCGTTACTTATATTTAGCACAATAACACCTAAATACTAAAATTCAATGAATTAACTTAAATAAGAGCGAAGATAATTAAAAAAAACCTTCTCCTGTAAAATTTTGTTTTTGTTACTTAAGCTTTTTGTGCGGTTATAGCTCGATATAATTTAAAATTACTTTTTTTATTATTCGCATAACAGATTTTATTCCCTGCCGATACAAATAATGGAATAAAATTAAAATTTGTTTTTAATCCCACAAATTTCCAACTCGAATAATTGCCAATACCAATAAGAACATAAGAATACCTTCAGAGCAAGCACTTTTTACTTACATTTACCGTATTATCAGGCGGCATAAATGAACGAAACATGGCCTGAAAATATTGCGTTCTAGCTGACAATATAGACTTATGACCCATTATGACTTGGCCTTCCAAAACTAAATTGATATCACAAAAGTCTTTGCCCGTCGATTCTAAAAATAGCGCCATATCACTTTCCAAAGTAGTGCCTAAAATGAAAAAACTTTGAATATCGCTTATCAAGGAAAAGCTAATTTATGTACATACCAACATTCTTATCCATATCCGGATCTGCTACTATTTTACTGGGATTTAATTTCTTGCGTATAATTTCTACCAGTAAAGGCTTATCCAAATCACTAAACTCATTGGACATTACAACGTCCGTAAAGTTTTCTTCTTTGATCAAAAAATGCATGCAATGATCCTTCACAATTTGTATCCTAAAAAAAGCAAATTTAAATATTTTTTAAGCAACAAAAGAAAACAATTGCAGCTTTAAACTCACTTCTTTTTATCGGCATTATATAAAGCTTCCAAAACATTTTGTTTATTGATTTTAAAATCCAAATACTGTATACAACCTTGAGCTAAGCGCGGCATTAAAAATAAGCCCGCCAATTGATAAATATCTGTTATCAGTATTATGATATTCTTGCTATAGGATTCTTTTAAATCTATGCGATCCGTGTAGATATAATTTAGAATAATTTCAAAGGCCTCAGGATTAGCATTGGGTAATCGTACCTCTAGCAAAGGTTCCTGATTGGCCCCTTGAGGACATGAGCGCACTTCAATGCAACTCGAACCAAAGACTTTTTCCATTTGCTGTTGTCTAGCATCACGTGCAGCCAATATTTTTGTTCTTAAATATTTCGATCTTGCGGCCACAAATGCTATATGGGCCATAATTTTAATTTCTTCGGGACCAACAATAAACTGTATATCACAGAATTGTTTCTCATTGAAAAATTTACCATAATCTTCCCGTAAAGTACATTTGGGATAGCTGGAGAATTGAAAACGATAAGTGTCGCCCCGGCGTACACTATTGTCTACAGTACCGCCGAATATATACATGGCGTCACTTATTACAGCACTGGCATGAAATACTCGACCTGAAGGTACATCCGAATTGGGTTCGGGTTGTATAATCGACCAAACTTGTGAGTCCAAGTCGTAGCAATGCAAATCATTGGGCAACGTAGAGTCTGCTGAGCCACCAAAGACATACAAAAAACGATCGTGATGCACCATAGTGTGGCCATAGCGGCGAGAAGGTGGCTGAGAGGCCACACCTCTTAAAACATGTTCGTTGCCAATACGACGCCAGCTGTTAAGAGGAGAATATGAAAATAAATTAGTTTTTTTTAACAATTTCGAATAATCGACTGTTGCATTTTGTTTTACTTACGTTTTGCTTTTAAAATTAAATTCGAATAAAGAGTTCGTTATTTGCATGCCACTTTGTCCCGAGAACATGTACATGCAATCGCGGGCCACAGCCACGGGGAAATTGCAACAAGTAGGCGGGCGTTCACCCCTCTGTTCGATTTCCTCCCATTGGTGATTTTCTCCCTGGAATTATTTCAATTATGAGTTATATGAATTTTACAATTTTTAAAGAATTTTTTACTCAATGGATGAATTATTTTATCAGAATATACATATCGTCACCTATAATCCAAAAGGCCGTAACAACTAACAAATTCAAAATAGACTTTTCGATTGATTATGATGTGATTAACCAAAATACATCTTTCCTTAAAATATCACTCACATAATATGTACATATGTGTTTATTCATTATTCAATTTGGCACCTAACAAATAAATAGTCTTAGAGCCTGTCCCACCAGGTCGACAGAAAACGTTCAAACGACAAGTTGTATTGAAAACAACAAGAAAATAAGGAAATTTAACTTTGTTTTCAATGTAAGTAATCGATGGAACCTTTTCTGTCGACATCGTGGGGAATGCCGTTAAATTTATAATGTTTTTTGTCTCTAATCTAAAAAAGTAAAAGGTGTACTTACGACTTTTTGGATTTTAGGTGACGATATGTATACGTACATATGTATATATGCACATACGTATCGTTAGCTGAAATACAAAATCACATAACTGCACTTATTTAAATTGTATGGGAGATAGCTAATTGTTATGTTAAAGGTTTGAAGATACATACATATGTACATACATACATACACAATTAATTAAAAATGTGATTTTTAATTTTTTGTTAGTTACGTGGTTTTGCATTTCACCAGACGATATGTATGTATGTATGTATGTATGTATGTACATACATATGTATATGTATACATACCTATATTTTTTCGTTCCTTAAATATTTCTTAGTTATAACATTAATTAAATTTTTATGAGTTCAAAAATATTACTAAAGTTTAATAAATCATTTTAAACAAAAACTTTTAAAATATTTTTCTTGAGTTTAAAAATTTTTTTAGAAGGGAAATTTTATTAGAATTCAAAAAAGTTTAATATAAAAAATCAAATGTATTTACATGTTTGTACACATATGTACATATGTATGTATGTACTATATTTCATAGCCATTTCCCTTAACTAACAAATAACATAATTATTATCCGTTTCCTTATTTAATTTTTTATAACTTTTCAGAATATTGGCAACAATGAATTATTTTCCAGTCTCTTTTGGCATTGTATTCAACTGGTGGCAACTCATTTTCTTTAGTTCTTTTTGACGATTCAACCATTGCGCATCTTACTTACGAAATGCCTCCGTATAAAATCATATTATTGAAGTTAAAAAAGCAGTATTTGCATAAAAAGTTATATAAAACAATTGTTCAATTAATATTTTACTGGAATTGGCAAAAAAATTTTGTGAAAATATGAAATTTATAGTGAAAAATCCAATTGAAAAATTTTCATTCTCTATGGATGCATTGTGTTATACAAAATGGCCGTTAAAAGTTAAAAGCCTGTTGAAATGCTGGATGTTGGCGTGTACAAATATTAAAACAGAAAGACTTCGAAGTCTCAAAAGAATATTTTGCCGGCGCAATACGTTATTGTGTGCGGGTGTGCCTGTTTTTTGTTTATATGAAATAGAAATTGGTGCATGCAATGCAAATGAATGTAGAGAAGACCAATTAATTAAATGCAATAATTCGATTTATTAAAAAAATTTAAGGAAAAAAGTGAAATGAATAAAATAACACCAAGCCTTTTAAATAAGAAAATAAAAAAGAAAATGAGGCAAAATGCGATTAAAGGAAATTGTTATGCTATGTCAATAAAAATTAAGTGGTTAATTAAAAAGCTTAAGTACTTATAAATAGAAAAAAAATGTGAATTTGGTTAAATGCAAATTAATTAAAATTAAAAGAAAGCAAAGTGTGATTATGTTATTGAAAATATGTTTCTCAAAGTAAAAAGAAAAAAAATAGTTAAAATACCACCATAAGATAGGTATGATAAAAAATTAAAATTTAGTCATAATTAAAAATCTGTGATTTAATGCAATAATTGAAAATATAAAAATGCTTTCGACAATGTGAGATATATAAAATACATAAATAAATTCAAAAAATAAAAGTCTGCATCATAAATAAGGCATAATAAAAATAAAGATTTCGGTTAACTCAGTACCAGCTCACTTCACAACAATCGCAGCAACAATATTAACGATAAGGAAATTTGCAGTGGTCAGAATTCAACAAAAAAAAAACTTGCAGCTCGTTGGACATGCAGTAGTAAACAGGCAGAAACAAAGTAAGTTGAATAACAAATTTATTTATTTATTTATTTAATGAAATTTCGATTTACGTCGATTTATTTATTTACGATTTATGTTTAACAACATATTAACCCTTGACTAAAAATTTTTCTTTAGAATACATTTTTTGCCTGTTCTCTTGAATTTTTTTAAATTTACGTTAAAAAATTCGACTTATATACTCTTCAAAAGAATATTTCTCGCTTAGGGTACAATTTCTAATAGAAAAATACCCCTTTCCCTTACAAAGTGTTTTAGTATGTACCAGATCAAACCCCCTGTTTACTGAATGCATATCTATACATATATAATTTGTATATATTTTAGAGGTAAATTTTGCTGATCTTAAAAACTAAAATTTCTCTTCAAGTTTTAAGTTATTTGCTAAATTTAGTGAGAAGTTTAATTATAATTATAAACTTCCTAGATTTATTTTGTTATACATATTCAGTTTCATGGTTCTCTTTTACTTACCGTCAAATTTAAAGTCCACATATCGTTTAAACGAGCATTGCCATCGTAACCGGCATAAATCCACATTTTGTTGTCATAAACTGCAGCGCCGTGGGCTGAACGAGCCACAGGCATTCTGTTAAGAGAGAAAAAATATGCATATTTTCCACTCTCCTCTTATAAAAGTTTTTCTTAAATCACTTACTTTCCCGAAAATTTCCATTCCACCCACATGGCTCTTTGAAATTCATACTCGAATAGATCATTTTTGTTGGTAAGATTTGAGTTGCTGTGAATATCTCCCGTGTAGCCACCAAAAATAAACATGGAATTGCCAAACACCACGGCCGAATGGTGGTAACGTGGCGCTGGTGGTGTACCAGTGGCGCAAGCGCGACCCCAAGACTTATCTTTTACGCCAAAACGTATTAAATCGTTAAGCATGGTCTTGCCGTTGTCGCCACCAAACACATACATTGCATCCTTGTAGGCCACCACCGTGTGTTTCGAACGCCTTTAGAATAAATTAAATAAAAGACAATTTAATTTTCTATAGATTTATAAATTAAAAAGGAGATTATGTGCTTACTTGGCTCCCACAAATTCTGCACACTCCAACATTTTGGTCCACTGATGTGTGGCCGTGTAGGTGCTAAAGTCCACATTTAAAGCATTGCAACTGTAACTGCCTGGCGAAACGGATTTTGAATTGCTGGACATGCAGCTGCGTGAACTGGCACGCATTGAGCTTGAACTGGAATGCGACATTTTGTTGCAACTACTGCGTGTGGCAAAACTGCGACGACTTTTACGTTCACCCGTTTCTGAGTAATAGTGCTGTTGTTGTTGATAGTGTTTATCAGCTTCGCATGCTATGCAGCTGTTGCCCGAATGTGATGATGTCGAGGGTGCAACTGTAGCTGGTGTACCGTAATCGTAATTGGAATTATTTAAAACTGCACTGGACGAGATGGAACGACTGCAGCCACCGCGACAAAATGAACTTGCTATTCTTCCGGATCCGCCGCCCGTCCCTTTGCCAATCACCAGCGGACCAGCAGCAGGACTATTCGAGCTCTTACCACTATTTGCAATATTAACACTGCTTGCACTGCTGCCAGCCGCACCTGCTGCTGCGTCCTCCTGAGAATCGGTCGAATCCGACCCCAAAATCGCCCTTAGCATGAACGTATCATAAACCTTAAAACGTTGTTTCGGTTTAATTTTTTCACTATGCGACACTTTGTTAAATTTCTGCAAGCCGTGACGAGTTCTTTATACAAAATTTATGTACTAATATTTATTTATGTTTCAAAACCTTTTGATTGCAAATATTTTCTTTATTCGATTTGACAAAAATTTTCCTTTTTATTTTTCTCTAGGCTTGTGTGTATAATAAAATCCAACCAGCCTTGTGCTCGCCCCCGTTGTTTGTCTTTTTTTATTCAATGAATATTCTTTTCGTTCTTGTGCACTAGCAGTAGTGACATTAACGCGATTTTTAACATTAAATTCAAAGAGTTTTTAAGTATTTGAGCGAGTTTTATTAATGAAATGTTAACACTACTGTCCATTGTTAAGAACGAAAGAAGAAAAGGAGAAGTAAAAGAGAATTATTAATGAATTGTAGGTTTTTGTTTTGTTCGTATCATTTATTAATATCCAGCTGTTGCTGTAAAGCTGCCACAGGGTTCACATTTGTTGAGGATTGTAGTGCAGTGTAGCCAACCAAGTGTAGAATTTGCAACCGTTAGATTTTGATCAAGTTTTTTTAAAGTCTGATTATAGTGGGATCTGAGAATAAATTTATGTACATATATAAATTGAACTAATTAATAAATAATCTTAGTAAAAAAAATAATTTCTCTGTGAAGTTGTAATGAAAAATATATATGTAAACAATTGATACCAATCAAAGCACATTCATTTGCAGGTAATATTAAGATTACAAAACAATGAAAAAGAACCACTAACAAAATTTGCAACGTTTAGCAAGTTTTTTTCATATTTTTAAATTTGTTTACAAATAATTTTGTTAATATAATATGTTTTATGTTGAAATTTGTGTAACTATTTTTTTAATTTCTTTTTCGTACATAAATTTTGAAGTTTCCGATGAAACTAATTAATATATAACCTGAATTAAAAAATTAAAAATGTGCTGAATGTTACCGTTAATAAGAACAAAATATCCTATTAAAAAACCAATACAAGAAGCCGAGAATTCATTTTGATAGATTTCTAAAATTTTAACCAAAATAGTTATTGCTGCATTTGTTGTTTTGCCAAATCGTCGGGTGGTTACTGGTTTGAAGCAATAATAATAAATTTTATTATTATTTCAATTTTCATTAATCTGTGGTGTGATTTGTTTCTCTTTTAATTGAGCTTTAGATTTGCTATTTTTTATTTTTAGAAGAATTGTTCGTGTTTTAAATTGTGAATTAAAGTTCGTGTCGCTCTGTAAGCCAAAACACGTGTGATAATTTTTAATAAACAAGTAACACCAATGTTAATTATAAATATTGTGACACTTAGTAGATCGGAACAACTAGCTGTTTTTGAAGGTCACTACACCTTCATCATCACCGTTCTTTTGTATCTGGTCCACTGTGTGTGGTCTCAGTTGATGCAGATTTCTGCTTTAAGACAAACTGTTTTTGTTTTGTTACTATTAAGTAAATTTATTTGGTTTTTGCCACAAGCCCATGGCTGTTAATTTTAGTTAATTTTATTAATATTAATAATTAATTTAATGTAAATTATTTTATTATTGGACAATAAAATTTCCAAGATATAGGAAATAATGTTTTATTTTTACTTGTTCATCATAACTTACAAGAACTAATAATTTTTTCTCCAATAATAAAATAAATTAAAATTTTTCATCAATTAAAAGAGAAACATATTATTTCTTATATTAAGAAAAAAAAAATCAAGAAATAAATAATTTTTATTTGACACAAAGTGTTAAACCTACGTCTACACCTGATATATTTTTTTCACAACAAAAGTCAAACTTTATATTGAAAAATAATGTTTTTTATGTTAGGTCTTTTTTTCTATATGGAATTTGATATTTGTCATGAAAACAATATATCAGGTGTATACGAAAAACAACGTGAACGAAGAAAAAAATTTTTTTTTGGCGTAAAATAATATGTACATACTCAGATTTTTTCGGTGGGCACTTAGCTACATTATTGTCATGTTATAATGACCTTATTTTTTGAGGTCGCACATGATTTTCGAAATTTGTAGAGACCCATAAAAAAAAGATTGTCACCAACATCGCTAAACTGGATATATGATTTTATTATCCTTTGATAGTACCATCGAATAATATATTGTCCAATCCGTGTGTTTTTCTTAAAATATCTGTTGATATTTATAAAAGTAACAAGCTACGACAGAAATCGACACTTGCAGTTTGCAGCTTTGGCGCCTTTTGGAGCTACCTAGTATTGCAGCACGGTGCCTCGAAGCGAAATGCATGAAAAATATAACACTTCTTCTATTCAAAACAGTCGGTTAAGTGGTTTAAAAGTTGCGTTCTTTTTACGACTTTTTTTTTATTTTAACGCCACTGTTTAGCGGCATTGATTGTTAGAATGAGCGACAATACCTTTTACCAAAGTCTACTCTAAATTTAATGTTTATAAAAAAATAACACTTGTAAAAAAATGACAATATTTAATAAAAGATACAAACAGGTAAATTATAACGATTCAATACAAGCAAACAATTACATGTTTAAAATTCATTCTACAAGACATTTTATTACAACAACTGTTGTTGTACTCCCCACTCTCCAATAAACAGTTAAAGGTAAACAATAAAAAAGTTATACAAACGCGGTAAAACACACACACACATACAAACGCTGTACACATACATATGTATGTAGTTATGATCATGAGAGACAAAACAGGTAATATACAGTTATGAGTATAAGAGACAATGGAGACATAAAAAAACACAACAACCGCAAATACAATAAAATATTCCCCATAGAACAGAAGAAAAACAAATAAATACATACATTTAAGGTATTCGTTGTAAAATAACGTGTGTATGTATGTATGTACGTATTTAAAGCAAGTGAGGCAAACTGCCAGTTTAGCAGCATACTTTTTGGCGAAAAATAAAAAAGAAATTTAAAATTGCTAAGTAAAGCCATAAATTTATTTATTTAAACTGGCGATAACATGATGCTAAATTCGTAGCAATTCAAAACTCTTAAAATGTAAGAAAATTTTAAAAACACACATATATACATATGTACATACATCTGTATACTGATACTGTATACTGGGTGGCCTATAAATTCACAAATAAACGCCCCGTTTATATTTAACACGAAAAAATGCGCCATAAAGTTGCTTGTGGAGTTCATAACACTTAACAAAATTTCAAATGGTTCTTTCTTTATATAGAATATCGATAAATCGTTTTATATACATACATACTTAAACATATGTAATTTTTTTTTTTGGTAATATGTACAAGATTTTGTTAAAACGAAAAACTTGGCACGTTTGTTTTTTAATATTATTTTATGAAAATGAATGTATGCGACATTTTATTTTTACACATGTTTTAGTTTGTTTTTATTACATTGAAAATTATTGGGTACTCGCACATATTGGAATATTTTTTAGAATTTCGCAGGATTTTTTTTGGTTAAATGTATATAAGATAAGACAAAGAAATCAATATGTAAATTTTTGGTTGCTGTTAAAAAAAAATATGAAATGATATCTAATTCAGATGTACATATGTAAAGTCTAACTTTGTTGCCACAAAAGTAAAGAGGAACAAAAAAATTTGTATATATTCATGTATTTAAAATTCGCTTCGAACTTTCATCATCTATGTAGGACAAAGTTGCTTTTGTTAAAGAAAAAAATTTATAATTAGTATTTGCATCGGATTTGTTACATGTACACGCCGTCTAGATGCATTTCGTTACTGCTCCAGCAACAACTCACCAGTAGACTTTAACCACAATTCAAAAAAGCTTATAAAACCGCAATGTTTCTCAATATATTATTAAGAACTACATAACTACAATCATAGTAAAATAAGAAAAAAGTTTGATAAAGTTGTTTAAATGTTTGGAGTCTTCTAAAGTGTTGCTTTAGCAACAAAGAAATCCATCTAGACGTGCGTAGCCAACAATAAATAAATTTTTTAAATATGTTTATTTTTGTTTGACGTTTTTAATAAATATTACTTTTAATTAGGGCCTCAAATAATTGCTAATAATAGTATTTCCGGCCAAATTTTTAAGAGTGTTAAAAAATGTAATGGAAAATTTTGTGTTTGTAGCCACGCACAGTGGGATGGCTTCATACATTTTTGGGCAGAAAGGAGTGGTCCTAGATTATTGAAAGTTAGCACCGAGCGTTATATCGACTAAATGAAGGAAAAAGTGGAATTTTATAAAATTTGGACACGACCACTGCCCACCGCCCATAGAATTCAAATCGATTTTTTAACATACAATTTTTTCCTATCCATGTCTTTCCTACATGTCTTGACAAAATTGTACACTTCTGCGATAAAAAATTACACTTTTATTAACAAAAAACAAGGGGACTTAACTACAAGTTTGTTTAATTTTTCTTTTAGTTTTTTGCTTCAACTGTAAAATTATATTTTTGTTAGTTACGCCTTTTTGCATTTTAGCTAACGATATATAAGAATTTTATAAATTATATTGTGTTTATCATTCGTTAAAAAAACCAATTTATTTTTCATCTATAATTTCTTTGACCATATCGTCACATTATACATATATTAAAACTGCTCCGATGACGCCAATTTTTGGCGCCGTTCAAAATTTATTCGAAGTAGACCATTTCCATATGAAAAAAAGTCCGGTAACCTTATTCCCTAGCTTTGCTTTAATTAAAAAAAAAAATTATTTTTTATGAAGCCATATATGCATCATATTTCATTTAAGTATAGAATTGTTTCGTTTGCATTTTGAAATTTAGTGGTAAAATAATGGGGGTTTCGACACCAAAATTCCGTTGTGCTAAGTTCAGACAGTCTTTTGAAGATTTTCTTCGTACTGAATTTCTTTTACAGATCTAAATTAGAATCATTAATGAGCAAAATACATAATGCTATTGAACAGTGCTTTGATTTTCAGTTTATTTAAACCCATTGTCAGATGATAAGGCGCAAACAATACTTTAATTTTCGTAAGTTCTGCAAGAACTGAGTCTTATAAAGTTTTAGGGCGATATATTAATGTAAAGTATTTCATAAAATCGATGGATATAAATCAGTTCTGATTATTGCTTCCGATGGCGAAACGATTAATTTGCGTACATCTCAACAGTGAGCTCTACTGCAGCACTGCTTACTTTTGGATATCTTTGTGCTTGCATTAGGTACATACAAAACTAATCCATAGCTAAGCATATTAAACGTTCGCATAGACGATTGCATCGAGGGTAATATTCCCGTATTGAAACAGGATTTTGGAATTAGAACCCGCACAATTTTCTTGAAGTTTTCTACCCCCAGTCTACTCATGGCAGAAATGCAAGCCAAATGCCAAAGTTCAAGTGATGTTAGCGTTGGCAGATGTAACAACAGTATTAAGAGTTTTTTTTTACTGCCAGTTTATAGAAGACAACTAAAAATTCTCCTCTGCCTATTTATACTGAAAACAAAAACTAAGCACTCAAATTTGTTTTTGTTTCCAATATAAATAGACAGACGAGAATTTTTACTTGTCTTCTATAAACTGGCAGTTGATTTAAATTTCTCCATAAGTTTCTCATGAATATAAATTTGATTTCTCAAATTTTTCCCAATAAAATTAGCTTATTTTTTTAATAATTGTTATTATATGAATTATTAATATTTGTTTTAACAACAAAGTAGCAAAAAGATAAACAATAACACCAACCTATGGAAAAAAAAAATTAAAAAAATAAAAGAAAATGCTACGAAATTCATATTTTATTTAATGGCGTGAAATTAAAATTAAATTTAAACCTCTAGTCCCAAATGGTGGTATGATGATGATGATTATGATGAAGTTACTACATGACGTTACTAGCCAACATTTATTATTTAACTATCGCTTTTAAGCTTTAATGAAATTAGATTTTTTCCGCAGACAAAAAATCACAGCTCCTAAACTTATGCTATAGTTTATGAAGTCCGTGCGGTAGCCAAACCGTGCATAGAAGCGTTAATATATTTTTATGTATTTGTTTTAGTTGCCGATGCTGTCTGCCGTAGTGAATGTTGTTCATTCAGTCTGTGAAAAAGTTGTCAGTTTTAATTTAATCATTTATGTATGACGATGATGATTTTAATGGCTGCGTAATAAAATTACAACTAAAACAATGAAGCTTTTGCAAGAACCACTGGAAAGTGTAAATTTAGTTGTTTGTAGTTAAGTAATTTTTTTCTTGCACATTTAAGCATAAAAGAAAGAAATGTTCTTATGCCATATTAAAAAAAAAATGCTAAAGGATATTTAAAGTAACTCACACTTTCAAGTAAATTTATAAAGACTTGGCAATAAATTCTTCAAATTTAAATTTCATTTTTTTTCTTATAACTCAAATCGATTGATTTTATTTTTAAAGCAAAGGTGTGTTAGTAATTTATCTTGAATTATATTATAGAAAAAAAACTCCTGTATTTTCAGCATAAATTTTTCCTTTGGTAACTAATTTATTATGAGGCAATTTTTCTCTTTTAAAGCAATATATTGTAAATAGCGTAATACTTTAATTTATACTGAACAGCGAAGGCAAGGCAAGTAATGTTTTAAAAAAAAATTTACATATGCTTACTTTTCAAAACATTACACATACACACATAACTCTTTCATTTTTCCTGTTTTTAAGTGTTCACTATTCACCTTAAGTAAATCTCAAACATTCTTCTTATTCTGAAGCTGAAAAATATAATGTTTATTTTTTTCTCAACAACCCCTTTTTTTCCTTTTTTTTTCAAACGAAAACTGTTTATTATTTTCCACACATCTTCACAGGCATTAATATTTCTTCAACTTATAAAACGTTCTCGCAAAACATTGGTGTATGTCTGTATTTTTTCCTTAAATTTATTATCGTATTTTATCTTTAACAGCTTAATAACATTCTTTCGGGATTTTATTTCGTGTGCTTGAAGCATCTGAATGCATTATTACCCAGCAAAAAATTACACATTACCATTAGAACTACTTGCCATATAATGACTTACTTTTCTGATTGCCAAATTTCATTACTCGCTTACAAATCACATTACCTAAAATTTAAAAAAATGACGTACAAGTTGCTAAATGAATAGAATGATTATTTTAGATTTAATAGATTACGTGAATACGTTGATATATAAAAAAAGTAAGTACTTCTCAAGAATGGATTATTTTAGTCTCACGCCTTGTTAAAATCATTAAGTTGGTAATCCAGTAGGGAAGAAGTTCCACCAAAAATGCTTAATTCCACGCTCGATTACCTTTTTTGAAATTTTTTGCTGGGTATTTTTATTTGTTTTGTTAAAAGAATTATTTGATAATAAATTATATTTCACATTCCAAAATGTACTTGTGTGTAAAATCTTTTGAGTTATTTAAAATAAAATTAACTGGAAATAAGAATAAATTTAGTGAAGTAAGACTTTGACACGCACCCAAAGGGGGTTCCGCAAGTACACTGTATGTAGTACTATAAGAATATCTCACCTGGTGTCTAAATTCTTTAAAAAAGTTTCAAGTACACGGTAAACCTTTTGATTTGATTTTTTCTTAGTTCTGCCGCTTTTTATTAATTTTTGGAGTTATTGTCGGTTTTGGGCGTATTTTTAGATTTGGCGTTTACTGTTTCGTTTTGTGAATTTTTCGGTTTTTTAGCGATTTATTTTAGTAGTTTGAGAGTTTTTTTTAGTTTTATCGCTTTTTTTCGTTTTGTCGATTTTTTGTGTTTGTTTTTAAAATACAATTTTAGCAATTTTATTCAGTTTATGTGCATTTTTCGTTTCACAGAAAAAAATGATTTTGATATTTGAATACGAAAATCGTTGATTCAATAAAAAAATCTTTCGAATTATCTGTGATGACGATTTTTGCATTATTGATAAATAAAATTGTATGCAGGTTTATTGAATATATTTTTTTCAGCCAATAAAGAAATTTAATGAATCAAAGAAAAAAGTTGTTGACTGAAATTTTATTTTCAGTGATAATTGTTATTGTGTTGTGTGTGTGGATGAATGCCACATTTTCAACCCCTTTTTGTTTGATTTTGCTTGGCTGCTACTAAAACTAAATGTGTTTGGGATGAGTCGAACCGGCAATCTCTTGACTAATAAACTAACGTACTTACCATTCAGCTAAAGTGCAAATCGTTTTTGGACACGCAAATAATGAATACACGCAAAACATGATTCCTTTTGTTTCTTCTAATCTAAAAATAACTTTGTTGAGTAAAAAAAAAAACAAGCCACGACGTTTTTCGGCTTCTTGTCCGAATGCACACGAATACAACAAACAACAATCAAAATAAACAACAACATCAGCACATGACCAGGTTTAGTCAATCAACAAGCAAGGAAAACACCAACACAAATAAAGCCGCGTTCAGACTATTATACTTTGTATTTATACTTGCCAAAAATTCAAATAATACGTGCAAGTGTGATAGTCTGAACGCAAAATGTCATCAAAGTCGCAAATAGTACGATAAAAATTTTGACATGCCATAAGACTTTTTCGTTTTTAGAAAATTCTCTAAAGGATAATACATTTCATTAGATCAGGGTTGCATTTTCACACAAACCAAATTTCCAAGTCGACGTAATGTTTTGTCATACGTATATCGGCTCAAAATTTTGAATAAGTGTATAGTATTGAAGTATATTTCGTTGACGTAATTTTTTAACGTTTCTGTAATATCTTTTCTTAAATTTTTTCTGTTATTTACATAGAATATTTTTAACTGCTGATTTTTTTCAAGTGCTGGCGCGTCCCTGCCCACATGAAACCGCTTTGCCGCCGCTAGTCAATGAATAGCACAGACATTTTCATTGAACAGCTGTTTTGTTTTCTACTTGTATTACACATTTTATTTGAAGTGTGATGGTCTGAACACAATATGTGATTTTACGTTAGATTTTTTGATAGTCGCAACGAATGTATTTAGATTTCTGTATCGTAAAATGTGATGAAAGTATTAATACTTGTATAATAGTCTGAACAGGGCTTAAATGACATTAAATGATATTTTCAAATGTGCGAAATTAATAAATTCAATATTCAAGTTAATGACAAATATTATTGAAACTAAAATTTTATTCAATAACATGGTTTTATTGAAAATAATTCTTGTCTATTTTTTTCTGTGTTTTGAGCGTTATTTTAGTTTTGGCGATTTTTTTGTTTTGGCATTTTTTCGATATTTGGCGATTTATTTTAGTTGTAGAGATTTTTTTAGTTTTGGTGCTTTTTTTGCGTTTTTAAAATTTTTTCGGTCTTGGACGTTTTTTAGTTTTGGTGCTATTTTTCGTTTTGGCGATTTTTTTTTACAATTTTGACGTTTATTTTGCTTGGTTTTACAATACATATATTTCGTTTTAGCAGTTTTTTATTTTATGCTCTTTTTTTGTTTGTGGATTTTTTTTTTGGCTTTTGGCGTTTTTCTAGCTTTTCTAGCGATTTTTTTTGTTCTCGGCGATTCTTTCAGTTCTTGGTAACTTACTTTAGTTGTAGAGATTTTTTTAGTTTTTATCGCTTTTATTTTGTTTTGGCAATTTTTCAGTTTTTGATGAATTTTTAATTTTGGGATTTTTAAGTTTTTGGCATTTTCTTGTTTTGGTGAGTTTTTCGGTTTTTGGCGGTTTATTTTAGTTTTAATATATATTTTTTTCTTTTGGTGCTTTTTTTTCGTTTTGACGAATTTTTTGGTTTAGGCGATTTTTTTTTGGGGTATTTGGTGATTGGTTTGTTTGTTTTTACAATACACATTTTTAAGTTGTAGCGATTTTTTAGTTTATGTGCATTTTTCGTTTTTTTTCCGTCGGCGATTTTTTAGGTTTTCGGCGATTTATTGTAGTTTTAGAGATTTTTTTAGTTGTGGCGCTTATTTTCGTTTTTGGGATTTTTTTCGGTTTTTGGCGTTTTTTTCGTTTTGGCGATTTTTTCGGTTTTTGGTGATTTATTATAGTTTTACGTGCGGTTAAGAGTATGTATGTATGTATGTATGTATGTATGCATGTATGTTCCTTTTCGGCACTATACATATAAACCGAATGCGTGTACAGATTTTGATGATTCTTACATCAATCGATTTGTCTTAACCCTGGAAGCGTCACTAAATATATGACAGTAGTTAAAAATCAATATGGCGGCCAATAGATGCCATTTAGTAAATACGAAAAAAAATAAAAAGTCGGCGAACTATATCAAAATGGGATTCCTTCGACAGGTATTTTAAAATCAGCTTTAGGTTACTTTTATGATTTTACATTTCGAATGACCATTTAGGATATTTAACGGTTCAAAGTTGATTGCAGTCGGGTTTTTTGATTTTTATTTAATTACTACTTGCTTAAATTTCAGTGTTCATTGTTATAGTATGCATAAAAATACACCAAATTGTAAATTTCAAATGACTATATATATATTTGTCTGTATATTACTTTAGTGTTTCAACATGTTACGTTACTCGCTTTAGAACACCCTATACATAGTTTTTAACTGAGATTTATATGTTGTTGTTGTAGCGGCCAACGCTTTACATATTCTGTAAAAATTTCAGGTAACTAGAAACAGCCTGTGACATACAGATGAACATGGTAGCGAAAAAATAAGATTTTCTTTTCACCTTAGGTGTACGGAAGAAGATCTGTTAAGTATGCTGCAAAAAAATTATATAAATATGAAACAGTTGGAAGTATGCTGCAGTTAATGTACATTGAAGAAAAGCTTACTTGATCTACCTGAGCTGTTTGCTTTAACTTGTGCTTTTATTTCATATTTGAGAATCCTAATAAAAAATGTATTAAATGGGCGTGGATCTGCCCAGTTTTACCATGTCCTATGTCTTAATGTGGGCTGTAAAATATGCCTATGCCGAATTTCATTCAAATACAAATCTAACTTCAATTATGTACAGTTCCTATTTTTTTTATATATTTTACCCTCACTTAAAAAAACGTTTAAAGTATATTTATGAAAATGTCATTTAAAAATTAAAGTCAAAGCCATTGAACGCGATAGCTGTAGGGATTAACAAGTATACAAGGAAAAAAAAGTAGAAGAACTAACATGTCTGGCAGTGCCACAATGCCACAGTAATGGCAACCACTAAGTCCCACAAAATATAATTCTATGGCAAGTAAAAAGTTTTTAATTGGCTTGTAAAATAGGCCATGTATTATTATAAATTTTTAAACCCCCCCCCCCCCCCCCCCCCCAACCAAAGTAATCTACAATTTGCCGTACATTATTATACCAGCTGCTGTGCTTGTTGTCAAACTTATTCCCTGCTTACACTTAAAAGCATAATGATTTTACATTTTACAAATATTTATTTTAATGTTAATCAGCCTCCTAAAAGTATGCTCTAGCAATTTGCACAAATGTCGCTTAAAACTAAATATATAAAAAAAACAAACAATACTTGAAGGAAAAAGTTATAAAAAAGCAATTCCTAAGAAATATGCAGCATAAATGCACACACATACACACACACATATTATATTTATATAGGAAAATTCTCGTAACTTTTCTTTTATTAGAGACCCAGCGAGAGAGAGAGAGAGATTTATAACGTGCTGGCAAAATGAAAATTGAAAATTTATAGACGAACATTCTTATTCTTATACACACAATCATATCCTTGAGTTTCTGCACTAAAGCTGAACGTCAAAATTCGTTTAACTTATTAAACCATATGCTGCGCGTTTCCTAGAAACTCATTTAATTCTATGAATTCATAAAAACAAGCAAAAAAAAAAACGAATACTTTAATGAAATTCAAAATGCGTACTATGAAAACGAAAATTTTACGACTTTCTAGCAAGTTTTAAAAGATTTGTACTTAAAGAAAGAACCAACCTGCTAGGAAAAAATAAATTCTCTAAATATTAAGCAAAATATTTTTACTACATTTATATATAAAACTTTATAAAAAAGATAAAAATTTTTAACTTTGAAGTTAACGCTCATATTATAAATTTAATAACATGATATTTTTAACCCTCTAAAAGCTTTTCCTATCGACCCTTTTTTTAAATATAAACCATTATTCTTTGTTCTTAAATTGCAAGGATTTATGTGTCTTTGAAATATTCCCCAAGAAAATTGTAATGTTTTAGCAACTGTCTTAATTCAAACATGTTACAAATTCATTTTCTGTTAAGTGCAATCACCTAAATGTATGCTTTAAAATCAATAAATTACTATGAAAGCTTAAAAAATAATTTTATTTAAAGCCCCCACCCCGCTACACGTAAAGCTTATTTAATAATTTTAATTTCTTTTGTAGCATATGTTTGGTCTGCTTTGGGGGGGTGGGGGGGGGGAACTGTCAAGTTGTTAAAATACCTGTGGTTTTATGCTTAGTTTCTTAGCTTGTGCCTGACTTTTAGTCTTTAACCATAATTAGTTAAAAAAAAATAATAATTTCATAAAGATTTGCTAAAGTTTTGCTTAAACAAACACTCTTACGAGTAGCATGCATAAACATGTCTGGCGTTGACTTCAAAATATGCTTGTTTATCTTATTTAGTTTAATCTTAGAAAATGAAGTTTTCTATAAACTTAATAATGTTTGTGTAATTAAGTCTCTTGTATATAATTATGTGGTTAGAAAAGTATTTAAATTTCTGTAGCATATTTTCGAGGGAAATTTGTCAATATGAAAAACAGTGTATAACTTTAGGAATAATATAAAAGCATAATTATTTTATTTAAGCAAAAGAACTAAACCTTGAGACTAGGTAATGAGAGAACAAAGAATGATAAGATAAATGAATTATTAAAATTATTGGGAGCGAAAATGACTGACTTCGAATCCATATTTAATTAAATTTCGATCGAATGCCATAATATTATGCTTGTCTATGGAGAAAATGACTGAACCTAAACTACATTATGATTAAATATGATAGATTAGAACTGATAAGGCTAGAATATGACTGGACTAGACTAAGCTGGACTAGACTAGACTAAGCTAGACTAGACTAGACTAAGCTAGACTAGACTAGACTAAGCTAGACTAGACTAGACTAAGCTAGACTAGACTAGACTAAGCTAGACTAGACTAGACTAAGCTAGACTAGACTAGACTAAGCTAGACTAGACTAGACTAAGCTAGACTAGACTAGACTAAGATAGACTAGACTAGACTAAGATAGACTAAACTAGACTAAGATAGACTAGACTAGACTAAGCTAGACTAGACTAGACTAAGCTAGACTAAGCTAGACTAGACTAAGCTAGACTAGACTAAGCTAAACTAGACTAAGCTAGACTAGACTAGACTAAGCTAGACTAGACTAGACTAAGCTAGACTAGACTAGACTAAGCTCGGCTAGACTAGACTAAGCTAGACTAGACTAGACTAAGCTAGACTAGACTAGACTAAGCTAGACTAGACTAGACTAAGCTAGACTAGACTAGACTTAGCTAGACTAGGCTAGACTAAGCTAGACTAGACCAGAGTAAGCTAGACTAGACCAGACTAAGCTAGACTAGACTAGACTAAGATAGACTAGACTAGACTAAGATAGACTAGACTAGACTAAGATAGACTAGACTAGACTAGATTAAGCTAGGCTAGACTAGACTAAGCTAGACTAGACTAGACTAAGCTAGACTAGACTAAGCTAGACTAGACTAGACTAAGCTAAACTAGACTAGACTAAGCTAGACTAGACTAAGCTAGACTAGACTAGACTAAGCTAGACTAGACTAGACTAAGCTAGACTAGACTAGACTAAGCTAGACTAGACTAGACTAAGCTAGACTAGACTAGACTAAGCTAGACTAGACTATACTAGACTAAGCTAGACTAAGCTAGACTATACTAGACTAAGCTAGACTAGACTAGACTAAGCTAGACTAGACTAAGCTAGCCTAGACTAGACTAAGCTTGACTAGACTAGACTAAGCTAGACTAGACTAGATTAAACTGGACCAGACTAAGCTAGACTAGGCTAGACTAAGCTAGACTAGACTAAGATAGACTAGACTAGACTAAGCTAGACTAGACTAGACTAAGCTAGACTAGACTAGACTAAGCTAGACTAGACTAGACTAAGCTAGACTAGACCAGACTAAGCTAGACTAGACCAGACTAAGCTAGACTAGACTAAGATAGACTTGACTAGAATAGATTAGGCTGGACTAGACTAGACTAAGCTAGACTAGACTAGACTAAGCTAGACTAGACTAGACTAAGCTAGACTAGACTAGACTAAGCTAGACTAGACTAGACTAAGCTAGACTAGACTAAGCTAGACTAGACTAGACTAAGCTAGACTAGACTAGACTAAGCTAGACTAGACTAGACTAAGCTAGACTAGACTAGACTAAGCTAGACTAGACTAGACTAAGCTAGACTAGACTAAGCTAGACTAGACTAAGCTAGACTAGACTAGACTACGCAAGACTATACTCGACTAGATTGAGGTAGAGTAGACCAGACTAGACTAGACCACAGCTAGACCACAACCAGTCTTTAGCTACAGTCTAAATATAAATAAATAGTGAATGTTTAGTTTCTTCTGAACCGGCTTAAAAAAGAAAGATTTTATCGAATAATCTGTTTTATATTTTTTTTGGTTATGTTACTTCATAACTCGGTACTCTTTTAGACTGATTGTAAACATTAATTTTTTTTCTGAAATGGTATAGCTTCCGATTTGGTCAAATATTAAGCAATATGGGCGGATATACGCTCACAAGTGTTTTGTTTTTTTGGTTTTATGATATTTCACTTATCTCTGTTTTTGTTCACCTTATTTTGCCCTGACAAAAACACAAAACTTACAACACTTACATAAGTCAAAACTTTGAAATATTAATTAATAATAAACTGCGTTCATCAAACAATTCATATATTTCTGCGTCAAACAGTGCCTGTACTTGAACAAGTAAACAACAAGATTTTTAACGATTACTGAGAAACCAAAAACTGAAGTAGCCAATATCTATTCTTAGCTATTGTATGGCGAATAATGTGGCATGAAGACGGAGCATAAATTATTTGATTGTACTTATGTACATATGTATGAGTCTGTTTTCACTACTACGATTACAACTGCTGTTATTGCCTCAGACGTGGCAGACTTTGCTTAAAAGTTAGTGGCAATGGTAATATTTCAAGTGACACTAGATGTGCGAGAGAGTGCATAAGTAGAAGTGTCTGTGTATGGCTGCACTTGAAAGTTACTTATTTACTACACTTTTCTTATAGCTATAGCTTGTTTCCATGCACAGCCAGATTACAGAGTTAACTAAGGAAATGGTTTGTTGATAGACTTTGTCATAAATTTTGAAGAGGGCAAACAGAAACATAACTAAAGATTTTTTATTTTTTTTGTTGCAATATAAAGGCCGCAGATTGCGTTTAAGCTTCTCAGACGGTGGTAGAAAGCGAACAGTAGTTTTCTTTGTGGCTTCCTTGAGACCTTAAAGAAGAACAAAGTGTTGAAAGAAAGATAATTCAAAGGAGAGGTGGGTTTTTAACAAAAAAATCTTTAAGAGATAATAGAAAGTTGTTGAATTGGAGGAAACTTATTTAATAAAGAGATGAGATGTGTTTGGAAACCAGTGAATAAAAGTATATAGTGACATTTGAAATAAGTAGAATAAAAAAGAATCAGCTGAGAACTGCTGCAATTTATTAGAGTAAGTTGTAGTCATAGTGCATTCATAGCCTAATTACAGTCTATGTATTCTTGGTTTACTTAAAAAATATGTTTTTTGAAATATTTTTTTTTCAAATCATTTAAAAATAAATCAGTTGCTTTCGTTGCAGTAGTCTTTAGTTAGAGTAGCTAATAATTGACAAAATTAATTATTTTTAATGATTAAACCCCTTATGCAATAAAATAACAATTTGTGCTTAAAGTGGTGTACTTTAGTCAAAATTTTTATAGACATTTTGTTATAACGTATATGTACATTAGGGTTATAATTTTTTCCAATTTTTACGAATATCAAATTCTTCATCGCATAGCCATATAGACCATGAAAAAATATTAAGAAATGATGTATTACTTTTTCGTGATCGTTAAAAAAGTTTCCGCACCAAACGCGATGAAGTTTTTAATTTATATTTTTTTCCTAAGTATACAAAATTAACATTTACTGCCTCTTCCACTATTTCGAAAGAAGGTCTTCATTCGCATTCTAAGCGAAAGAAAACTTATTTCCATTTCTCTATCTTACTGCTGTACGAACATTCACTCGAACGACAAGTCGCAAGAAAACGTAAGTGTTTTCATACAGATTTTCATACCACTAACTCGAATGAGTAGTCAACAAAGCGAACACTATGTCAAAATCACTCACTTGCTATTTTGCTTTCGTGTAGTAAAATTTATTCGCAAAGAATTCACTAAAGTTTGTAAAATTATTAATTTATAACATTATATTTTTTTTATTCCTATTTCTTCAATTTATTTTTTATTTGTAGAGAAAAGTCATAAAATATTCATCAAAATATTATTGAACACTTTTGTTTTGATTATTGTTTTATCTTCATTATAAAAAGTACTCGCACATTTTAAACAAAACGAATGTAGTGTAAAGCAAAACAGCAATAACTTGCTGTTGCTGTGCGACTATTTTGTTGAATTCTTTTTCGTTGTTCAATATGGTTGTAATTATTTATTTTCATGCAAATGTTAGTAAGTTTTAAAAAATCGCTAGAAATACTTGAAATATACAAATTGGCACTGCCTTAATTTACAAATACGTAAAACAAAAAAATAACATACTTAATTAAAAGCGAAAGAAAGATAACGACATACTGTAATGAAAATGTATTAGAATTCGAGCGACTAGGTTTCTTTCGACATAGTGGAAGTGGCAGTTAATAACAAAGTTTTAAGTATTTTCTAATAATTTCATGAATATAACAAGATTTTACTATTTGCTCTGCAGAGAAGGGCGCAAAAAACGGGATATTATGACTCTATTTCGCAGTTTTTCAATAAACTAAATTTTAATGTCAAATGATAGATGTTGTGATAGATGAGTTGTTTGGCGGATAGTATGTATATGAAACAGTGATAATTTTCAGAAAAAGATACCTTTGCAGGTAAAAGTTTTATTTAATTCTATTTTGGACTAATTTTATTTTTTACTTTTGGTACGCACCAATATACTAAAAAAATCTACTTAATTTTTATTAAATATGAGTTGAATCCTCAAAAAAAATGTTTTTTTTTGATTAGCTTTAAAAATTGCATTTGATGCGGAAACCTTTTTGACCATAATGGTCTAAAAGAGTTATTTTTATTATCGATACTAAATTGCCCATCGTGTGGTGGGATGAAGAAATTTTTTCCAAAAAAAAGTTATCACCCTAATGTACATATCGAGTCATAACCGCACAAAAAGCTTAAGTAACAAAAACAAAACTTTACAGGAGAAGGTTTTTTTTAATTATCTTCGCTATTTGTTATTTCAGTTAATTCATTGAATTTTGGTATTTAGGTGTTATTATGCTAAATATAACTAACGCAATGAATTTTAACTAAATATTACTATGATAACGGTATTTTTTGTCCCTTAAGCTTTTGTTTGCTGTCTCCCTGACAACCAAATGTGTATATTTTTGTGTTGGTTAAGCTAAAAAACATTTTTTAAGAAGAAGTACTTCCCTCCAAATTGCTTAATTATTGGCTTCTTGATCGGCTGCATGTAGTGAATCTTCTACAGACTTATCATTTTTCAAATTAAAGAGTTCGCTATTAAATTTTTTGTGTATAGTTTTACTGATGGAAAGAATTGTCAAGTCCATATACTCTGTGAATAAATTTTTAATAAATTACTACGTACCTAAACTGAACTGGCGATTATCTCAGTTTTTTTTTGTCTGGATCGCGTTATCAAATTTAAATCATAATATACTGTTTCAGAGTTATCAAAATAACCATATTTAAGACTTATGGATGATATTTCTTTTCAAGTTGGGAAAGATAGCCTTTAAAACAGTGGTAACTCTCTTCAATACAATCATATTTTTGGATTAGGTATAGAGTTGAATAATGGGCTTTATCGTGATTCGCGTATTTCGACTTCGACTAAAAAAATTTGATTCTAGATTAAAAAATACTTAATTTATTTACTTTTATTTTTTTGTAGAAAGAATTCTAATGAAATGTTCATGGATTTACATAATATTTGTATACAAGTACAGGGTGGGCCAAAAGAAACCAAGGGGTGTAAAAGTTTAATAACTTTTTTGTTTATTAATTTTTTTTTATTTTTTCTTTCAGATTATATAGACAACACTTGGAGAATTTATAATGGAGAGGTTCACAACTGAACAGAGAACCAGAACAATAGAATTTTATTATTTAAACCAGAGATCAATTATTTTAACGCAAAGAGCATATCGTCGACATTTTAACGTCAGAATTTCGCCCTCTGAAGCGATGATTCGTTGCTTAGTTAATCGTCATCACCAACATGGCAGCGTAAGAGATTTGCCTCGAAACGGTAGACCACGTTTAAGTCGCACTGAGGAAAATATTGAACGAGTACAGCAAAGTGTTAACGAAGCACCAGAAACATCTGGCAGAAGGCGTTCTGCTCAGCTAGAAATGTCTCGTACGTCACTACGGCGCATTTTAAAAAAAGATTTACAGTTATACCCATATAAGGTGCAATTGGTCCAAGAATTAAAACGTCTAAATTTTGCAGTTAAATTTCAAGAGTTGGCCAGAAATGAAATCAACTCGAAATTCGGAAATTATTTGGCCAGCGCGATCGCCAGGTTTGACAGCACCCGACTATTTTCTTTGGGTTTTTTTGAAGGAGCGAGTGTATGTGAACAAGCCAGAGACAATCCTTGAACTCAAGGCAAACATTGTTGCAGAAATTCGAACGCTACAGCCACAAGTTTTGAAAGATGTTATGGAAAATGCTCTAAAAAGAGCCCATCAGTGCGAAGCTGAAAACGGTGGTTATTTAAGAGACTACTTAGTGTAAAAAATTTCCATTTTGTATATTATATAATCTGAAAGAAAAAATAAAAAAAGTTAATAAACAAAAAAGTTATTAAACTTTTACACCCCTTGGTTTCTTTTGGCCCACCCTGTATATACGCAAATTTTTTTACACGAAAATATATTTTCCTCTGTCGTCTATATATACAAATCTTACCTTATAAAATAATGAAAACGAATTATAATTATCACTATCCAATTTTTAGCGAGAGCCGTCGAAAAAAGTCTGTCCAAAAAAACGTAGTTTCATCCCATTAAAGGACTATGATAGGCCATATTTAGGGGAAAATTATGTAGAAGAAAGATGTTACGGTATTTATTCTAAACAAAAATGGTTATAAAAAATTGTCCGAAAATCGCTGCATTTAAAAGTTATGGTGCCAAAAGTGTTTATAGCCAGGATAGGTTATTTTTTAGGTGAAAAGTTCAATGCGCGAAATATCAGTGCAATTTTTAGACACATATGATTTTTTTACGGCCAGTCTATTAGAAACTGCTGGTGGAGCGAATAATATAAATACTTTTGGCAATTTGGGTGGTCTAATGTGTATTCAAGTTTTTTTAGATGTTTGTGTGTGTGCCATCAGAATAGTCTGTTCCATGTTGATTGAAGTCGTCTCTAGTTATTTATTTTAAAAATAGGTAAATATTAACAGCAAAAAATGCAAAATAAATTATTCAGCTATTGCTAATATCGAAAATAAAATATTTGAATCAAGTTGGTTAGTCGAAAAATTGCAATAGACCAAAAAATAAGTCCCTGTCCATACTTGCAATTTTTGTTGCAGCAATTCTTGGGGAAGGGTACACAGTTTCATGTGCTCGGCAATTCTCTTTTTTTTCTATTGAAATTCGTAATTATTTATTTCAAGTTGTTAGTTTGCATTTGACGTTTTTTATAATTTTATTTCTTCAATTGTATGAAAAATAAAAAAATATAACAAAAAGTAAATATAATTGTTAATTTTTCAAGGAAATTTGTGGTGTTTTAATTTTTTTAATACATAGTTGCAATATTATAATTTCGTAATGTGGACACTTATGCAATTTGAGAGTAGAATTTTAAGAAATTGCAGCAACAAAAATTGCAAGTCTGGACGAGGACTAAGTAAACTATTTTTCTTTTACAAAACAAATATGTATCATTGTATGTATGCATATAAATTAATTTTATGTTTAAATGCCGTATCTCTTTGACAATTTTTCCAAATAAATTTGTGAGCACTTTTTCCAATTTTGTTGCAACATGTTATTAATTTTTATTCTGTTTGCATTTAAAAAATTATGGCTCTTACAAAATTCTATCACCAACGTTTTATTTTTTACTCAGTACTCTCTATTACATAAATTTTATAATTGTTTCTTCTGTCAGTATTTAGAAAATCTCTTTTCATTTTAAATTCATTATTAGGTTAATTAATTTCTGATTCCAGTAATAATTTGTTCATTGTAAATTAAATTTATTCTCTACTATGTAGATTTTATAATTTTCAGTTAGTATTTTACAAATTTCAGTTTTCTTTTTTAATTAATTATACTGGTTTTATAATTGTTTTAGGCTTGTAATTTAAACATTCAGCTTTTCACTTTTATTAATAATTTTGGTTAAATAATTTTCGGTAACATTAGCAATATGATTCTTCTTATTGAAAATACTATCTATTCTCTACTATGTAGATTTTATAATTGTTTTTCAGTTTCGCTTAAAAGTTCTGTTTTTTAATAGCAATATTAGTCTTTTTTCTTAAATTCTAACTGTTCTCTACTATGTAGATTTTATTTATAATTGTTTTTCATATTTTGCTTTAAAAATTCAGTTTTTTTGTTTAATTTTATCTGGAGTTGCTTTCATGTAAAAATTTAAACTCAGCCTGATAAAATTTATTTTACACTAGTTTCAAACAAGAAAGCTTATCGAGAAAAAAAAAGATAAAAATTAAATAAATAAAAGAAATCAAAAGTTTCCGCAACAAATCCACTAACTTACAAAATAGAAGAATCTTGCAATACATACAAACGTTTACAAAAAAGAAAATTAAAAGAGCAAAATAAGGTACAGCAAATGAAAGAAATTAAATAACTATTCGCGATATTCGTCAAACACATGAGTTAACTTACACTAGATGAAATAAATTAGACAACTATTAGCGATATTTGTTAAACACATGCGTTAACTTATACGTCGTCCGATGTCAGTGAAGGGTATATTATATTCGGCTAATCCGAATATTACACTCTTAATTGCTTTATTTTCAAAAGGAAACTTTAGCTTAAGTAACATGTTGCTGTTACAAAAAGTGTAAACAAAAAATAATTTGTACTTAAGCTTAAATTGTTTTTGCTATAAAATTGAAACGGTATATCCTATGGTTGTAAAATTTTGATTAATTAATGATTTTTATAAAAAAACGCATTTCGAAAATTATGTTGGTTAAGCTTCTTTGGCGGTAATGACTCGATATATCAAACTCAAATATTTTTTTTTTTTTTGAAAAATGGGGTAATTCTTTAATTTTGATTTTTGCTCTTTTAATTCTTCTAAACTGAAAATTATATTTATACAGAATTTTTTATAAAAACTATTAAGGGTTTATAAAGGCTTTTTAAGAAAAATTTCGTACGAAAATTTGTTTTAAAACCCATTTATAAAGCCTTGATAATTTTTATAAATAAGACTGATAAAATATTAAAAAAAAATATTTTGTTGCATATTTTTAGGGGAACAAATTAGTATTGGCTGTTTTAATTTATGGTGCACTGAAGCCTTAAGATATGTGAAGTTTTTGTGCAAGAATGACTTAAAATTTTATATTTTCCATTACATAAATAAAACGAAAAACTCGAACAGGCTTTTTTTTTTAAATAAAGAGAAGTAAAATAAACAATAAAATAGCTACTAAGCCTAACTTAGCAAATTTAATACGCCTCATTGACACCAGAGGCGCTGCAACACTGCATTAAAAAAATAGGAAAACGTGCAAAAAGCGGAGTTGTAAAAGAATCAGGCTTTCCTCTATCTCTTCCTTCACCACCTGTGTTCTCTAGAACTATTCTTTTCCTAAAGAAGGTAACGCCTCGTAATAGTAGTAGGCAGTCATTGCCATTTAATTAAAAAAAAAAAAGATTTTATTTATTCTGTATGTAAAAATAAAACATTAATAGGCCTCGAGATCTTGTACTTACTAGATTTCGAGCTAAATCTTGCTGATTTTTACTAGATTTCCCATACAAAATAAAATCTATGTTGTTATTTGTTGTTGAGCTTCTCATTTGTTTAAATGAAAGCTTATAACATAATAACTCTAGCTGTTCTAAGAAACTTTGGGCAAAGGTTCCCTAATGATCTGCGTTAGCAACAGTGAAATGCGCATAGGATCCAGCTAAACCCCTCAATAATCAATTTCCATGTATTTTTAATAATAAAAAAAATATTTTACGTAATAAGTAAAATATTAACTTGGGATTATTAGTGCGTTTAAAAAATTGTAAACTTAAATTTTAACAATTCCCATAAAAAACACTAATTATTAAAATCTATTTTGTCAGTAGATTTTTAGGAAATCTAATAAAAATCTAATATTTTTATTTATTTTTTACTACCCTGCACAACATATTTATAAAAAAGATAGGTGAATTAGCTACAGTCTGCTTAAAAGGGTTTGCGGGTTAGCTACATTGCTGCTGTTTGGTTGTAGTTTTGGAAAATTTCCAGTTAATGGGTTTTGTTTTGGATAAAAAAAATCAAAATGAATGCAAAATACAGATTGGTGTAAACGGTATAAATTTTCATAAAGATTTTAATTAAAATCTGCTAGATTTTGTGTGGGTGTAAATGTTCTATAAAGAAACAATTTAAATGAAAAAACAAATTTGTTTACTTTGTTGCGACCTTTTCTTGTGTTTATAGTTCCAAATTTATTAACCCGCTAAAAATCAAATTTTATGCCAAAAAGAAATACACATTTATTTGCTAACAAATTCCAGTTAAAGGTTGAATAAAATGTGAAAGAACGAAAAGGTCTGAAAGAAGATTGACTAATACACAACAAAATGTTTTAATAAAGTAGAAAAAAAAATATTATTGATATCAGGCTTAATTTCATTAGAGATTTACTTACTTTATTTTTAGTTTAACCTAAAAGTAGGCTTTAAATTTTATTTAACGATATCAGCTTCCTTAAATGTAGTTTTCACATTAGAAGCAGAAATCTCGTCCAGAAAATTTATATGAAAAGCTCGTATACTTTAAGTGATTTCTGTAGAAATTTTGAAGGTAAAATGAAAGATTGTAATGATTTGACTAAAAGTAGGCTTTAAAATTTATTTAACAATATCAAAGAGTAATTGCTTTAAGCACCCCATACACGATTCAATTCAATTTTCAATTGAGTCGGTTGTTGTCCAAATCAAAGCGTGTATGGCTTTGTCAATTGATTAGTTTGGCAGTTGTCGGGTTGGTTGAAGAAAAATCAAAAGATTTTGATTTTTCATGTTTACTACACGGTGGGCCAAAAGAAACCAAGGGGTGTAAAAGTTTAATAACTTTTTTGTTTATTATTAATTTTTTTTATTTTTTCTTTCAGATTATATAGACAACACTTGGAGAATTGATAATGGAGAGGTTCACAACTGAACAGAGAACCAGAACAATAGAATTTTATTATTTAAACCAGAGATCAATTATTTTAACGCAAAGAGCATATCGTCGACATTTTAACGTCAGAATTTCGCCCTCTGAAGCGATGATTCGTTGCTTAGTTAATCGTCATCACCAACATGGCAGCGTAAGAGATTTGCCTCGAACCGGTAGACCACGTTTAAGTCGCACTGCGGAAAATATGTAACGAGTACAGCAAAGTGTTAACGAAGCACCAGAAACATCTGGCAGAAGGCATTCTGCTCAGCTAGAAATGTTTCGTACGTCACTACGGCGCATTTAAAAAAAAAGATTTACAGTTATACCCATATAAGGTGCAATTGGTCCAAGAATTAAAACCCGCAGATCATCGGCAACGTCTAAATTTTGCAGTTAAATTTCAAGAGTTGGCCAGAAATGAAATCAACTTTATTGAAAATTTGATTATGAATGATGAAGCTCATTTTCATTTGAATGGCTTTGTTAATAAGCAGAACTGTAGGTTCTGGGGTTCTCAAAATCCAAGAGCCATTCATCAACGCCAATTGCACCCCATCAGGTGTACAGTATGGTGTGGGATCACATCTGAAAATGTCATTGGGCCCTACTTCTTCGAGAATGAAGATGGAAGTGCTGTAGCCGTAAATGGAGAGCGGTATCGGTTTATGATAGAAAATTTTTTACGTCCTGCTCTTGAAAACAGACCTGGTATGTGGTTTCAGCAGGACGGAGCCACTGCCCATACTGCCCGAGACACAATGGCACTTTTAAGTCAAATTTTTGGAGAGCGAATAATTTCTCGAAATTCGGAAATTATTTGGCCAGCGCGATCGCCAGATTTGACAGCACCCGACTATTTTCTTTGGGGTTTTTTGAAGGAGCGAGTGTATGTGAACAAGCCAGAGACAATCCTTGAACTCAAGGCAAACATTGTTGCAGAAATTCGAACGCTACAGCCACAAGTTTTGAAAGATGTTATGGAAAATGCTCTAAAAAGAGCCCATCAGTGCGAAGCTGAAAACGGTGGTCATTTAAGAGACATCATTTTTCATACTTAGTGTAAAAAATTTCCATTTTTTATATTATATAATCTGAAAGGAAAAATAAAAAAAGTTATTAAACAAAAAAGTTATTAAACTTTTACACCCCTTGGTTTCTTTTGGCCCACCCTGTAGTAAATCTTTCAATTCGATTGTGCTGTGTGTGCTCGAGTCTCTTGATTAGTTGTCAAAATTTATGTTTGTAGCTTTATTTTGTATAGAAAAAGTTGAGTATTTTTAAAATTGTATTTAATTTCATTGAATTTTAAATAAAAAAATATATAAATGAATGAATGAATGCAATAGAAGTTTTAAATTTTTAAATTTGTAATTGTGGAAAAAATATAAATTTGACAGTTGAATGAAAATCTTTCAATTCAGTTTATGAAGTGTGTGGCCAAGAATCAATTCAATTGAAAGACTCAATTCACAATTGAATTGAAACGTGTATGGGGTGCTTTAGGGCTTGCTTAATTGTACTTTTAACATTACAAGCAGCTAGCTTGTCTAGAAAGGTTCTCAAACTTTTTTGTAATATCTAAAAACATTTTCTAGACACGTTGAAAGAGTGTAATGATTTTCCTAAAGGCAGACTTTAACATTTATTTAACGATATCAGTGAGTACTTTTGATATTATAAGTAGACAACTTGTCTAGTAAATTTATATGAAAAGCTCTAAATTTTTTTTATTATTTTATTTTAATTTTCCTAAAAGTATGCTTTAAATTTTCTTTAGCAATTTTTTTTCTCAAATGTGTGAAAATTTTTTGAAAACTATTTATATTTAAAATCAAGAAAATTTTCTTTATAACACTCTTAGGGCCATTTTCACAATTTAACTTTAGCTAAAGGTAGGATTTTGTCTGCCCGATAAATATTTTTGCATTATTACAACTTAATAATAATAATAATAATAATAATAATTAATATTACAACTTAATAATAATATTTAATGGATAAAAATATAATAAATGAAGATTTTATAATGCAAAGTTATTTATCGGGCAGACAAAATCCTACCTTTAGCTAAAGGTAAATTGTGAAAATGGCCCTTAATTGATGTTGTTAATTCAAACAAACAAAACTCAAGTTATTTTTGTTCCCTTCCCAAAAATTACTTTAATATTCTTGCAAGAGTCTAACAAATATTTGTCATCCTTTTAAAGTGATTGATACTTGCAAACTTGATATGTGTACAACATTATCAACACCAACAATGGTCACAACTGTTCGTTGTCCAGTGTGTCTGTATATGCGCCAGAGTGCTGCTGTACCAAACACACTCTTGATGGCACAAGAGCTTCAAGAGCCCTATAAGAACATTTGTAATGTCTTGTGCAATGTTTGATATTTGATGTAATAAATTATGAATGTCTAAGCTATTCATTATCAAAATTTTGCTGTCTGATGACTAAACTCAGAACTGTAAACGTAAATTCATGCCATTCACTCTGTTATATAGATACTTAGTTATTTTAGAAATATTGATAACTTTTAAAGTTAAATTTTAGCACATAATGTTACCGACTAGTTTTACTCAAAGTTTTCATTAATTGCTTTAATGTTTTATGCCAAGTTGGTCATCTTAATGTGAGAGTATCACATACACACACACACACACATATACACATACTTCTGCTCTTGGTCAATCCATAAAGTATGCTTTGTTCTTTTTCTTCTATATTTATAAACCATACTCATGTGCTGCAGCAATACTAAGTGCCTACTTAAATGTCATCACAGACTTAACAGCAAAACAAAACAAAGAAGAAAAAAAAAACTAAATGTAAAAACCATTTACAAACAATACACTTATTATGAAAATATTATTTTAAGTTTGTGTTTCTTAACTTTTGTTTGGTTTTTGTTACATATTTTTAGTTGTTTTTGTAGCCGATTTAAGTATTTTTATATTGCATATGCCAGGGAGCCTGTTTAATTTATTTGTTTGCTTATGGCATTAAGTGTTTACTTTCGCCTAGAATTGTCCACAAATGTGCTTGTCTTCTTACAGTTACACATTTATACAAAAGCATACATATATATGTACATGCCCACCTACACACATATGTATGTACGGAATTAATATGAGTTTATTGTGTGGCAAAGTGAATTCAATGTACTGAGTGGGGGATGGTTGGTTTCGTCTCCATGAGAACAAAAGTCGTCTTTACTTTATTGTTTATTTTACAATAATAACTTTCTAATCAAACTTTAATTGAATTCAACAAATATTTAACAAAAAAAAAAAATAAAAAAAACCATTATCAGTACAATGACTTTGGCAAGGATAAAGAGACAAAAATAACTCTGTACAACATAAGAAGAAAAATAAATTCAGTAAAGTGAGCCGCCTTTGACTAGCACACGAACTTTATCCTTTATAAGCGCATATATGTATAAGCTGATGTAGATATTTTCTTTAATTTTAAATACCCGGTAAACTTTTTTCCGGGTTGTATCGATTTTTTTTACTCGGTGCTTTTCTTCGTTTATGGGATTTTCTTCGGTTTTTGGTTTTTTTTTATTTTTGGAGATTTTTTCAGTTTTTGATTAAGTGATTATTTTCGTTCTGGCGCTTTTTTTCGTTTTAGCGATTTTATTTGGCCTTGAGAAATTTTTTTATTTCTTAGTTTTAGCGATTTTTTAAATTTTTTTCTTCGTTTATGGGATTTTTTGCGATTTTTGGCGTTTTTTTTAGATGCTTTCGGTTTTATGTGTATTAGTGATTTTTTAGTTCTGTCGCTTTTTTTTCGTTTTAGCGATTTTTTCAATTTTAAGCGGTTATTTTCGGTTGTGTTAGTTTTAGTGATTTTTTTACTTTTGAAGTTTTTATTTTCGTTTTGTACATTTTTTTTGTCTTGGCGATTTTTTTTTAAATTTTTTCGACCTATTTTATTTATTTATTTCTTTTATTTTAGGTGATGCTCTTGATTTAAGCGGTTTTTTGTTTTGTTTGTTTTAATTTTGGCATATTTTTAGTTTTAGCGTTTTTGAAAATTTCAAGAGTTTGCCTCTTACGGTTTCTAAGCTACAACAAATTGTCAAAATTACATTAACTGATAGAATTTTAATTTAATTAATTTTTTTTTTTAATTTCAGTGTTAATTCGTAAAGTCTGCATAAAAATACACCAACTTTGAAAATTTCAATTATATATACATATGGATATATAATTTTCTGTATATTACTTTAGGTTTTCATTGCTCGCTTCAAAACACCCTTTAATATTCAACTGTCATATCGAGCCTTATTTTCGATTTTATCGTAAGCGACAAAATTTAAATTGTTCAGGAGAAGGTTTTTTTTTAAATATTCAAATATGTTTTTGTACGTAAATTGTCGCTTACGATAAAATTTCACAGCCTGTATCTTAAAAGTTATTAATTTTTTTTTAAAATTTTGGCATTTTGATAATTCTAAACTATGGGTAGGCCCATAAAATTTTAATTGCAATAAAAAAGTCTATTTTCGATAACATGTCGCTTACGATAAAATCGAAAATAAGGCTCGATATATTTGCTGTTGTTTTACATGTTCTGTGAAAATTTTAGTTTCGTAGCTTTTATGGATCTGGAGAAAATATCCTGTGGCAGATAGACACACAGATGGATAGACGGACATCGTTCGTGTATGTAACCCTAAAAACGAAAGAAAACAATAAGCAAGTGCTGTTCAACTTCCAACGCACCTTGCATCTTAAACTTTGCAAAATTTTATAAATAATTTTTTAATTTACATGTTAGAGCAGAGCAACTGTAATTGATGAATATATCCCTCATCATTACCGATTAAATGACCATTCAATTATTGACTGCCACTGTTCATATTTAATATAAAATTTTTGCAATTGTGTTAGTAATTAATTTCTTGTAGATTTCTTGTAGAGCCACTTACATATTATATTTTAAAACCTATACACAGTCCCATCCAGGCATGATCATCCATTTGTACCGAAAAAGTGATCCCGAATCCCCATAAACATACTACTTGCTGTAAACATTTAGGTTAGGTTAGGTTGGCAGGTTGCTGAGAAGAGAAAGTAAGTTTTCAGCACACTTGGCTTCAAATAACTGGTCCGTGCAGGTGTAAATGTCCTACTTTTAAGCTAAATGATGTGTTCAACAGTTTTATATAAAATATCACCAGGAACACTTTTTTTTGAATTATTTAATACCCCTAATAAATACTTCACCATGTAGCTCTCTTGGGTAAAAAGTGGTCTTATAAGTACCCTCAAAAGGCAATCTAATGAGTTGAAATGTTATACAGGGTGTTTTTTTATTGAGGTATAGAACTTTAAGTTGGCATCACTTTTTTAACTGGCGGCCATTTTGTCAGCTGTCAAGTGATTAATATTTAGTTTGGTTTGCCATTTCATCATGAACAGGTTGACAAAAGAACAGCGCTTGCAAATCGTGCAAATTTATTTCGAAAATAATGGTTCAGTTCGCGAAGTTTACCGCAAGCTCCGTCCATTTTATGGTCGACATAATCGTCTATCAGAGCAATTAATTCGGTTAACCATGGATCGTTTTCGCACTACGTTTACTCTATGTGATAATACGCATCCGCAGAGACGTCGAACAGTGCGCACCGAAGAAACAATTGCCGCTGTAGAGCAAAGTGTTGAAGAGGACCCGAATGAATCGATTCGCCACCGTGCACAGCAATTGGAGCCGACTAACCGACTATTTTGTTCCCGAATTGGATGGCATGAATGTGGATGAGTTGTGGTTCCAACAAGACGGCGCTACATGCCACACAGCGCACGTCACAATCGATTTATTGAAGGAAACATTCGATGAGCGCATAATTTCGCGGAATGGACCTGTCAATTGGCCACCAAGATCGTGTGATTTGACACCATTGGATTATTTTCTTTGGGGATATGTGAAGTCGCTCGTCTACGCCAACAAACCAGAAACGTTTGGGGACTTGGAAGCCAACATTCGTGGCGTTATTGCCAACATACGGCCCCATATGCTCGAAAAAGTGGTTGAAAATTGGACCTGTAGAATTGGCTTTATTCGAGCCAGCCGCGGCGTCCACATGCCCGAAATCATATTTAAACATTAATGGCATAAAATTATCCTTCCAATAAAGCCAAATTGATGGACATTAAAACGATTTTCTTGTGTTTTATTTCAATTCGAAGTTCTATACCTCTGAAAAAAACACCCTATACAAAAATTTTTGCCCTAATATTATATTCTATTTCTATTAGAATTCCACATATAAATGCCTGTATATTTATTTCTTAATAAATTGGCTTTTGTTTATGTTTACCATTTGCCCAAGGAAAATATTACTAAAGTAACAAAATACAAAATACAAAATTACATACACATGAGCGCATGAGAGTATAGAAAATTATTATTATAATACCAAAAAAAAAAATGATAAAAGTTTGATATTTAGTATTAATAAAAACGAATTGAAATTGTCCGGAGGCCAACATATGTATGTACGCGTATGTATGAGCACAAAATTATTTTGAAATGTGTGTCTATATTTGTGGAATATAAATGATTTGTATTTTCCTATTGTTTTAACGAAATTACAAATTACTATCAAATTAAGGTTAATAATTGAATTTATTGTCAGTTAACAAAAATAAACATGAAGTTATCAAATTGAAAATACAATAGAAATGAAAAGAAACATTTAAAAGGATTACAAAATACAGTTAGAGAAAATATAAAGTACTAGCTAGTATTAGCTACACCCGGTGTGCTTCGCTACCCTCATCGTGTTATCGAATGAAGTAAATATTTTGTAAATAAACCGTAAACTCGGATTTTTTAATGCAACATTTAGAAAGTTTTAAAATTTTGATATTTGATCATTATTAACATAGGTTTTTTCTGAATATCTTCGGAACTACATACACGATTTAAGAGTTTGATATCTCGTTTTGAAAAACATGACAAAAGCTTAAAAAAAAAATTAAAAAAAAAAATAAAATAAAAAAACAAAAAAAAATTAATATATACATTGGTGATGCAATATGAAAAATTTATTTTGCCACGCCCCTCCGCCCCAGACCGAAAATAAAAAAATCAGACTTAACAGTGTCATCCGCCTGAATATTCTGAAGATTCCCTAAAAATTTCATCAAAATCGGCCCAGCCGTTTTGGAGTCCATACGTTACATACATACATACATACATACACACATCCTCTTATATATATATTTGAAAGCAGTGTTGCCAAAAAATTATGATGGGAGGTATTCCTAGTTCTACAACAATAGTACAACAGCAAAAGCACATGTACTTGTGAGTGACACTTTTCAATGCTGGCTAATATTCTTTTTCTAAACTTGGTATAAAAACAGTTTATGGTATGCGAAGTTTTTCCAATCAATAGAAAAATATCAAGTGACTAATTTTGAAATGTGCGTAAGTATTATAAACAATACTTTCGACATAGCTGAACCATATTTTATGCGAAAACATACAACTTGCTGTTCTTTCGTTGTGGATGAATTCATATCAATTTTTTAGGGTTCCGTACACCAAAGGTGAAAAGGAACCCTATTGTTTTCGCTACGCTGTCCGTCTGTTCGTTTGTCCGTCACACGGTATTTTCTCAGGAACCGTAAGAGCTACGGACCTGAAATTTGGACAGAGTATGTAGAACCTTGACCGCTACAACAACAAATACATGAGAATTAAAAATTAAAGGGTGTTCCAAAACGAGCAACGAAAAATTTTAAAATCCCATGTAATATACATACAATGGTATGTACATATGTATATTGAAACTTGAATTTTGTAAAATTAGTATATTTTCATACAGACTACAACAATTAACACTAAAATTTAAAAAAATTTAAATTAAAGGGTGGTCCATCAGTTAATGCAATTTTGACTATGTAATTTTGACAATTTGCTATATCTTGGAAACCGTAAGAGGCAAACACTTGAAATTTTCAAAAACGGTAAAACTAAAAAAACCGAAAATTATAAAATCGCCAAACCAAAAAAAAAATCGCAAAATTATAAAAAAAAATCGCCAAAATTAAAATAAAATTCTAACACTAAAATAAATCGAAAAATTCGAAAAAATCGCTAAAATGAAAAAAACGCCAAATTAAAAAAACGCCAAAAATCAAAAAAAAAAAAAAAAATTGCCAAAACGCGAAAATGTCGCCAAAACTAAAAACATTTTTTATATAAAAAAAATCGCAAAAATGAAAAAAATCGCCAAAAATAAAAAAATCGCCAAAATGAGAAAAGGCCAAAAACCGAAAAAATCGCCAATACAAGAGAAGAAAGTGTCAAAACTAAAAAAAGAGCCAAAACTTAAAAAAATCTCTAAAACCGAAAAACTGCAAAAAACGCCAAACAAAAAAACCGAAAGACCCCAAAAACAAAAACGAAAAAAAAATGCCAAAACTATTTATTATATAGGATGAAGTTTGTATTAAATTACATATCTAGTGCTCGTACGGAACCCTTCGTGCGCGAGTCAGAGTCGCACTTTACTGAATTTATTATTCGTTAAGAATGCAAAAGAAGCTTTATTGTTACGTTATTCATAAACATAATAGATTAAAGGAAACTTGTACAATTTTTCTTTAATCTATTACAGAAACGTCAATATTTCCATCGTCAATGTCTTTCACAAACATGCTGTCAATTTCTTCTGTGTAGATTCATTTAAATAATTTTTTACATAATTTTATGCCAACAGTTGTTACTCTACTAGGATTTAAACAAAAAAAAAAAAAAAAAAAAAAAAAAAACTGACACAAGGCACAATAGATAAATGTAATAAAATGGCATAAAGATATACATACATACATACATATGTACATATTTATATATAGATAAATATAAGCATTGAGAGAAATATTTACAATTAGTTTGTTTAAATTTCAACTCGTATATCCATGACCAGACAGGCCATTATAATATTTATCATATTGTACATGCCCAGCGGGAATTGGAGGTTGGGTTATCTTTTCAATATTGTAAATATTATTACTTCTTTAAATGAAACATAAATTGAGTTTATGCTTAAGGAGATAATATGTTTGCTTTGTTTTGTTTGTAGCATTTTCCTTCCTTTCTTTCTCGAAACGCTAAAGACATTTATAATAAAACGACTGGCAATTTTCGAATGTCAATAACATTGCCCATAAAACCTCTTGTCAAAATGTCGAATAATAAACTAATGTATCAAATATGGTTTGATATTCAATAATTTCCTTTTAAATTTATATACTTACAAGGGATTTATGTTAACTGGCACATGACAGCAGTTGGCCAAAAACAACCAAACTGGCCATCGCAAAGTAAAAATGCCCATAGAGTTGTACGTACATATGAAAAAAAACGTACGACAATGGACCCTAATTTTCTGCTTAGACAGGCACTACATACAAAATTTATGCGTTTAATTTTGTTTTGCCCTTTCCTTAACCCTTTATTTTGCTTCTTATCAGCTCTTTTATATTTATAGCAGTGCAAGAAAATGATAAATAAAATAAGAAAATAAATCCCACATTTCAAATAAACGAAAGCAACCAGATTGAGATAAACAAGAGTTAAAATTGAAAGCACATAAATACCAACAGCAATTTCTTTTTTTATCCGTCTTTGGCTAAAGAAAATTTATAATTTTCTCTAACCCTTTTTTATTCGCATAAGTAGAGAAATTTATCACCCACTGCCAGGAAGCAACAAATAAATTTAATAACTTTAAATGGCCCCAAATAAGTGGGATATGGTAGGGCGCTTGTGCTATCAATTAATTGGCAGCGCCATGTTTAACAAAACACATGGCATTAGGGACACCGATGTCAAACTATAAATTTATGGCAGCTGGTAAAATGAAATAAAAAGAAAAAAATATCTGAAAAATATATGAATTAATGTATATAAGTATGTAACAATATGTTATGCTGAAGAAATATTTAATGAAATTTATGCTCCAAATATTGGATGATATTTTGAGATTAGAACATATTCAAAGGCAGGCTGACGTTTCGTTTCAAATGTTGCGTATTGCATTTGTTAATGTAATATCTTAAAGCTTGTGATGCAGCAACATGTTGAGAACACTGATGATTTAATATTTTATGCCTGGTAATCTGTTTAAACTTCACGCAAAATGCTGTTAAAATACATATAATAATATATATTTATATATAAATACATATATAATATGGATTCTTTTGCTCGTGAAGAAATGTTGCAGAACTAGTACTTCTGTTCTTTTGGCGAAGAACGTATATAATGTATCTTCAACATTTTAAGTTTTTATGCAAAATAATATAAGTGGCATTTGTTTCGCATGGAATTGGCAACAAAAGCCTGGTACTCTGTTAAACATTTCACGCGAAATGCTGCCAAACTACATATAAAAAATAATTGACACGAATTGTTCATGAAAACATGTTGCAGAAATAGTACTCTGTTTATCTTGGGGAAAACATTTGAAATGCTTCTTCAACATTTTAAGTTTTCATACGAAATAAGTAGGAATTTACAACAAACATGTGCGATGTATCTATAAACATAAGAAATTGTAGCATAGTTTCAGGCGCCAATTAATATTGTTTACATGTCAAATTTTTCGTACGAATTAATCAATGTTGATAAACATTTTTCACAAATTTGAACAGAGTACTATGCTAAACACGTGGAAAGTTTATGCAAACCTAGGAATGTGTAGCATAGTTTCAAGGGCTCATAAACAATGTTGCTCAAGATTTTTCACAAATTTCAACAGAGTGCTAGGGCTCAAAGCTATAATTGCTGCTGCAGTATCTCAAGGCATTATGTTGATGACATATATATATATATATATATATATATATATATGCACATAGGCAACTTTTATTTCAACATGTTGGTGCAAATGTTGATACAAATGTTACTGCAACTCTTGCTACAAATTTTTGAGTAAACTGTTAATGCAGCATGTTGCAGGAAATATTGCAGCAACATGATGAAATAACAAATGTTAAAATGCATTGGACAACTTTTGTTTCAAGTTTTGGAACCAATGAAACAGCTACTGTTGCAACGTTTTTAGGCAATTATTGTTACAATAAGTTGAAGAAATATTTTTCAAGTGTTGCATCAACATTTTATAAAAACAATTGTTGCTATGTTATAAGGCTGTTGTTGCCGCAACTAGTTCAGCTAATTGAAACTATTGTAACAACTGATGCTGCAATATTTGGTACCAGTGCTGCCAGAAAAATTTTGACTCCAATTTTTCTCCCCAATTTAAAACGTCATATCCCCAAATATCCCCATTTCAACAAAAAAATCCTAACTTTTGTCTTCGAAAATATATCATTCATAAAAAACGATTATTAAGTCCTATGCGCAGGGATGCCAAATAAGATTTTCACAAAGTTACAAGAAATATTGTACTTTTTTCAGTACGATTGACCAAATTTTTTATTTTTATTTTTATTTTTTAATGTTTTTATTAACTTAAAACGTACATAAAATGCAATTGTACATGCATATATTAACATATGTATGTGTGTAAAAACCAAAAAAATTAACAATAAGGCACTTTCAAATTTATTTATTACAATATTATTAATTAATACTATCAATTAATAATTATTTGCATCCTAAAAATCAAGAAATCTGACCATAAATAGTCAATGTAAAACACAATAAAAAACATAAACAAACGAAATTGGTCATAAAACATAAACACAATTAATAATAATGTTTAATTTTAGAAGTTACATAAAAGAGTATTAGTTTTTGAGATCAGAATATAAATTTAAAATTTAGGATTTACTTTTTCATCCATTGTTTTGATTCGATTGGAGTCAGTCGAAGTAAACAATCTGAAGAAGATAATAGCAAAAAAATAATCACCCCTATCGCAAACAGTTTTTCCCTTGAAATATTTTCCCTTTTCACCAAATTGCCATCGTGAATAATTTTTCCCCTGAAATGAGTTCCCTTTCTTGATTCCTCTTATCGTGAATAATATTTTCACATGGATTTTTTCACTTTTCCCTTCGTTTTGTTCACTTTATTTTTGCAGGCGAACTGAATTAATATACTGCGTAATTTCAATACTATACTTGCAATTATATATTAAAACTTATAAATAATTATTTTTATGGCAAGATCAATAAATAATGTTTACGATTAATAGCAATAATTCCTTGGAACACATTTTTTCATTGTACATGAATCTCTTAAGTTGACATGCGGTAAATTTTATGGCTGTGGTATGCTAAAAAAATTTTGCACGGTGCCTAAAACAATTAAAAACACAACTTTACACTCTATAACATTTCATTTGAAACCCGAAATATGTGTATTTCTTATTATTAAACTTAATGGCGCATATTCACAAATCATAACTAAAGTCGAAATTAATTAAACAGATACTAAAAAATAGTTAACAGATAGTTACAGGTTATATTCACAAATCTAAACTAACGAAGTAACGGCTCCCAGCTGATAAAAGAAATGCAACCATGTACATTGGCTTGTAGAGAAAATAAAATGTCGATAATACTATGCTCGATATAAATTGCAATTAAACGAAAAACTTGTCAAACTATGAAAAAATAATTTTTGACATGTAAAAAATTAATAGAAATTCAGAAAAAGTGTTTTTTTAGTTTAGGTTTGTAAAGGGTGTTTTTTATTGAGGTATAGAACTTTAAGTTGGCATCACTTTTTTAACTGGCGGCCATTTTGTCAGCTGTCAAGTGATTAATATTTAGTTTGGTTTGCCATTTCATCATGAACAGGTTGACAAAAGAACAACGCTTGCAAATCGTGCAAATTTATTTCGAAAATAATGGTTCAGTTCGCGAAGTTTACCGCAAGCTCCGTCCATTTTATGGTCGACATAATCGTCCATCAGAGCAATTAATTCGGTTAACCATGGATCGTTTTCGCACTACGTTTACTCTATGTGATAATACGCATCCGCAGAGACGTCGAACAGTGCGCACCGAAGAAACAATTGCCGCTGTAGAGCAAAGTGTTGAAGAGGACCCGAATGAATCGATTCGCCACCGTGCACAGCAATTGGAGCCGACTAACCGACTATTTGGTTCCCGAATTGGATGGCATGAATGTGGATGTGTTGTGGTTCCAACAAGACGGCGCTACATGCCACACAGCGCACGTCACAATCGATTTATTGAAGGAAACATTCGATGAGCGCATAATTTCGCGTAATGGACCTGTCAATTGGCCACCAAGATCGTGTGATTTGACACCATTGGATTATTTTCTTTGGGGATATGTGAAGTCGCTCGTCTACGCCAACAAACCAGAAACGTTAGGGGACTTGGAAGCCAACATTCGTGGCGTTATTGCCAACATACGGCCCCATATGCTCGAAAAAGTGGTTGAAAATTGGACCTGTAGAATTGGCTTTATTCGAGCCAGCCGCGGCGGCCACATGCCCGAAATTATATTTAAACATTAATGGCATAAAATTATCCTTCCAATAAAGCCAAATTGATGGACATTAAAACGATTTTCTTGTGTTTTATTTCAATTCGAAGTTCTATACCCCTTAAAAAAACACCCTATATAAAAATCAATTTAAAAAAAGTGTTGTTCAAATAAAATTATTCCATACATTTTTATCGTCCGAAAACACAGCACTAGTTCATTTTATATTGTTTGGAAGTTGTTTTGGACACCAAAAAAATGGAAGGATCGTTCAAAGATAATAAGGTACATTTACTGTTTGAAAAAATGTAAGAAACTAATAAATATTTCTTGTTTTGAGCATTTCAGAGAGAAACAAATTGGTCCCTCGATGAAAAAACTGCTTTCAAAGATTTGGTGTCCAAATATGTTCATGTGATTGACGATAAGAGAAATGACACAAAAATGATTTATAAAAAAAAAGAAGCTTGGAGGCATATCAACGAACAAATGATGTCGATGGGGTACAAGAGAGACACTTGTCGTTTAAAGCAGCAATGGAACAGGATAAAAGCTCAATCCAAAACGAAGTTGGCAGCAGTCCGTAAAGCCACTATTGCTACAGGAAATCACGTTCCAATTCCTTCTCTCGATGAGAGCGATGAGGAAATTTTAAATTTAATAGCGCCAGAGTTGAACGAAGACACTTGCTTAATAGATAGTGACAGTAACTTCGTTACGACTGAGCAGAAAGATATTTTGACCCCATTAAAAGAAAACGATATAAACCAAAAAGAGAATAAACCGCAACAGTCCCCATACATTAAACAATTGAGATCTTTGCCAAAACCCAAAACCAAACTGTCTGTATTAGAGGAAAGAGAAAACCAGATTAAAATAGAAACAGCACTTGCAGAGGAATTGCAAAGGAAGCAAATCGAAAAATTAGGAAATGAAATAAAGCACCAGAGCATTATGAACGATATGCAGATAGCTCATTTCAAGGAGTTACATGAAAAGCAATTGAAGCACGCGGATGAGCTCCATGAAATGAAAAAGCTGTTATTATCAAAGCTGATTACTAATAATAATGATGAAAGCTTTACAAAATCGTTAAATGTGTGATATACATTTGAATGTAAAATTCAAATACCTTTAGTATAACGTATACCTGAATATTTTGAAAATATTTAACAAAAAGTTTTTTTAAGAGAGAATCTCATCTCCTAATAAGTTTTATTATAAAATTTTTAATGAATTACATTCCCTTTTTTGTTTGTTTTATTATTTTTATGGATTTTTATACATGCAATATTAAATAAATCAATGTATATGTTTTGACTGATATTAAAATAAATGGAATGTTTTATATATAATTAGAAATGTTTTCCTATAAATCCTGATCTAAAAGCTCTCCCAGTTTCACCTTCTGTAATGCCATGGATATCTTGTGGTTGTTGCATAGCTTCTCGATGGTATGCAGTTTCATTCAGAGCTAAAAATTAAAAAATTAAATTACTTGTATGTAAAAATGTGAATCGTTTAAATAACTTATTAAAAGTTTACATTGCATGTTTCTCTCCTTGGCTATATTATGCAAAACTGCAACAGCTACGATGATATTTTTTGCCGTATTTAAGTCTACACGAATCCTTTCCAAAACAGATTGAAATTTCGACTTAAGCTGACCATTTAAGCATTCAATTTTAGCTCTCGTTGCTGTGTGACTTCGATTATATCTGAAATTTTACATATAGAGTTATGAATAAAATTATTAGTATTTCAGTTTCGCAAGAACGTCCTTTTAATACCCTTCACTATGGATGATCAGGGTATTAAAACATTACTCTGACTTGCTTATACTAATTTAAAAATTCAAATTACTGTAAACGAACAATACCGTCTTTCTTTTTCTGATGTTGGATTTCTAACAGGAGTTAACAGTACAAAAGACGCTGGGCATCCCCCATCGCCAAGTAATACACCTTTATGTTGACATTGTGATGCTTCAAGCTTAGATTTTAATTTACACATAGACCAAATCCTTGCATCGTGAATAGAACCACGATTTCGAGCGACGATGTCTAAAATTTTGCAGTCGGCATCACAAACGATCTAAATATATATATTGCAACAGTTATTACGTACATACTTATTATAATTCAAAGTTCTAACTTGTACGTTCACGGAATAATAACCTTTTCTATTCCTAAAATGTCCAGCCATTATTGGACCAACGTTTCTTGTAGGACATTTGATGCGCACATGAGTGCAATCAATCGCACCAACAACGCAAGGAAAGCGCGCTACATCATAGAATTTGCTTTTTGTTTTATTGACTTCTTCCTCCTCTTCTGGAAATTTTATAAAATCCGGCAGCCGTAAAGCCAACGATTTTGTCACATTTTTTATTATGCGACTTACTGACGGTTGCGACAAACCATGAAGATCAGCTAAAAAATTATGAGACAGTTTAATAGAACTTGGATATGTATTTACTCACCTATATCACTTTGGTGAACATTTCGCCCCAAAAATCGTAAGGTAGAAAGCACCTGCAAGTCCATTGGAATTGATTTTCCTCTATTAGTTTGAAACTTTTTGCAGTCCACCAAATCAATTATAAAACGCGCTGTGTCTTTATCAAACCGATACCTTTCGTAGAATTCTTCATCATCCATTTCAAATGGGTTGCAGCGTTCCCTATACGTTCTTACTTTTCTCGTTATGTTGTCGTCTGATAATATTTGGAAATCTCTTATAATTGATTCCATTTCTTAATTTTTTTTATTTACACTTAAAATGTTTTTCTTTTTGAATTCTTTATGAAATTTATCAGCTGTTTTTTTGATGTATAAGTTAGTTAATATTTAGTTACCACTTCACTCGTAATTAAGTCTAAACTTTCGTAGCCGTTTGTGAATAACTTAAATAGGTATTTAAAAAAGTTAGCACCTAGTAATGATTTCTGAATATGCGCCAATTTGTTTGATTTTCAATTAATTCTGAAGCTTTTCAAGTCTTCTTTCCGTTTTTTACATTCACTACGCATTGATAGCGGGAACAAACGTCCCCATGAAATTGAAGATTACAAATTTCCCTTCATGGGGAATGAAAATTTCATGGGAACAAAAATTTCACATTTCATAGGCATCAAGTTCGTCTCCGTCCTCTACAACTCGCTTGTACATATTGTCCGATTTGAACTTTTTTTCTTCAGGAAGCTCAATTTTATTTCAGCAGATCTTATAAATATTTAAATGTGATTTTATTCTTATTAAAGATTCTAACATTTCATATTGCAGATTATTCCTTAATTTGGTTTTGGTTTGGTAGTGTTCATGCATGAAAATATTCTCTCCACAAACGCATTACTTATTGGCACTATCAACAGGTTGAACACAGCAGCTGCAATTTCACGAAAGAAGTAATTTCCGACATTATCTTCGTACTAATATACTATTGCCCAAAAGCCAAATATGTCTTTTGGAAAACTTGGTTTTGTTTGTTTCCGCCAGTCGATTGTAGCTGCAATTTCTTAAAATTCTGCTCTCAAATTGCATAAGTGTCCACATTACGAAATTCTAATATTGCAATTATACATTAAAAAGAATTATTACACCACAAATTGCCTTAAAAAATTAACAATTATATTTACTTTTTGTTATATTTTTTTGTTTTTCATACAACTGAAGAAATAAAATTATAAAAACGTCAAATACGACTAACAACTTGAAATTAACAATTACGAATTTCAATTCAAAAGAGAATTGCCGAGCACATGAAACTGTGTATCCTTCCTCAATTTTCTGACCTCTCTCACCTATAAGCTCAAGAACTGCTGCAACAAAAATTGCAAGTATGGACAGGGACTAAGCAATTTTATTCCATTGGTTTTCATATACATACGCTTAATGCCACTTTTGGATCTATAACATTTTTCAAAATTCCATACACCGAATCAAATCTATGTTTTGTAATGTTCTTAAATTGCAAATTTTTAAAAAGTTCAAAGTTTTTCATATTTTCTGGGAATCACAAATGCATAGTTTTTTTTATGAGTGACACAATAAATAAGGTAGAACCGTGCGTAGAACAATTGCACAATCAAAACTTTCAAGTCATTTTTCTTTTTCAAAAGAAAAAAAATTTAATTGACAGATGGTTGTCAGGTCTTACAATATTGCCAGTAAAATGTGCTAAAAATTTCTTACAACCGTGTGAACTGGCAAATTTTGTCAGACGCCGTTGCTAGAAAAAGCATTGTCAGTCCATTGCAAGACTAGCAACTGACAACAAATTGTCAGACATCTTACAATCGTGTGAACACATTGTAAAATTATTGCCAGATATTTGTCAGACATTTTAATATTGTCAGATATGCGAAGTTCATGCATCTGACAATGGCTTCATTGTAAGATAATTCTTTCTATGGGCAACACTGCACACGCTTGATTTTAAATAAAAAATTTATAATAAAATATATGCAGACAAAATCATTGCAATTGCTTCTTTATGGTCCATAATAATTTATACTTTAACTTTTAACATTTAACACAAACACAAACTATAAATATTTAACAATTTCTAACAAATGATTTAAGTCTGGCAACGCATAACAACAGATCTAACAATTTGTTCATATGACAACCGTGTGAACTGACAATTTTTCTACTGACGATTTTGTCAGATGATTTTATTGTCATACAACCGTCTGGCAATTAATTGTAAGATTTTCTGACAACCGTCTGAACTGACAAGGAATATTGTGCTGTCAATTTTCGATTGCCAGTACATTGTCAGCACATTGCCAGATCTGACAATATTGTAACATCTGACAATCGTCTGTACATAGCTTTAGTTCTGCAGCTGCGAGCACGGTTTTGCTTATGTATATATATATATGTTCGCGGTATTACCATGATGGTAATATCATCTTCATTATAAAATTTTTAAAGACTGAAATGTTACCAGTACTAAAATATTATGTCAACATCCACAATTAATTATTTTCCTGATACATGCAAATTGTTAGAGCTCAAAATGAAAAGTCCCCAAATCCCTCCCAACGAAATTCTGTCCCCAAATCAGAGGCGAAATCCCCATTTTGGGGACAAATCCCCTAATCTGGTGGCACTGTTTGGTACAACCATGCTAATGTAACTGTTGGGGAAAATATTTCAGCAACATGTTGACACAACTGTTCCTTAAAAATTTTAAGGCAACTGCTGCTACATTTTCAGCCAAATCTTATTACAACCTTATGATGCAACAGAAATGATAAGCAAAGCCACCTTCGAGATATTTTTATAGTTGTTGCAGCAAAACGATATTTATGAAAAATAAATCAATATACATAAACAGGCGTAATCATCTGCCTTCTTACAAAAATTACTTGGTTGGTTCATGGAACCAAATGGTCTAATAATAAAATTATATTTAATACTTGAACGTTTATATTAAAATTTTGTTTTCCTAAATAAAACCTTAAGCCAAATTATAATTGTTCTTCACACTCTTTGAATTGCAGCTTTTTGTAGATCTCTCTTTCCTAATTATTATTTTAATTTTAAAGTATTTAATCTTCTTGGTGTTATTAATACCAGGATATCTCTTTTTGCATCGTTTAATAATGACTCTAAGGCATCCAATATATAATGATACCATGCTTTAACTCTTTGAAGTAATCTAAGAACTTTTGAAATGAAAAAAAAAATCCTACAAGAGCAGAGGTTATAAGTATAAAAAGCTTAGCAAGTTAATACAACCTGCTATACTTTAAATGCATCACAAGGCTCATATAAAATACACACACACATATCCCCAGACACACACTCATACAAACGAAAGGTCACTAAGTTAATACACTCTTATGCTTCACATACACATCCATACAAAAAACACACGCACGCACATGTACACCTTTTGCTAACATTCACATCATCAGAAAATAAAGATAAAATAGCTTTTAGTTTATGAAACATTATCTAACATACATTCATATGTGTGTATGCATGTATGTATGTGCGTCTAATATCCAACCTCTATTATCGTGAACATGATGAAGGCCTTGTTGATGTTCCAGATGACGTTCATGATTCTTTCTTTGCTCGTAAAATTTTGCTCTTTTATGTTTATCATATCCTTGGTTACTTAAGGATTTTATTTTGGATTTTACCTTTTCTTATCTCCCTCTCTCTAGCTTCTCCATTCACTAAACTTTCTTGGTGTGGCAGGCAGCCAGCAATGAAGTGCAGGTGTACATAAGAGTAAATAAACATAAACTATAAACACCTGTTTTTAATTTAAGTAGTAAAAGTAGCTGTCTTAATATTTATTACCATGTACTGTTGTGTTATTAGTGTAATCACTAGCAACAGTTAAATGTTTTTTTTTTAAGGGCAACGGGGAAAAGGAGCAAAACGTAAGAAATTAAAGTATAGCCGTGGGAGTAGTGAGTGTCCTACTAAAGAAGGCAGAATTTTTTATTTGTTTAGCGATTATTACACCACAAGTAGGGCTTGATATTTTTAAAACTTAGCGTTTTAAAAATACACAACCTTCTTATTATACAATTCGGAGATTCAAAATGTCATTGAGTTAAAAAATATTTAGATAAAATAAAATAAAATAAAATGAAAAAATAATATAAAATAAAATAAAATAAAATAAAATAAAATAAAATAAAATAAAATAAAATAAAATAAAATAAAATAAAATAAAATAAAATAAAGTAAAATAAAATAAAATAAAATAAAATAAAATAAAATAAAATAAAATAAAATAAAATAAAATAAAATAAAATAAAATAAAATAAAATAAAATAAAATAAAATAAAATAAAATAAAATAAAATAAAATAAAATAAAATAAATCAAAGTAGCATAATATAAAAAACTAAAATAAAATAAAAAAATAAAATAAAATAAAATAAAGAATAAAATAAAATAAAATAAAACAAGATAAAATATAATAAAAAAATAAAATAAAATAAAATCAAAATTAAATTAAACTAAATTAAATAAAATCAATAAAAAGAAAGAAAAAAATAAAAAATAAAACAAGATAAAATATAATAAAAAAATAAAATAAAATAAAATCAAAATTAAATTAAACTAAATTAAATAAAATCAACAAAAATAAAGAAAAAAATAAAAAATAAAAAGATTAAATTAAATAAAATTTATAAAATAAAAATAAATAAAATAAAATTAAAAAAATTATAATTATTAATTGAATCAAATGAAATCAAATTATATGAATTAATAAAGCACATCACAAATTTGCAGATCTGCGGCTTTATGTCCCTGACGTCTTCACGAATTCCAGCTTTGAGATTTTGAATCGATTGTGGGCAGTTGGCAGCGATCTTATCTTTAACAAAGGAAAATTCGAAAGAGTAGAAAATGATTGAAAATTTTAAAAAAGTTTAAAAAATAAAGTAACATTTTTAAAATCATTTAAAAAACTTATTTATAAAAATTATTTAGGCTTTATAAAGGCTTTTTAAGAAAATTTTATATGAAAATTTGTTTTAAAAACTCCTTATTAATAAGCCTTAATAAGTTTTATAAATAAGGCTGTTAAAAACTTACGAAGAGAAAAACAGCTTGAAAACTGAGGAAATTCAAAAAAATATCAAATTTGTGACTAAAAAATAATTTTGAAAAATCCTTAAGCCTGGAAAAAGTTTCCAGGTAAAAAAGGATAAAATTAAAAAAAAGATCTAAAATATACATATATCTAAGGTGATAGAAGCCCAAATAAAAGATAAGCAAAAGTCGTAGAAAAACTAGAAAATTTTGACATGTTCGAACAAAATTCGGCAATATCCGAAAAAAAATCAGAAAATATGGTAATATTGCCTAAATTTAGTTAAAACTTCCAATTTCGCAGATTAAATATAATCTTTTTTATAAATTAATAATGCAACGAAATAAATTCCCTAAGTATGGAGATAATCTTATCAGTCAAAATTACCGAAATTCGAAAAAAATTCGAAATAATATATAAGGCCTGTTTTTTTAATATACAAAGTTCTTGTATCGTTTTTGTTCCTAAAAATATATATGTATTTAGTTTAATTTGTTTTTAGTCCTTCTTTTTATTTTTAACAAATAACATTTGATCTAAATCAAATGTGTTTGTTTTTTTATTACATATTTTTCTTATTTTTTTTTTACTTTTATAGCTGTTCTCAAGCATTTTGCAAACAATAAATTTTTCAAATAAATCTAAAGTGATTTGTATTTGTCAGAGATTTCTCTGCCAAACAAAAAACACACCAGCACACAAAAGCATTTTAACTGCATAGCATAGCAAATCTAAAAATTTACAATACAAAACAGTTAAATAAATAACAACAATTTCTAAACTTTATATATTCTTAAATGTATAAAATATATTTAAAAAAAAGAGAAACGAAACAGCAAAATGGATACATTTATGTATATAAACACATATGTATAAAAGTTGTATGCAATTTAAAAAAATAAAAAATAAAGACAACAAGTAACACACTGAATTGTTACCATAAAGAATGTTACAGACTCTGAAATAAATAACAATGGCTGTAAATACAAATTTACACACGAATTTAAACATACATACATATGCACATATACATACTCGTACATATGTACATTTACATAGGAGTATGTTACAGCTATAACAAATAACGGTTTTTTCACAAGAAGTATTTTATACAAACATGCTTGTTTTGTATAACAACTCATACACATGCATGCACACATACATACATACATATGTACATACTTGCGTACATGTTTATAATTTTTAAGAACTGTTAACTGTTTTAACTTTGTTACAGCTCCATCTCTCATGATCATTATGTTCTAGTTCTCTCCCACACTCCCACAAAAACAACTACATATATATGCAACCAGTGTTACCGTTCATACGACTAAAGTCGCAATTTGACCCTTTTTTTAGCGGTCTGCGACTTTTTGTTAGACTTTTTTTATGACCGACTTTTGCGACTTTTTTGATTTTCTTAGGACTTTTTACCCTTTTTTGTAAAGATTCTCACAAAAAACATTAAAATTGGAGTAAATTAAATTTTTTTATAAAAAAATAACTTCGTCAAAATTTATTGTTGATTTGAAAGCACTTTTATTATTTTATATTATATTACGTTCTTGCAACCTTGTCATGTGTATACTGTATTTAAGAAAATTTTCCCAAATTTTCAGTAAAAGTTTCAAAGAATAGTGTTAGCAAAAAAGCGTTTAAAATAAAAATTTTGGTTTTGCAGTGCTTATTTTACAAAATTATTTTTAGCTTCCGAGTCAATGTAAGAAATAGTTGTCGTAAAACATACAAGAGTGTACTAACATGTGAACATTTTGAAACTAGCTTTGCTCAAAAATGCTGTCAGCTTTAAATTTAATAGACAAAGATATAGAAGAGTGGATTCCAAAAAAGTAATATTTATGTATGTAGTATAAAATACATTCACCCAAAAAATAGGATATATGGCGCCAAGATCAAACGAATAGAATTGAAGTGAAGAGCTCACGGGGTTCGACATGTTAGAATTTTGTAAAAAATATCTTGACGTTGGCAGCATACGACAGCCAAATTTATTAAACTTAAGTAAATTTCTTCAGTATGCATACAAGAAAATATGTATTGAAGCACATACAATAATGCAACTGTATATGTTATGAAATATGCAATAAGCTTTTTGTTTTGATGCAATAATATTTTTTAATAAAAAAGCGTTTAAAAAGATGTACAACTTTTATTTTCTCACGCGACTTTTTTGTGCGACTTTATTTTTATAAAACGACCTTTTGTGCGACTTTTCAAAAATTCCCAGCGGTAACCCTGTATGCAACGTTTACATTTTACTGTTATTTTAATACAAGGCCTTCACAAGCAAACACACATTTATTTTATATTTTATTTTTTATTTTATATTTATTTCTCTCATTGTTGATTTCTCTAACTGAGAGTGAGTATGTGTGTGTGTTTGTATCTGTATGTCTTTCATGCGTGTGTATTTACGGAAACGGATATGGTGTATGGTTTTTTATGAAAATGTGACACAACTGGCAAGTGGCAAATGTAATAGACAACAAAAATTATTCAACTAGAATGAAACTAATGTTATTGTTGCATTCAAGTGATACCTTTTTAGTATAGCGAATATAAAAAGACAGCAGCAGTTTTTAAGCAAATGGAAACTAAAAAAAATCTGTAGGTAATAAAATGTAGTTTTTGTTTAGATAAACAAAGCAGTTAACCATTCGATAGTCAGTCATGTATGCACATACATATTTATTTTATTGTAGATTTTTCTAATTCATTAAATAATTAAGTAATTGCACAAATAAAATAATTGCAGTTGTAAATTTAATGAGACTTGTTCGAACAATATTGACTTCTAAGCGCCTTTAACAACAACAACAACGACACAAATAGCGTAACGCTGAGTTGAGTTCTCTTTGAATTTTTATTTAAATTTAATTTAAATAATTTAATAGTTTAAATACTTAACTTAAAGAAAAATACTTACCATTAAAAATAAAACCATATAGGGGGTCTAATTTTGTAGAACGCAATAAATTGCGTTGATAAATTTTGTATATATTTGGTTTTTGTAATTTAAATTTTTTACTATGTATATAAAATTTATGAATCCTTAGCGTTGCGTTTTTTTTTTTTTTTTTTTTTTTTTTTTTTTTTTTTAAATAGGACCAGCACTCAGGGGATAACCCCTACTCATGCAGTGCATTGTGCTAGAACTAGGAAAATAGGTTATAGCGAAGGAGGATAGAGGGAGTAGTGTCTGTGTACATTTGATTTAAATCTTCCCACGCTGGTAGTGACAGGAAAGACCTCCGCAGGTAGTTGATTCCACATACGAACAGTGCGGCTAAAAGAGGAATTTTCTCTGTAATGCGTAGTGCGATGCATTGGCCAATCGACCACAAAAGGATGTGCTCTAAATGAGGCACGTGTTGTACGTACATATGTGCGGGTTTCAGGAACAAGTTCCCTAATTTCATTAGAACACATTCCGTTGTAGTAACGATAGAACAATGAAATGCACCCCACATTGCGTCGATGCTCCAATGAATCAATAGAGTTGGATACCCTACTGTCACCGATGAGCTTTTTCGCCCTCTCCTGTACGCGGTCGAGCAGCCCCAAAATAGACTTTGAAGCGCCGGCCCATACATGAGAGTTGTATTCAATTTTCGGACGGATATAGGTGGTATAAATAGTAAGGAGGTCAGATGGGGTGAAATATTGTTTGCACCGTTTCAAAAAGCCGAGGCACTTGAATGCTTCTTTTGCAATTTGAAAAATGTGTTCAGTCCAACGAACATCACTCTGTATTTTCATGCCAAGAACATCAAGAGCATCTGATTCCTTAATATTTATACCCCCATAGTTACAGAGGCAACAGCATTTTCGGTCATACGTCTGTGTGTAACCATGCAACATTGGGTCTTACGGGCGTTAAAGTCGACCCTGTTCACATGGCCCCATTCAGAAATTTTTTTTAAATCATAGTTTAAAGTCTCATTCATTATTTGACGCATGGCCTCAACCTGCGGCAGACTAGGTCTATTGCTGAATGAGAAAGAATGGCAAATGCTGCTGTCGTCCGCGAAAGAGTAGATAGGGTTGAAAGTTTTACATAGAAGGTCGTTTATGAAGATAAGGAATAGAGTTGGCGAAAGAACGGAACCTTGCGGTATCCCTGAATTTAACTTGAACTCATTTGATGAGATCCCATCTATAACAACTCTTATAGTGCGATCCCTGAGGAAACTCGATAAGAAACGAGAGAAATTATCACCGACACCAATGGCAATACATTTTGACAAAAGTGCACCATGCCACTCTCTATCAAACGCCTTGGAGATATCTAGAGCCACCACCTTACTTTCGCCAAAATGGTGGACTGAATTACACAATTTCTCCGAGAGGAGGGCTAGTAGGTCTCCCGTAGAGCGGCCTCTACGAAATCCATACTGCCGGTCGTTGAGTAAGCTGTTGGACTCCAAATACCTTACAAGATGGAAATTTACCATACTTTCCATCACTTTGGAAAGTGCAGAGCATATTGCGATTGGGCGATAATTTTCAGGGTTAGTAGCTTCTCCTTTTTTAGGGATTGGCGTAACGTTAGCAATCTTCCAACACACTGGGAACTCACCAACATGGTACAACGTGCTGAAGAGATTAGCTAATGGACGTGCTAGCGTCGAAGAGCACTGTTTCAAGACCAGTGCGTTTTACAAAATCAGGCACTAAACAAAATCAAAACAATTTCTAGGTTCTATTTTTAAGGTGTAAGTAAGGTGATTTTTTATTGTTAACAAAAATTTTTAAAATACTCAATTACATTTATTTGTATTTTTAACCCCCGACTAAAAGGGGTGTTATAAGTTTGTAGTGTGTGTCTGTGCGTTTGTGTATCTGTGTGTCTGTCCGTGTCCACGTACAGGCCAAACGGCTGGACGGATTTTCATTTAGTTTTTTCTGTTTGAAAGATGACTTGATCGAGAGGGTTCTTAGCTATGTTTGAAGAGAATCGGTCCAGCCATTTAGAAGATGTAACATCTTTTCTGAAAAAAGTCGGGGGTTTTTAAAATTTTTAATTTTTGTTATTTAAGGAGAATTTTTAAGTTTCCATTATAAAGAAATTAAAAAGAAATTTCTGACTTGACGACTGATATACAATTCTTGAGCTCTAAAAGTTCATTTTCTATGTTAAAAGCTGCTGAATGTTAATGCTAAAAATAAATTATTTGAACTAAAAGCATTTTAAAGATTTAAATCACATTGCAATTTTTAACTATATAGCAAGTATCATCAAATCGTCATAATCATAAACACTTAGTAGTAAAACAAACAAGAATAACGCATTAAGTTATGCTTTCCTTTCTTTTTCAACATTTTGCTTGCTTTGCTTTTTTCTTGAATGTTTATTTATCTCCTAAATATATTTAGGTGTCTTATTAAATCAAAAAAATAAAACTGAAAAAAACTTATACTAAAACTAAGAAAATTCCATAACTTAAGGCATTAAAAAAAAAGAAAAAAGATATTTTTAATAACAAAAACTTTAAGCAACAAACTAAAACTGTTGACAACACTGAAAAAGCAGATAATAAAATCAAAATAAAAAACAGATTTGATAAAGTAAAATGTTAGAACCACTTCAAAATTCAGTCACAAAAACAACAAAAATTTAGATCCCATTCAAAACTTTTCAGAAACGCACTAAAAATTTTCTTTCTTCTATTTAAATTGAAAACAAAAATAAATACTTTTTTGATGTATTATTGCAGTTTTCAGCATAAATGAGCTAACGAAAGTACCTTTTTAATTTTCTGTAAACTGGCAGTAATAACAATTTATTTCTCCCCTTAAAGTATGCACCAATTGCCATAAATAAGCTATAATCTATTAATTTAATTCTATAAATTACCCTTTTTAATACTCGCGCGTTAGAAACCAGCTTTAAAAAATAGATTTCAAATTCTTAATTTTATTGCTTTTTTTCGTCTTATACATATATAGTCTCATCTGTTCCCCAGTCCTCCACCTTCTAAACACATACTTACAATTTCTTTATTAAAAATATCTTTCCTTCTCTTACCAGCCAATATTCTAAAACATTTAATTGCCAAATGAATTGAGACTTTCATTTTGACTTTATGCCAAATTCAAGCTTTCATCCAAATGTACATATAAAAAAGCAAAGAAAGAATTGTATTAAAAAGGATTTCTTTTTCACATTCAGTAATTAAAAGATACCAACACATATGCAGTCGCATATAAACCCCCGCCCACATACACAACAGCCACATTGAAGAAATAAGAAATAAGAGGGGAATAAAAATTCCAGTTTAAGTGTTTTAACATTAAGATTTCGACAAGAAAATTGTTGTCGTTGAAAACTTAAGTAACATGACTTTTTTTGTTCTCTCTCCTTAGCTGCTGGTGTTCATAAAAATTAAGAAGAAAATAAAAAAACGGGTTGAAGAAAGCAGGTAGTAATAAAAATGGCAAAACACTAAAAATATTGAATCTAAATGGAATAATAACAAAAGTTTTGGTCACGGAAAATAAAAAAGCAATAATGCCCAGACCATTTCAGACTGCACTAGACTAGAATACAGAAGACCAGACTAGACAATAACTAGACTAAGCAATAACTAGACTAGACAATAACTCGACTACACAACAACTCGACTAGACAATAACTAGACTAGACATAGACTAGACAATTACTAGGCAATGACTTGACAATAACTAGGCAATCACTTGACAATTACTAGACAATTAATAGACAATCATTATACAAACACTAGATAATCACTAGACAATCACTAGACAATAACTAGAATATAACTAAACCATAACTATACCATAACTAGACAATCACTAAACAATTACTAGATATTAGTAGACAATAACTAGACAATTACTAGACAATAACTAGGCAATCACTAGACAATCACTATACAAAAATTAGATAATCACTAGACAATCACTAGACAATAACTAGACCACAACTAAAACATAACTAGACCAAACCTAGACCATGACTAGACAATAACTAGGCAATCACTAGACAATCACTATAAAAAAAATTAGACAATCACTAGACAATTGCTAGGCAATGACTAGATAATAATCATACCATAACTAAACCATAACTAGACTATAACTAAACAATCAGTAGACAATCACCAGACAATACCTAGAAAAACACTAGAAATTGAGTAAACAATGACTGGACAATGGTAAGGCAATGACTAGACAATGGCTAGAAATTTACTAGATAATAAATATAAAATAACCAGACCATAACTAGATAATAACTAGACAATTACTAGATAATCATTAGATAATTAATTGCTAAAGAATTACTAGACAATCACTAGACAATGACTAGATAATGACTTTATAATAAACACTGTAATGACTAAGCAATGACTATACAATAACTAGACAATTATTAGAAAATGACTAGACAATGACTAGACAATAACTAGACAGTGACCACAACTAAACTAGGATAAGACTTTCCCTAGACTTTCACCAATTTAGTCAGTTTGTTGCAACTTTAAATCCTTTTTTTTTTTTGGTGTACAAAGTCTGCACAAAGTCTTAAATTAACTACCAGCTTAAGTGTCAAATGCAAAAATTACTTTGTCAAAGCAACTAGGAAATACATTTTTCTTTTGATCACATTTGCGAATTTTTGTAAATTATTTTAACATTCACACACATCCAAAGGAAAGTGTCAACCGTAAAATATTCAAACATTTCTTTTGTACAATAAAAAAAAGGAAGAAAACTTTCTTTTTATATTGCATAAAAACCTATCGCAAATTCTTAGTTTGTTAGCAAAAAAAAAAAAAAAATCTCTTATCATGCAATTTTATTAGTTTAAAATATTTTCTTTTATCTGTCACGAACGTTTGTAAGTAATTCTTTTCCTTTTGACTACGTTTCGGCTGGCATCCAGCTGCAGCAGTTAAAATTGTTCGTGTAATGTTGTGTTTTCTTTTTCAAGAGTGTTAATTGTCATGTCAAACTATAAAATTGGTGTATTTTCTTACTGAAAGTGAATAATGAAATCCTTAGATGTATGAAAAGTGTAAAATCACGAATTTATTGCTTTTGAGGACTTATGAAGAGGCATGTGCTTGGAAATGGCTTAGACGTTTTATTGCAACTTCACAGATTATAGCATACTTCAAGGTGTTAGAAATGTTATAAAATTGTAGTATGCTTTAAGGAAAGGGGGGGGGGGGGAGATATTGTCATTGGATTATGTATACATATACATATGATTCGGCAATAGATTTTTTTTAATTCTACTGGAAGTATACTAGAACTTAGTAATGAATCGATGGGGCTTCTTCAAAGCCGTACTAAAAAAGGTATGTGAATTAGCTAAATTGTTAAATGTCAAAAAAACTTGATGTAAACGGATAAATTTTGATAAAGATTTCAAAAGAAATTTATTTGATTTTTTGCTGGTGTAAGTGCCCAATTGGAGAGGGGGGGGCGTGAGTAACTCGCTTCTTGATATTACATGTTGACTTAAGCTTTCAGAACGTTAAGACGTGTTAATTTTTTATCCGACTGCGCAACGCAGCCTGGTAAAAAATAAATATGCATGTATGTATGTATGTATGTATGTTTGTTCCTTTGCGGCACTATATAAACCGAACGCGTGCACCGATTTTGATGATTCTGACGTTAATCGATTTGTGTCTTAATCCTGTATTAAGATATGCGAGTAGTTAAAACTCAATATGGCGGCCTGCAGACGCCATTTTGTAAATACAGAAAAAAAAAAGTCAGCGAACTATGTATATTAAAATGGGTCTCATGCGACAAGTATTTTAAAATCATCTTTATGTTTCTCGCATAATTTTTCATTTCGAATGACCATTTTGCATATTTAACGGTTCAAAGTTGGTCGCAGTCGGGTTTTTTGATTTTTTTGTATGAATACTTGTTTATTGCACTAAGTCCCAGTTTACACTATGCCAGTCTTATTGCTAAGCAAGGAGGGGGGAATTATGTAATTCGATTCGAAACGGAAACTGCTCGAATTTGTATTTTATTAACATTACAATTCGAACACATTTCCATTCGATTTGGGTTACATAATAGCCCCCTGGTTAGTTTATTAGGAGAGAGAGAGCCGAGGGAAAAGAAATGTGTCTGTACCCCTCGTATCTCTCTCCTTCTCAAACTAATTAGCTTAGCAATAAGACTTGCATAGTATAAACTAGGACTAACAAATCTAAAGATTTTTATTAAAAAACTCGAAACTTCAAGAAATGGCTGAAAGAGCTATATTTCTATTTTTACGCAAAACAGTTTATATAATTTATTAAAATATTATACATATGTTATACCTAATTTACATTAAGCATTTTTTTTTATAGAATTTCATGAATTTTGTTGCACGAAACTTTTTCTATTTGTCAATTGCGGCGCACACAGGGACAAATGACCGAATTAGGACGACAAAAATGGAATTTTTTATTTTGTTAAATGTAACCACTATTGCACTTAATATGTTTTATATACCAGTACGCAATAGACTTACAAAAATTTATTTTTTTTAACGCATCGCATTAGTCTGTACGTGCGTGCAAAGTATTATTATCTGTTAAATGCACTTATACCTGTCAACAGCATCTATAGCGTTTATTGTTGCTAAACTCGACATTTTTTTTTGTGTAAATTTGCAGTTTAAAGTTTTTTAAATATATTTTTAAACATCAGGTTTCTTATTTAATTTGCAGTTGTTATTAAAACAACAATTATACGTAGTGTAGGTGTAGTATACTATTTTTATTATGAAATATATTGAAAAATTTACTTTAGCTAGAGCTTTAAAATAAGTTCCAAACAGTTCCACGACTTTTCCTTATAAGTTAAAAATCACAACTATAAATAAGTATAAAAAAGTGAAGTGGTGGTCCCCCAGTTTCCCCTTTCAATAAATATAGCATATTTTCCTTAGGCAGTACACCTAATTCCCGTGCAATAAGTTTTTAGTGAATTCGATTAATTTTTTAAAATGGTCCGCCATATTGGATCCGCCATTTTGAATTTTTCAAAACTAACATAAGATTCGTAATCAGCGACCCCAAAAAACCCCGTCTAATACGCTTAAAGCGAATTTGATACATTTTTCAAAAATTGTCCGCCATATTAAATCCGCCATTTTAAATTTTTAAAAACTGACATCATATTCGTAATCAACAACCCTAAAAACCTTGAGGTTTCTATTTTTATTAAAATATAAAGTAAAGAATTTTCAATTCGTCCCTGTGTGCGGCGCTATAGAAGAGAAAATTCTCTATAAATAAAATATATATAATATAATATAATATAATATAATATAATATTATAATATAATAAAATAATAATATTATAATATAATAAAATAAAAAAATAAATTTTTGATATGAGTTGCTCCTCCACGCCTCCTATTGACAAACGAAAAAGTTTCATGCAACTAATTTCATGAAAAAAATGCTTAATGTAAAGTAGGTATTATAGTATAACACTGCAAAAATTTGATTCCCAAAAAGTAATTAAAAATGCCCAAAATCGGAATACATAAAATCGAAATAATTTTAAACAAACATATCATATATTTTGAACTACGGATTTTCTTACACTTGTAATTGAAATGCATATTTGGAAAAAAATCCCAGCTGGCCTTTACTAGAATCAGTTGCCAGAAACTTGTTGATTTTGTGTGTGTTGTACAGTGTTATTTATTTTTTAGAAAAATGTTGCTCGTTAAATTATTTAATTATTGAATGAACTAATAACTCTTAATTTCTAATAGTACAGAGAGATTTAATTGCTAAGAAATAAATTACAATTTTCTAACATACTTTCAAACAAGTTGGCGTAGACATTAAAGTCCTGCACAAGACCCCTTACAAGAACTTGTAAGACATCAGGGATTTTTCAAATGCTTTACTACAGCGAAATTTTCTAAAACAAATGCTAAACAACAATGTTTGCACGAAATTTGTTTCAGTATTTTAGATATAGGAGAAAAGAAGAAAACACTTCGTGACGAAAGAATATGTGATGCTTCCTTTTTCATACGCATGAGCGCGTATGCAAACGTCATGCATGTGCATACATACATACATACCCACATAAGTTGTGTGTATGCTCTTTGATTTTTCTGCGCACATACAAACGCACACTTGCATTGACATTAGCTGTGTGCGCTTGCTTTAAAAAAATCTCACATAATGGCTTACCATCTACATCTCACACTCACACTCAAACGTACAATATGCAAAATAACAATCATACACACATCAAGACCACTTCCTTTGCTTCTTAACACTCATATACACGTACACCAATACATCTATAGTGCTTCGCTTATTAAACGACATCATTTATTATTGGTGTAGTATAATACATGCTATAACAATAAACATATTTAAAAAACGAGACGTATTTACGTTTCAAGACTGTTTACGCAGGTCTCTAGTACACATGAAAAGATTAGAGATAATGATCTTTTAAAAGATTATTGTTACATATTAAAACATGATTTTATAAAAGATTTGTGCGTCTTAACGAATGTTTAATTCAAGAAAAAGACGTCCATTATTCGGCCCCTGGTATTTAAAAATGTCGGCCAATGCTTCCAGCAAGTGTATTGAGCAATTGGTAATTTTTTTTAAAACCTTAAAGTTTTCAATAAGACTTAAATACATTAGAGATGTGCAAATGTCGTGATTTTATCGTGTCACGCGTGAGTCAAATATTATAAATAATCACGCGTGAGCGTGATTGAAACAAATTTACTCGTGCGTGAGCTTTTTTAATAATCACGCACGAATTCTCACGCTCTCACGAGATAACATTCCTGCATATGTACATATGTAACTGTATTCAACCATTTCAAATAAATTATTTTATAATAATAAATGCATATATGTATGTATAGTAATATGTATGGTAGTATGAGCTTACAAACACAATGAATACCCCCTAACAAAATGTTTCGACTTTTTCTGAAGTCAAACTTGTCGTACCGAATTCGAACTTTGATTTTTGAATACATAAGTGAAAGTCTGTGAAATTTTGGTTAAATAAATATGTATGTATATGTTGATAAAAAAAGGATTGTAACAAATATTAAAAAAAACGTGAGTATGTGCAAATTATTTCGACAATAGCAGCAACATAACCGTGAAGCGGTACTCTGCTATAAAAGCAAAAAGAAATCGTAACTACAAGTCGTTACGTGTTCGTACCGACTTATCGTAACGAATTCGTACCGACTTATTGTTACGAAGTCGTGTCAACCATTTCATACAAAAATTGTTACGATTTCGGTAATGTTTCGGTGCCGAAATCGGAAGATTTTGTCGACCAATCGTCACGAATTCGTTACGAATTCGGATCATTTTGTTTGATGGGTACATACACCTTTGTAAGTATCATAGCTGTAATAAGTGAATGGAATGAAAAATAAAAATATTTTTATTTCAGTTATAGTTTTTATTTTAAATTAGAAGTAATAAAAATTCAAACAATTATTTGTTATGTGAAAATTCAATACAATTTATTTATTTTAAAACGATTGAAATTTTTTAAATTTATACATTGCTCAAATCAATTTTTTAGAGTATTAAATCAATTTACAATATTCGAAATACAATTTTGTTCGTATTTTTAAAACAAAAGAAAATTTATTGAATTTAAATATTCAAAATTTGAATAAAATTCATTTCAATATCATTTGACTACAAAAAAATCAAATAGTTTTTCTCAGAATTTAATTTGAAAAAAAAAAACAACAAATTAATTAAATCAGGCTATTATTTCTTGAATAAAAACTATTTCTGAAAAATAAAAATAAATATTTATTAGACTTAAAAATATATAACAACCATTTATGATATATTTAGGTCAGAGAGTTCTATAGTTGAACTTTTTTTTTTCAACGGACTCAGCAATGAAGTCTCTCTCTTTTCTTACTACTGAGCCTCTGGTATTCATTATATTTTTCACTATGAAATTTCCTTAGGTGTACAATAAAATTTGAATTTTATTTAGAGCTAGCACATAATTATTTCGCGCAAGCTTTGCAAAAACCCAATACCTTGTTATTTTTATTGAGCTAAATATTTTGTTATATGAAAATAACGTTAAAAGTAGACAAAACACGGATAATTGAGGGAATAGATAATTGAGGCAATAGGTGGATTCCTCTAGAGGTCTTCGCAGGAAAAATCTTCATCACTAGAAATCATTTTCAATAATAAAAGAAAATTTTTTTATTTTTACAATTTGCAACTATTTGAAACTATTTTTTATGATTTTGAAAGAATCAAAAAAGTTTTTGTTGAATAATATAAATTTGACTTATTAACATAAAATTATTTGAATTTCAAAAACTCATTCAAACTATAGAAATATAATTTAAAAACATTTCAGTCGCTGAATTCAAATAAAGCATTAATTTGTTATATTTTTATTTGAATTTCTGAAGGCGTGATTTGTTTTAAATTTTCTGACAAAAAAATAAACTTACATTTGAAAAATTTTATTTCAAATCAATAAAAACAAATTTTAATTAATTTCATGAGAAATGTCAATGATTTCAATGAAATTCTATTTCTTAAACAGAAATAAAATTTAAATTTACGACCCGTCCCACGATGTCACCAGAAATCGTTCGATCGACAACTTGTATTGCAAAAAACAATAACATTAGAAAATTTTTCAATATAAGTATTCGATCGAACGATTTCTGGTGACATCATGGGACAGGCCGTTAATTTAATTTTATGAAAAAATTCAAATAAAAAAAAATCATATTGAACAGCTATGGTAAGTATGTATGTATGTTTCTTAGATACCCTGCAGGAAGTGTCAATTGAGAAACACTACTGATTCAACAGTGCCTTTGTCAACAATACTACTGACGAATTGTACCGCAGAAAATGTTTTTTTCATTTAGGGGCCGTCCATATATTACGTAACTCTGTAGGGGGAAGGGGTGGGGTTCGAGTTTTGTTATGATTTGTTATTTGAAAATGTTACGTAACAGAAAAATTTTAGTAATTTGTATGTTTTCTCATTTAATTTGCTTTTCTCGTTTATTTGATTATCATTTATTTAATTGATCATACGTCTTACCTTCACATTTATATTATGTATGTATACATACATACATACATACATGTGCGGAATGTCAATTTTTAATATACGAGAATTCGAATTCGAATATTTAAAATGATATCCGCGAATACGAATATTTAAAATTTTTTAATTTACATTGTAAATTTTACAAAAACACGAGCATACATATATACATAGATATGTATATCGTCACCTATAATCCAAAAGGCCGTAAGTACGTACACTTTTTACTATTTTACAGGAAAAGCAAGAAATATCATAAATTTATTCTATTTACATGTATGTTAGATGTCAAATTGAATAATGAATAAAATCGATATTTTTAAACATATGTGAGTAAAATTTTAGGAAAATATGTATTTTGGTTAATCACATCATAATCAATCAAAAAGTCTATTTTGAATTTTTTGGTTGTTATGGGCCTTTTGGATTTTAGGTGACGATATGTAAGAACCTATTTTTCAACCCAAAAAACATGAAAATTATATTATACATATACTTTTTCGTGAGCGTGCGTGATCGTGATAAGTTGTAAACCACTCGTGCGCGATTAAAAATTTTTTATTCGTGAGCGTGCGTGATCGTGAAAATTTTCAAAATCATTCGTGCGTGAAAGTGCGTGAGTAAAATATTTTTCTGCGTGAGCGTGCGTGTCGTGAGTCAGAAAAAACTCACGTGCACATCTCTAAAATACACAAAAGAAATAAATTTGGTATAATAAAATAGTTGCTTATAGTTAATAATTTGATTTGACGCATGAAACAACGAGCAACTCAAGAATTCTGATCACGTTTTTATGCATTTAATACAATCATTAAATGTTTGAAAAAAAAAATTTACACACACACTAAAGCACAAAATAGTGTAGAACAATATTAAATTAAAATTATATACATTTTTCTTTGAATAATTTCGTTAGCCAGTGTATTAATGACGAATGATTTTGAAGTAATTATTTGCAAACAAAGTACAGAAAAATTTTTATTGTAAACAGTTTGGTTTATGTCATGGGCGGCAAGACATCTGCGCGTTTTTAAATCGCCCAAATGGATATAATTAAGTAATTTTGTTTTGCTTGTTTATCTAGAAGTTTTGTGATAGTTAATAAATTTTGTTTTAAATCTAAACAGATTAAAGTCTTCCAACAGCACTGAAAATAAAAGCAACTCCCATAATAATCACATACGGGAGCAGCTGTGGTTTTGGGTATTTGGTTTCGTAGCTATTTTAGCTTTACTATGGCTGGTGTTGTATTTGCTGAGGAAGTATGTGCAGGGCCCACGCTATCTGAAATCTAATCGTATGGAGGGAAAAGTGGTCATTATCACCGGCTGTAATAGAGGCATTGGCAAAGAAATTGCCTTAGAAATGGCGCGTAGGGGAGCCAGAGTTTATATGGCCTGTAGGAATTTTGAAAAATGTGAAGAGGCCCGCTTGGCCATTATTAAACAAACCAACAATTTGCAAGTTTTCAACAGAACCTTGGACTTATCTTCCTTGGAATCAGTAAAACAATTTGCAGATCAATTTTTGCTGCAAGAATCTTATCTTCATGTACTAATCAATAATGCCGCCATAGTGACCAAACAAAGGCAACTCTCCTCCGATGGTTATGAACTGCAATTGGCCACCAATCATTTGGGCCATTTTTTACTTACCAATCGCTTAATGGCAGCCCTTAAAAACTCCACTCCCAGCAGAATTATAACCATCTGCTCCAATGCCCACATATTGGCTTTTCTCAACAAACAGGATTTACAAAGTGAAAAATCTTTTATATGGTTTAAAGCCTTTTTACAAAGTAAATTCTGCAACACTCTGTTCACCCTGAAATTAGCGGAAATACTAAAAGATACGCAAGTCACGGCCAATTGTCTTTATCCCGGCTTGGTGCTGACCGATTTGTTGTATGCAAATACCTGGTGTTTATTTCATCCATTTTTGAGATTTTTCGCCAAAAGTATTAAGTCGGGAGCACAAACTGCCATTTATTTGGCCTTGGATCCGGAATTGAAGGATAAATCGGGAGGCTTTTATGTAGATATGAAGCAATCTTATATGCCGCCTTGGGTAAGAGATCCCCAATTGGCTGATTGGCTGTGGCAAGAGAGTTTGAAAATGACAGGACTGCAGACATAAGAAGAAGAAAGAGAGAAAGGTGGTGGTGGCGAGCGAGAGCGCGAAAGATAAAGTGTTTTAAGTTTAAAATTTTTTTAAACGCACTAATAATCCCAAATTAATATTTTACTTATAAAGTGTTTTATTGAAACTAATCTCAGTCCAATATTTAAAACAGTATTTTTTTTTAATATAAACTAATTTTTTTTTTAAAATTTCTCATAATTTATATTTTATGATTTCGAAATATTATCCTGTCCCCTACGGCATTCGATATCGAATGATTGATGATGACCACTAGAGAGAGAGAGAGAGCGAGAGCGAGAAAGATAGTGTTGTATTAAGGATAATCACAGTCTAATATTTAAGACAGCATTTTTTTTTAAATAAATACTAAATTTTGTTTAAGAATTTCAAAACATTTGCACATATATGATGACTTCAAAATATTATCCAGGCGCAAATTCTTTAGCCCCTCTATTTAAGAGGGGATATTTTATTCTTAAAACGAATATTAAAAATATAAAAATAAGTTTCAAGAAAAAAAAATAACATTTTATTTCAGTTTTTAACAAGAACACATGTTTTTTTTGGAACAAAGTTGCTAGTTTAAAATACTTCAAAGGAATTCCCAAAAAATATTGAAAATTCCCTGGAAATAAACAAATTCTCTGGTGAAGAGCAAAAAAATAAAGCGAGCTTTGTAAAAGAAAGAAAAATGCATTTGAGTTACAATTAATTCCTAATTGGGGAGTTTAAATCCCCAAAAAATAACAAAAAAGCGGAGAAGACTTAAGTAAATTTTATAAGAAAATTAATCAAAATTGGAAAATAGTAGATGTTGAATATACAAATTTCTGCAATAAAACTCAGAATTTTTTAAGAAATCATATTTAAAAAAAATAATATTTTTGAAAAAAATAAATATTTTTATTTTTTTATTTTAAATAATAATATGTAAAGGGTCCGCCATCTAACGTTTCTTTTTTTAACTAGTGCTTATTTCGCGAATGGTAACACTTAGCGCATTTCTGATTTGACAGATAATTAGTTTTATCCTTCCGCTGAACGAGAAAACTGACCATCCAATACGTTTTCGCTTCGCTAAGTGGGCCTGCGATCGACTTACAGAAGATGCCGATTTTGCCAAAAAAAAAAATCATCTTTTCAGATGAAGCTCATTTTGATCTTGGCTGGTATGTAAACAAGCAAAATTGTCGCATTTGGGGCACAGAAAACCCGCACGCATACATTGAAAAGCCGACGCACCCAAAACGAGTCACTGTTTGGTGCGGATTTTGGTCCAGAGGCATAATTGGGCCATTTTTTCGAAAATGAGCAAGGAGTGGCCGTTACAGTCAATGGCGATCGTTATCGGGCCATGTTGAACGAATTTTTGTTCACAAAAATTGAAGAGGATATTGGCAACATTTGGTTTCAACAGGACGGCGCTACGTGCCACACAGCCGAAGCGTCAGTGGTTTTTTTTATAGCATTTTCAAAAAAAAAAAAAGTTAATTGGCATATGTACGTAATATGGAGGGTGTAAAGAAATCCCAATAATATAAACAAAAATTATAAACATTGCGCAATATGTTTTTTACAACCTTACTAAAATCTGAACCCTTTTTTTTGGGGGGATGTTACATCCAAACAATAGAAATTGAAAAACTAAGTATTTTACCCATTTATTTTTTTTAGGGAAACAGCAAACAGCTTATAGCATATTGAAGAAAATTCTTATTAGTATATTTTTCATTTAATTTTCTCTGCAAACAAATATTTATCATGAGGAAATTTTCTCAAGTCAAATTGGGAATTCTTAATTGCCATAAATTATAATAAGCAATCAGCCCATTTTTTTTTTATTTTTAAGAAATAGTATATTTAAAATAAAAAGATTTAAAGAAATTCCCAAATTTAGAAAATTTTTTATATCAATTTAGCGCAATATGTTTTTACAAACTTACTAAAGCTAAGTCTAGACGTTATGTTGAATCAGCAAATATATGCTTACATTAATATGCTTTAAAATAACAACAAATCCTGCTGTCAGCATATATATATGTTAGGCGTCTACACAGTATGCTGAAACTACCAAATTTTTTAAAGTCAACATATGTCAGCAAATGATAATACAACATATGAGTTACCATAAAATTTTTGTGTCTACATGATATGTTGAATTTTGTATTCTGATATATATGTTGAGTCATGTGAGCATTTGCTTAGATATAAAATAAATTTTACAATTACAATAAATTTATGTATGTATATCAATTATCGCTTTCAGTGCAAAAAATTTATATTTTTGGTTAATAAAAATTAGTGCAATTATACATGTATATAAATAAATAAAAATTCGCGGAATGACGGAAATTGGCGAAAAGCTACAACAGCAGGATGACAAAGTCCAATAATGTTTTAAACTCTTCAAAATTATTAAAACTGCTAAAACCCACGCAAAAAGCCGCTTTTATTGTGAACTGCAAAAAATCGCGAAAATTGGCAAAATTTTGAACAAGCCATAATATAGATTAAAAATCGCTAAAACTGTAAAAAAAATTCGGCAAAAATTGCGAAAATTACGTAAATTTGCAAAAATTTATTAACAGCGGGATGATAACAAAATTTTATACTTTTTTAAAATCGTCAAAACTGCCAAGAAGCTAAAGACATGTAAAAATTCGCTTATATCGCGAATTTTTGCAAAAAAAAAAAAAAAAAAATCGCGAGAAGTTGCATAACTTTAAACAAGCCATAATATTGGTCAAAAATCGTCAAAGCTGTAAGGAATGAAAAAAATTCCGTAAAAATCGCAAAAATGACGAAAATTCGCAAAAACTGATGATGACAAATTTTTCTTTTAAATCGCCAAAGCTTTTAGGAGGCTGAAAGCATGCAAAAAGTTGCTTTTATTGCGAAGTTTGCAAAAATTCGTGAGGAATTGCAAAATTGGAAAGAAACTGGAATAAGAGTGATAGTCTTCTTCAGAATCGCCTAAAATTATTTTTTAAGAAATTGTAACTTCCCTTATTTTTTACTCACCCCAATTCACATTTCTGCAGCATATTTTTCGCATAATGCAATATTTTTTTTTTCTTTTATTAAAATATTTTAGTTATTTTAATGTTTACGGTATTTTTATTTTAAAAATGTCAAATCAGGCAGCACTGCTCATACATGAGCAGAGTAAAAATATCAATTCTATATGCTATCAAATTTGCCGTATGCTGAAAAGCTTACATAGGCTTTTCAACAAATAACATATCTGATAGCATACATAGGAAATTTGTTACAAAGTAAAAATATGGTGTCTACACGATATGCTAAAATCTTGAACATATGTTTGTTGACAACCTTAACAAATGCCCTTCGTATGTAGCTAAGCATACGTATATTGAAAAAATTTTGTGTCTACACGATATGTTGGCACTGGTAACAAATTTTTCATCATAAATATGCTGATTCAACATATCGTCTAGACTTAGCTTAAGATAAAAATCTTTATTTGGGATTGTACATCCAAACAATAGGAATTGAGAAACTGAGTGTTTTACCCAACTTTTTATATTTGCAACAAGTAGCTTATAGCATATTAAAGAAAACTCCTTATGTTTTTTTTAATTTATGAAGGAATTTTCCCAAGTCAAATTGGGAATTCTTAATTCCCAGAAATTATTGCTTAAACTTTATTTTTGAACTCAAATATTGCATAAGCTATATTTTAAATAGTTATTTAATGCATTTATGGAAACTCCTTTAAGGGGATTTAAAATCTCCAAAATTTAAATTTACAAAATTTTTGCTTAAAAGAAGCTAAAAATTAAAAAATACTGGTATTTTCATATCATTGTATATTATTCAAATACTGGTTGAAAATTCTTTAACTAAAATCCCAAAAGGGATTTAAGGCGTCATATTAAGAATTCCCCTCCCTGTTAGATAAAAAATTAATCAAATATGTACTTTTAATCTCAAAACGTTATTTACAAAATAAAAAATGTTTTAATTAAAGATATTAAATAATATTCCCAAAAACAGATGTGTAATTCCCTTAATGGAATTTTTTATTCCCTAAATGGGAATGTTAGTTAAATTGACAAATCTGTAAGACATAATTTTCTTATTACAATTATACAAAAACTTTCGAAAAGTCAAAAAAGAATCATATGCAAAAAAAATTTCCATTTTATATACAGGGTGGGCCAAAAGAAACCAAGGGGTGTAAAAGTTTAATAACTTTTTTGTTTATTAACTTATTTTTACTTTTTCTTTCAGATTATATAATATACAAAATGGAAATTTTTTTACACTAAGTATGAAAAATGATGTCTCTTAAATGATCACCGTTTTCAGCTTCGCACTGATGGGCTCTTTTTAGAGCATTTTCCATAACATCTTTCAAAACTTGTGGCTGTAGCGTTCGAATTTCTGCAACAATGTTTGCCTTGAGTTCAAGGATTGTCTCTGGCTTGTTCACATACACTCGCTCCTTCAAAAAACCCCAAAGAAAATAGTCGGGTGCTGTCAAATCTGGCGATCGCGCTGGCCAAATAATTTCAGAATTTCGAGAAATTATTCGCTCTTCAAAAATTTGACTTAAAAGTGCCATTGTGTCTCGGGCAGTATGGGCAGTGGCTCCGTCCTGCTGAAACCACATACCAGGTCTGTTTTCAAGAGCAGGACGTAAAAAATTTTCTATCATAAACCGATACCGCTCTCCATTTACGGTTACAGCACTTCCATCTTCATTCTCGAAGAAGTAGGGCCCAATGACATTTTCAGATGTGATCCCACACCATACTGTACACCTGATGGGGTGCAATTGGCGTTGATGAATGGCTCTTGGATTTTGAGAACCCCAGAACCTACAGTTCTGCTTATTAACAAAGCCATTCAAATGAAAATGAGCTTCATCACTCATAATCAAATTTTTATCTCTGGCTTAAATAATAAAATTCTATTGTTCTGGTTCTCTGTTCAGTTGTGAACCTCTCCATTATAAATTCTCCAAGTGTTGTCTATATAATCTGAAAGAAAAAATAAAAAAAAATTAATAAACAAAAAAGTTATTAAACTTTTACACCCCTTGGTTTCTTTTGGCCCACCCTGTACATGTATTTAAAAAAATATAATGCTGGTAAGATTATCCGCAACAGTTCTGAACATATCATATAACTGAAATGCATGAATGAAATTTATCATAACTCCCGTATGTTAAAAAAAAGGGGGGGAACTTTAAGCAATGTTTTATAATAAATTTCGACGAAAATTTTCAAAGCTCCAGTTTAAGTAAATTTTTAATGGTCTCCTTTGCCAGAATCACTCGTTAGAAGTTTGGTTTTTGCGTACAGTGTTACTAAAACACTAAACTGGGGATTTCAGAAAAAGTCCCAATAAATACTACTTTCATACAAATTCCAAAGAATTTCTGTTTTTTCGCATTACCGAAAAATTATTTGAAGTTTTTCTTTCCAAAATCGGAATTTACTTTAAGAAAGTTTAAGGTCTAGTTGCAGTGAAATATTTTTAAAGCTTTTTTGATGCAAACCGCTTGAAAAATCCTTTATATACGAGTAAATTAAATTTGTTGTTATGCTCTTTCTCTTAAATTGGCGTCGTCAGACAATCGACAGCTGCGTGCGTAAATGCTCAAGTGAAAATATTGGATACTGAAGGAGAAATGTTGCCAACAAAAAAAAGCAAGAGTTTTCAAGGTTTTATTATACTAAAATATCCAGAGATTTTTATTAAAACACTAAATTGAGGAACTCAAGAAATGCCAGAAAGAGCTATATTTCTATTTTTGCGCAAAACAGTTTATGATTTAATAAACTATTTTTTAGTGTAGCACTCTAAAAATTGAATTCCCAAAAAGAAATTAAAAATGCCCAAAATCGGAATTTACTAAATTGAAGAGACTTTACTAAAGTTTCATGCTAAGCTGCAGTGAAATCTTTTTTGATGGAAATGGCTTGAAGAAGTCCTTGTTATAACTGAAATTTGCATATATGCATGTTCTGTTAATTTGGGGTTATTAAACCATCACCAATGAAGAATGTTGACCATAAGAGTATAAAGATATAAAAATACAAAAGCAGGCGCATGACAAACCTCTTTAAGGTTTTATTATACCAAAAAACTAGAGATTTTTATTGAAATACTGAACTGGGGACCTCAAGAAATGCCTGAAAGAGATATATTTCTATTTTTAAGCAAAACTTTTTGTGATTTAATAAACTATTTTATAGTATAGCACCGTAACAATTGAATTCCCAAAAAGAGATTAAAAATACCCAAAATCGGAATTTATAAAATCAAAAGAATTTTAAGTAAACCGAGTATATATTTTAGCTACGGTCTTTTTTACATTTTTATAATTGAAATATTTGGGAAAAAAAAAATCCCACAAAAAACTTGAAATAGTTCTTTGTTATATGTATTGTGTTAATTTTAGTACGCCAGACAAGCAGCAGACATTTAGGAATGTTAAAACACGCAAATGAAAATGTTGCTAAAGGAAGAATGTTGGCTAAAAGAGTAAGAAAATGCAGGCATATAAAAGATTCCTTGGTGATGCTATTGTATATAAAAAAATTGAAAAAAAAACATTATACTACTTGTTCAAATTTTTGTTACTCTTTTTTAATTTTCAAAATGCTGTTGTGTCTACCCTTTTACGGGTTTCCATTACTTTTTTTAAATTAATCTTACTTTCAAATACTGTAAAAAATTTGGTTTTTAACAGCAATGATGACTGATTGGTATGTCATGTCATCTAATTACGTTTTCTTTTTTTGCACTTTCTTGTCCTTAAATATTTGAAGTGTGTGAATTGTTTGTCGAATTGTCGAATTGATTTTCAAGGATTTTTTTATTGAGTTAAAAATGTTTTTTTTTTTTTTTTTTTTTTTTAGATAAAGTAAGTAACGAAATGTTAATTTCTCTTACCACCATTACAAAAATTAAATTGTTAGAGATATTTTTGTAATGAAATGTTGAGAACATTAATGATTTTTATAGATGGATAAATTGTTCAAACTCTTCGCATATTTTCATATATCTGCTTCCACCCAAATTACACTAAAAATATTCATTTCATTATTGTTGCTTCTATTAAAAATAATAGAAAATACAAACAATTAAATGACAGAAAAAACAATGTTGAACATAAATCCAAGAAGCACGCAAAAGTCGTAAATAAGTTTTCCTATTAAAGAAAATCATACGAGTACCTGCCACAATTGAAAAACGGCAGAGCAAGCAAATGTTGAGATGATGAAAATTATTATTTTCGCTCATGACAGATTACTCTGTGATGCAAACAACACTCACCATGTCGTAAAGCACTTGCTCCCACTCACACAAAACACATGGAAATGAATGACTTAACTATTATTATTTTCGAAGGTATGCTTACGTTAAGATGAGTGGTTGTATGGCAAACAAATGGTCCTTCGTTTCAGCAGGGATGCTCATACTGCACAGTGAAACAAGATAGTTTTTTTCTATTTAGATATTCAAGTGAAGACGTATTCAATATAAAATCTCTAAAAGTAAATTTTCTCAAGTTCCTTAAAATTTGCCGAATTAATTGAAATCGAAGTTCGCAGAAAATTGCCGAGGTTTGAAAGTTTTACATACAAAAAATTATTTTACAACGCCCGAGTTCAGGAATAATTTGTAACATACTTTTTAAGAAAAATCAGATCAGATCTAGACATTGCACATTTTATATTTTGTTCCACTGTAGGTATGAAGGAAGAACTTTTGTTAGTTTTTTGTGGCGGGCATGAGATGCATGCGTGTTATTTATTACAAATCTCATTTACAATAAAAACACCTGGGCACATATAAACACATGTGTGTATTTTAATAATACAAAATCACAGTTGTATTTAAATACTTGAACGTTTTTTTTTTTTTTTTTTTTTTGCAAAAGGAAACAGGAAATGTAACTCAAACACACACACACACACACACACATGCACACTTCCCTCTCAACATTTTAATGAAATATACTGTGTATGTATGTATAAATGACATTTATATTTTATGCTATATATGTATGTTCTTTGTTTGCTTTGCAAAATTGTTTAACTCAGTTGTAATATTAATGACATTTTTCTCTAACAGTTTTCTGCATTTACCATCTCAAAAAAGGTAGCTCCCATTATGTCATGCTTAAGCCATTGAGAGAATAAGTTAACAAAAGAATATGAAACACAGCTACCAATTTATACATATATATGTATGTGTATGTATGTATGTATATGTATTTAAAACCATCTCTACTACTGTTTAGTGTATGTCATGTCAGCATGTCATAACTTTTATTTCAAGGACTAGAAAATCATGTCAACAAAATCATTTAAAAAGTACACAAAAACACATTCGTGAGGATAATACATATCGGACATGCTTATTGTTTTTTTTCATTACAGGATATAAAGCCGGATTAAGATTTAATGGAAAAAATTAAATTAATGTGTTGCTTAAAGAAATTTTCTTGGCAGTAAACATTCATATACCCAGAAAATATTTATTATTCTTATTCATATTCTTATTCATCTATTAAAGCAAGAGTTTTAAGTGTAAAATACTTAAAAGAAAAACATACCCCTATTTATGACTATCTGCCCTCCAGAGAGACTGTCCGCGACGGACAGGCTTCTTTGTTATAATTTACTGGATAAGCGGGAGAACTGATTTTGATGGAATTTTAAATATAAAAAGATCTGCGTCTAAAAGAATACCAAGGTTATATATATATACGTATATATATATATATATATATATATATATATATATATATATATATATACGTATATATATATATATATATATATATATATATATATATATATATATATATATATATATATATATATATATATATATATATATGTATACTCGTATATTTAAAAAAAGGATAGACCCAGAGGTGGCAAACCGTGGCTATCCAATGATAACATTTAAAATCTTTTGACGATTTTTTCACTATGAGGATTTTTGCCATTAATGATAATTTTTGCGTTGTAAAAGCATCTTCGAAGCGGTTTGGGAGCACAATTAAACTTTGATTTTTTTTAATTTTACTTTATTTTATTTTTATGTTAATTTCCAGTATTTATTTTATTTTATTTCTTATTTATTCTAGCATTCATTAGTCTTTACTTTCTGTTGCTGTTCTGTTTTGTGCCGTTGTGCTTCTGAATTTGAGTACTTACTTTTTCTGTAGAAACTTGTCAGCTGTTTCTGACCAGAAGGGTCGCAGTTTTCCACTAAAGTGCTGAGTTTTACATGGTCCATTGTTGAGTTTCAATATCATTTAATATAAGTAGTAGGGGAATGTTCATCCTGGACCAATTAAAATTGTGAAATTGTTGCTGAAATTGTTAAATTGTGGGCTGAAATTGTTAAATTGTTGCTGAAATTGTTAAATTTGGGTAATTAAAATTTGAAAATTGTTAAATTCTTGGAAATTTGTGTTTTTTTGTTTACATAAGGAGTTTTTTGTTTATATAAGGAGTTTTTTTGTTTACATTAGGAGTTTTTTGTTTACATTAGGAGTTTTTGTTTACATTAAGTGTATGTCTGTCTGTCGGTCTGTCTGTCTGCCTGCCTGACCGTGGGAAGTTTGTGTGTGGAATATTTTGTGTGAATGTATTAAGGCGGTTCATAGTTTGGCGGTTTTTATGTGTGTATGTGACGACGGGGAAAATCATGAAAATGGTTTTTCCTAATGCTGACGGAAAATCATCTAATGATTTTTCGTAATACCGAAGGCAAAACATTATAATTTTTCCTAATGCCTACTGCAATACATGATAATTTTTCCTAATGCCTACTGCAATACATGATAATTTTTCCTAATGCCTACTGCAATACATGATTATTATTTTTTTCAAATGCCGACGGCAAAAAATGAATATAATTTTTTCAAATGCCGACGGGAAAATGATTTTTCCTAATGACGACGGGAAAACGTGAAAGTTATTTTTTCTAATGCTAATGTAGGTGTTGCTAGACTGTGGGAATTTAAGGCTGACCGTGATTTGAGTGGGCGGCGTTGTTGCCGTAATATGTAACCATAGGAATTTGTGGATGTGTCTGTCTGTCTGTGAGAATTTAGGTGAAGGTTTGATTGGCAGGGGGCGGGGTGTAGTTGAGGTAGATCGATTGCGTGTGTAGTTGTGTGTGAATGTATGTGTATGTGTGTGTGTGTGTGTATGTGTATGTTTGTAGGAATTTCAATGTGTTTATTTCTGTAGGAGCTTAAGGCTGATTGTGATTTATGAGGGGTGAGGTGTTCTAGTAATATGCAACCGGGGGAATCTGTGTTTGTATGTCTGTAGGAGTTTAAGGCTGACCATGATTTGGGTGGGCAGGGTTGTTGACGTAATATGTATCCATGGGGATTTGTGGATGTGTCTGTCTATAGTAGTTTAAGGCTGATCGTGATTTGAGGTGGGTGAGGATGTTGTTGAGGTAAATTGGTTATGTGTATGTATGTATATATGTATTTTTGTAAGAATTTAAGATGATTGTGATTTATTAGGGCCGAGGTGTTCTTGTAATATGTAGCCGTGAGAATCTATGTGTATAGACGTCTGTAGAAGTTTAAGACTATCTGTAATTTCAGGTAGGTGAGAGTGTTGTGTTGTTGAGATTAATCTTATATATTGTATATGTATGTATGATCATGGGAATTTGTGTATGTATATCTGAGGGAGAATTTAAGGCTCGTCATGATTTGCAAAAGGTGGGGTGTTGTTGAAATTTTCTTGGATATTTCTTATATGAATTCTGCTATGTGTGTGTATTTGAGCTGGTATTTATGTGTAGGTAGAAATAAATTGTTTTCAATATCGACATATGGTACTATAAAATACTATCATATATCTGGACTTCCCTAATCCTAGTATGCTTTTATACTTACGATTGCTTTATATTTTCTCATGCTTAAATTTGTCTCGCGTTGAAGTCAGTCTGTGTGAAATTTGTTTATATTACAGATTTTGTTTATTTAACTACATTCGTCTTCTTTGACTGAAAGAGTTATCTACACACAGAGAAAAATCAACTTGAAATCAGTAAGAACCATGCTGAATTAATAAGAACCATTAGCGAAGGTTTAGTCATATTGAAATTTCTTATTTCAATATGGACAAAATATTAATTTACAGTATTCATTTATTAAACTCATTAGTTTGTAGATATCTCAATATACATTTTCTATTATATTAAAAATTATTGAATTAATGTGATGAATTCTTATTTTTAAGCTGCAGATTTTCCCTGAGTGTATTGATTGTTTATATTTGCATTGTGCTTTAACTAAACGACGCTTCATATATTTTCACGATGTAGGTCTAATAAATACTTAAGCATTGATAAGAAATTTGATATGTATACATACATATCTACAAATTGATTTTATGTATGTATGTATGTATGTATGTACATATATATGTACATACAAATAAGTGTTCAATTCAATCTTTGAATACATTTTTTATTTTATTTTTTGTCATGTGATGTCTGTTGTTGGTGAAATTAAAAACATTTTAATTTTTATCTGCGTTTACTTAAAAGTTTGTGAGGATTTTCTGTTGTAAGTAAAACTGAACTCTTGAAGATATGTGCTTACATACTCTATAGTAATAGTAACTATAATAGAAATATTTCTTATACTTAATTTACAGTTTTTTAAAGTATAGGGTATAAAATTTTTTCTAGCTATAGCCTTCTACATTTATTTTGGAAAGCTTGCTTTGCTTTTTGAAAATGTATAAACATTTTTAAATGAAACTGATCCGGCACTCCAGCTTAGGTACTGATAGTTTTTTTTGTTGTTAGTTAACTTACTTATTTTTTATTTTTTATTGATAAACATTGGAAATCAAAAGGGAGTTTTATATTGTAATTATTATTTTCATAATTGTTGAAAACAATCGCTGCTTTTTGTTTGTTTTTTGCGATGAAATCATTTGAATTACTTTTGCAACTTTACGCGTTTATAAAAATTATGTTATTTTCTATATTTCTTAATTTATAAGACTTTTAGACTTTGTCCTTTAGGGGTTATATATTCTATTATACGATAATGAATAAGAATGCAGTAAGCTGATGTATTTGCTTACTGCTTCAAATTAAAATTTTATTAAATTGAATAAAAGGAGTTTTTTTTTTTTCTTAAACTCTGATGCAGTTAGAAGCGCTGGAGATTCTTTCATATAACAGCTTTTTTGAAATTTTTGATACATAGTATAATATAGAATTGGATAACATTTATTTTTAATTTTTATGTTAAGAAGTACGGGTATGAGACTGAATTTAAATGTACTTTTAAATTAGTTAAATCATAATGAACAAACATATTTTCTTCTTTAATAGCGATCAACAGAAAACGAACTCGTTTTCATATAATTTAGGTATACCCTATCGACGGCTCCTCTAGGATACAAGATGACTTTGTATGACGAAATTTCTGTTGCTTTATACTGATAATATGTTTACATTAATAAGATACATATACATATGTTTATTTTATGAACAGTGAGCACCTATGGCTTTTATTTAATGTTCTATATGACTTTTTTTTTTTTCATTTTCTTTAATAATTTTCTCCCCATAATAGCATTCTAAATATTTCAAGGGCTCAAATGCTGTGTAGTCTTCTTTTGCAAACTTAACTAAACGTCTAACTTCTTCCAATGCTTCTTTATAAGAAGATATTTTGTTATGGTCTTCTTCTACGATACGTGCCCATCGGGCAGAGTGTACGTATTAGTTGGTCAGTCAGTCTCTATTTTTATTTATTTTTTTTTCTTCTAATGTGCCACTCCTTTTTTTAGATTTTACTACTTGGAATAGAGAATTTTTGTCTAATTTTTTGGTGGGTATATACATTAGGTATGTAGAAATTAGTTTAGATACAAAGAAATGCATGTTTAATATACAACTATTGTATCAAATCGATCTCAAATAACTCAGTTACCTCTACCAGCAATTCACCGTTGGTGTATTCATAAAGTGTTAGAAACAATGAAATATCTATGTTTTGAGAGAATTTTTCCCCTCAAGTATTTCTACATGAGGTTTGAGGGGTCAATCACTGTCGCATTCATATGTAATGATTATTCACTTAAAAAACGTCATCATCACCATCAATCATCTCCGTATACAATACATTCATGAGTTGGGTTGATCCAGATACAATTGCTGTCTCATCACCTTCTAACAGCTTTATATATTTTGCTAGTATGCATGCCTTAGCATGCTTCTATCGATAGTGACGTAAGAGTCCGAGATGTAGAGTGTTACAATTAAAAATCTTTACTATTAGAATATACCAGTTCGCTCTTTTGAATTTTTACAAAGTAGATACATATGTATGTATTTCATTGACCACAAAATCATAAAATTTCTTTGCTTACAAAATTGTATGACGTGAGGATTTTTTTTTTAAATTATACATGCTTCGGCATGCTTTCATTTTTTTTTCTATAAATTTATGTAATACTCATACAGATACAGATATAAAGTAAGATCTGCTTACTGTACATTTTAAAATTTATGCATGCTTCAGCATGATTCTAGTTGAAGCGTATATTCATTCACTAAGTTTGTTTGATACTTATTCATACACATGTACATTCTTAAAGATTGGATATCAAAGTCCAATTTCCGTAGTTTATCTATATTTTCTAAAGATCTGATAGCTAAAGAAATAAATAGAGTGAAGATCTTCTATAATAATAATCCCATTTTCATATTGTAAAATTTTGCGTGCTAGCGCTTTCGATGGGAAAATATACATACAACTTTATAAAAAGTGATAATATGATGTGCTGCTGAATATTGCACTATGTTATAGTTCATTTTAAACACTGAAGTTTTAGCAATATTTCATTCAGACCAACAAGTTTAGAGAATTCCACTACATTTAGTTAATTATCTTTCTTAAGACCCATCATTCCTAATCAATCCTACAAAAAACAATACAAACTAGATTTTTCGTTTTAATTTTATTTTTTTTAAATTCAACATTCATTCTTCAAATTACTTTATACTATATTAAGTAGCTTTTCCTCATTTGTTGAGTTGACTTTAATAGGAGACATTTTAATGGTACGATGAACTTTTCTATTGCATGCATTGAGTAAATCTTTATACATACCAATCCACTTATATGAACCATTAAAGCTAATTCTTTTCACATCATACCTTTCAATGATCTATTAAATCATTCTAATATTGATGCTTTCATATTAAGTAATCTTTAATCTTCTATTTATGTATGAGTTTTCCCAAGTATTTATTAAAAAATTCTTTAGAATCATCTGTTTGTAAGTTTTTTGGTACCCGTACCACTTCAAAAATATTTTCCATTGCCTTGGTTTTTAGAGTGCAGCTTTTATTTTCAGCTGTACTTTGAGAATGTGTCAATTACAGTCTTCAAAAATCAACAATTTCTATTTTCTGTAGAATAGTTCTACATTTCACCTAACTTAGCTCCATAAAACATCATATATTCCTGTCATTACATCTCTACAAGCACAAACAGTTGTTGAAATTTAATATGGACTTCGTTAACTAAATTCCTTTTTAAAGACATTGAATTGTTTCACAGATTTTTTCGAAAGTGTTGTGATCTACATCTTGCACTTTCAGCTATTTATACTAACATGTAGTTAATTTTCTAATCTATATATTTAACCGTAAACTCTTCAATTTGTTTTTAATTATTTACTTTTTAGAATTGCTTTTTCAATTTTATAATTGTCTTCTTTCTCTAATTTTATTTCACGTTGTAGTTCCTCAATTTGCATTTAAATATATTCTTGAATATTAATGCTTTAAGCTATATTATTAATTTGTCTTGTATTTTATCTTCATTCAGTTTAATGTAACTATCAACAATAGTCTGTATCTAATTCATTTATGCCTTCCAATACTGATAAGTCAGTATAAATGTCTTCAGAATTGGAAGTCTATGAGTAAAATCATCGTCATCATCATTCTCAGTATTAGCATCATTAAATATGATGGTATTATCAAATATTGTTCCTTCTACTAGTTTCTTTTGGGGTACTTGTCTATATCTTGAGTGAAGGTTTCTCAGGCTTTAAACTTGTATATTTTCAACTTCTGTCTTGATTTTACTTTCTTCTTTCATAAGAATTCTTTTAATATTTTTAGAACTATTTATGAATTCTTCTGCTATAGGTTTAAATGTATCTTTTAGTTGTTCACTTGTATCTATTTCACCAGTTTTTATACTACGAAGCTTTTTCTTCAACACATTTCTTGTCAACACCAACTGTTTTAAAATTTTCTCATCCAGGGCAAATAACAGGTATCAGCAATCATATCAGCTTTTCAGGAGCTGGTCTGGTTTTCAGATCAGCTTTTCAGGACCTGGTCTGGTTTTCAGATCAGCTTATCAGGACCTGGTCTGGTTTTCAGATCAGCTTTTCAGGACCTGGTCTGGTTTTCAGATCAGCTTTTCAGGACCTGGTCTGGTTTTCAGATCAGCTTTTCAGGACCTGGTCTGGTTTTCAGATCAGCTTATCAGGACCTGGTCTGGTTTTCAGATCAGCTTATCAGGAGCTGGTCTGGTTTTCAGATCAGCTTATCAGGAGCTGGTCTGGTTATCAGATCAGCTTATCAGGAGCTGGTCTGGTTTTCAGATCAGCTTATCAGGAGCTGATCTGATTTTTAGATCAGCTTATCAGGTAACAGATCAGGCTATCAGGAGCTATTCAGATTTTCATTTCAAGATATCTGAGTTAGATTTAGTTATCAGTGTACAAGTAGCTAGCCATTTATAACATTTATATACATGAAGTTTAAAGTCAGATGAAATACGAAAAAGTAAAGTTTTATCTAGTAAAATTATTTTCTATAACGATCATCGTTTAATTCACTATCTTTGCTTATAATCAAAAATCCATATTTATCCTTTCAACATGCTTTTTATTTTTCTCACCTAACTTAAACATTAAATATACATTATAATGATCTCTTATTAAATGTTTGGTGATTCTGGTGTAAGTTTTACATAAGTAGAATGAATCAACATTCTTATCTCTCCCCATACAAAAATATGCTTCCCACACGCATCATCGTTAAATATCATATTGGAATTACTTTGGACTGAAATAACAGATTCACTATCGGTAAATTTTGTAATATATTATTATTTTAATTGATGTAATTAATTTCTTCAGATATTTATATCTGGGGTGATATAAAGATTTTGAGTATAGATAAATGTTCTCAAAATTTAAGTCCATTAGGACTTTCTAGCAAGCCAATCATAGCGTTTTTTTTTTTTCGTAATTTGACAGGTCAACTATTGTTGCACGAATAGAATTTGATATAAAGGAACTATGATTTATTTTTGAACTATCGTTCGATGAATCATCAATATTTCGTACCAAGAATTATTTATGTTGTTTTGACTAAGGGTATGAGTCAATATTTATAAAATCCATTTCATAAATATCAGCTCATGCTCATAGTCAAAACAAAGTATGCTTTAAGTGTTTAAAACCGGTATTACCATAAAATGGTGGTCTTAAACACTTAAAATATACTTTGTTTTACTAACCGCATTTTATAACTAAATGCATTTCATAAATATTGACGCATACTCATAATCAAAACAGCATATAAATATCCTTTGTTTTGACTATGAGTATGAGTCATTATCTCTTATTATAGAAAAATAAAATAGTATGATTATATGATATCAGAAATCATGTTTTCTAATATCATATAACCATACTATTTGATTCTTTCTATAATAATAGATAATATTTATGAAATGCATTTATTTACAAAATGCGATTAGTAAAACAACATAAATATAGGATGGTATGAAATTTTGATGATTCATCAATATTTCGTACCAAGGTATTTTTAGGTTGTTTTTACTATGAGTATGCTCCAATATTTATGAAATGTATTTCATAAATATTATCTCTTATTATAGAAAAATTAAAAATGTAGCTATACGATATCAGAAAATATTTTCTGCAATCGTATAGCTATATTATTTTATTTGTCCTATAATAAGAGATAATGGCCCCTACTCATAGTCAAAACAAAGAATATTTTAAGAGTTTCAAATCAGTATTATCATAAAAAATACTGATTTTAAACTCTTACAGCCTTATTTATAATACTTATTAAGGCTTTGGAAAGGCTTTTTAAAACAAATTTTTTATAAAAATTTTTTCTTAAAAAGTCTATAAAGCCCTAATAAGTGTTATAAATAAGGCTGTTAAAATATACTTTGTTTTACTAACCACATTTTTGTAACTAAACGCATTTCATAAATATTGATGCATACTCATAGTCAAAAAAAGATATTTTTATGCTGTTTTGATTATGAGTGTGGATCATTATCTCTTATTATAGAAAAAATAAACTAATGCAGCTATACGATTTCAGAAAATATTTTCTGATATGGTATAGCTGTATTAGTTTATTTTTTTATAATAAGAGATAATATTTATAAAATGTATTTAGCTACATAAATGCGGTTAGTAAAACAACCTAAAATACCTTGGTACGAAATATTGATGATTCATCGAACGATAGTTCAAAAATAAATCATAGTTCCTTTATATCAAATTCTATTCGTGCAACAATAGTTGACCTGTCAAATTACGAAAAAAAAAAACGCTATGATTGGCTTGCTAGAAAGTCCTAATGGACTTAAATTTTGAGAACATTTATTTATACTCAAAATCTTTATATCACCCCAGATATAAATATCTGAAGAAATTAATTACATCAATTAAAATAATAATATATTACAAAATTTACCGATAGTGAATCTGTTATTTCAGTCCAAAGTAATTCCAATATGATATTTAACGATGATGCGTGTGGGGAAGCATATTTTTGTATGGGGAGAGATAAGAATGTTGATTCATTCTACTTATGTAAAACTTACACCAGAATCACCAAACATTTAATAAGAGATCATCATAATGTATATTTAATGTTTAAGTTAGGTGAGAAAAATAAAAAGCATGTTGAAAGGATAAATATGATTTTTGATTATAAGCAAAGATAGTGAATTAAACGATGATCGTTATAGAAAATAATTTTACTAGATAAAACTTTACTTTTTCGTATTTCATCTGACTTTAAACTTCATGTATATAAATGTTATAAATGGCTAGCTACTTGTACACTGATAACTAAATCTAACTCAGATATCTTGAAATGAAAATCTGAATAGCTCCTGATAGCCTGATCTGTTACCTGATAAGCTGATCTAAAAATCAGATCAGCTCCTGATAAGCTGATCTGAAAACCAGACCAGCTCCTGATAAGCTGATCTGATAACCAGACCAGCTCCTGATAAGCTGATCTGAAAACTAGACCAGCTCCTGATAAGCTGATCTGAAAACCAGACCAGGTCCTGATAAGCTGATCTGAAAACCAGACCAGGTCCTGAAAAGCTGATCTGAAAACCAGACCAGGTCCTGAAAAGCTGATCTGAAAACCAGACCAGGTCCTGAAAAGCTGATCTGAAAACCAGACCAGGTCCTGATAAGCTGATCTGAAAACCAGACCAGGTCCTGAAAAGCTGATCTGAAAACCAGACCAGCTCCTGAAAAGCTGATATGATTGCTGATACCTGTTATTTGTCCTGGATGAGAAAATTTTAAAACAGTTGGTGTTGACAAGAAATGTGTTGAAGAAAAAGCTTCGTAGTATAAAAACTGGTGAAATAGATACAAGTGAACAACTAAAAGATACATTTAAACCTATAGCAGAAGAATTCATAAATAGTTCTAAAAATATTAAAAGAATTCTTATGAAAGAAGAAAGTAAAATCAAGACAGAAGTTGAAAATATACAAGTTTAAAGCCTGAGAAACCTTCACTCAAGATATAGACAAGTACCCCAAAAGAAACTAGTAGAAGGAACAATATTTGATAATACCATCATATTTAATGATGCTAGTACTGAGAATGATGATGACGATGATTTTACTCATAGACTTCCAATTCTGAAGACATTTATACTGACTTATCAGTATTGGAAGGCATAAATGAATTAGATACAAACTATTGTTGATAGTTACATTAAACTGAATGAAGATAAAATACAAGACATATTAATAATATAGCTTAAAGCATTAATATTCAAGAATATATTTAAATGCAAATTGAGGAACAACAACGTGAAATAAAATTAGAGAAAGAAGACAGTTATAAAATTGAAAAAGCAATTCTAAAAAGTAAATAATTAAAAACAAATTGAAGAGTTTACGGTTAAATATATAGATTAGAAAATTAACTACATGTTAGTATAAATAGCTGAAAGTGCAAGATGTAGATCACAACACTTTCGAAAAAATCTGTGAAACAATTCAATGTCTTTAAAAAGGAATTTAGTTAACGAAGTCCATATTAAATTTCAACAACTGTTTGTGCTTGTAGAGATGTAATGACAGGAATATATGATGTTTTATGGAGCTAAGTTAGGTGAAATGTAGAACTATTCTACAGAAAATAGAAATTGTTGATTTTTGAAGACTGTAATTGACACATTCTCAAAGTACAGCTGAAAATAAAAGCTGCACTCTAAAAACCAAGGCAATGGAAAATATTTTTGAAGTGGTACGGGTACCAAAAAACTTACAAACAGATGATTCTAAAGAATTTTTTAATAAATACTTGGGAAAACTCATACATAAATAGAAGATTAAAGATTACTTAATATGAAAGCATCAATATTAGAATGATTTAATAGATCATTGAAAGGTATGATGTGAAAAGAATTAGCTTTAATGGTTCATATAAGTGGATTGGTATGTATAAAGATTTACTCAATGCATGCAATAGAAAAGTTCATCGTACCATTAAAATGTCTCCTATTAAAGTCAACTCAACAAATGAGGAAAAGCTACTTAATATAGTATAAAGTAATTTGAAGAATGAATGTTGAATTTAAAAAAAATAAAATTAAAACGAAAAATCTAGTTTGTATTGTTTTTTGTAGGATTGATTAGGAATGATGGGTCTTAAGAAAGATAATTAACTAAATGTAGTGGAATTCTCTAAACTTGTTGGTCTGAATGAAATATTGCTAAAACTTCAGTGTTTAAAATGAACTATAACATAGTGCAATATTCAGCAGCACATCATATTATCACTTTTTATAAAGTTGTATGTATATTTTCCCATCGAAAGCGCTAGCACGCAAAATTTTACAATATGAAAATGGGATTATTATAGAAGATCTTCACTCTATTTATTTCTTTAGCTATCAGATCTTTAGAAAATATAGATAAACTACGGAAATTGGACTTTGATATCCAATCTTTAAGAATGTACATGTGTATAAATAAGTATCAAACAAACTTAGTGAATGAATATACGCTTCAACTAGAATCATGCTGAAGCATGCATAAATTTTAAAATGTACAGTAAACAGATCTTACTTTATATCTGTATCTGTATGAGTATTACATAAATTTATAGAAAAAAATGAAAGCATGCCGAAGCATGTATAATTAAAAAAAAAAAAAAAAAAAAAAAAAAAAAAAAAAAAAATCCTCACGTCATACAATTTTGTAAGCAAAGAAATTTTATGATTTTGTGGTCAATGAAATACATACATATGTATCTACTTTGCAAAAATTCAAAAGAGCGAACTGGTAAATTCTAATAGTAAAGATTTTTAATTGTAACACTCTACATCTCGGACTCTTACGTCACTATCGATAGAAGCATGCTAAGGCATGCATACTAGCAAAATATATAAAGCTGTTAGAAGGTGATGAGACAGCAATTGTATCTGGATCAACCCAACTCATGAATGTATTGTATACGGAGATGATTGATGGTGATGATGACGTTTTTTAAGTGAATAATCATTACATATGAATGCGACAGTGATTGACCCCTCAAACCTCATGTAGAAATACTTGAGGGGAAAAATTCTCTCAAAACATAGATATTTCATTGTTTCTAACACTTTATGAATACACCAACGGTGAATTGCTGGTAGAGGTAACTGAGTTATTTGAGATCGATTTGATACAATAGTTGTATATTAAACATGCATTTCTTTGTATCTAAACTAATTTCTACATACCTAATGTATATACCCACCAAAAAATTAGACAAAAATTCTCTATTCCAAGTAGTAAAATCTAAAAAAAGGAGTGGCACATTAGAAGAAAAAAAAAATAAATAAAAATAGAGACTGACTGACCAACTAATACGTACACTCTGCCCGATGGGGACGTATCGTAGAAGAAGACCATAACAAAATATCTTCTTATAAAGAAGCATTGGAAGAAGTTAGACGTTTAGTTAAGTTTGCAAAAGAAGACTACACAGCATTTGAGCCCTTGAAATATTTAGAATGCTATTATGGGGAGAAAATTATTAAAGAAAATGAAAAAAAAAAAAGTCATATAGAACATTAAATAAAAGCCATAGGTGCTCACCGTTCATAAAATAAACATATGTATATGTATCTTATTAATGTAAACATATTATCAGTATAAAGCAACAGAAATTTCGTCATACAAAGTCATCTTGTATCCTAGAGGAGCCGTCGATAGGGTATACCTAAATTATATGAAAACGAGTTCGTTTTCTGTTGATCGCTATTAAAGAAGAAAATATGTTTGTTCATTATGATTTAACTAATTTAAAAGTACATTTAAATTCAGTCTCATACCCGTACTTCTTAACATAAAAATTAAAAATAAATGTTATCCAATTCTATATTATACTATGTATCAAAAATTTCAAAAAAGCTGTTATATGAAAGAATCTCCAGCGCTTCTAACTGCATCAGAGTTTAAGAAAAAAAAAAACTCCTTTTATTCAATTTAATAAAATTTTAATTTGAAGCAGTAAGCAAATACATCAGCTTACTGCATTCTTATTCATAATCGTATAATAGAATATATAACCCCTAAAGGACAAAGTCTAAAAGTCTTATAAATTAAGAAATATAGAAAATAACATAATTTTTATAAACGCGTAAAGTTGCAAAAGTAATTCAAATGATTTCATCGCAAAAAACAAACAAAAAGCAGCGATTGTTTTCAACAATTATGAAAATAATAATTACAATATAAAACTCCCTTTTGATTTCCAATGTTTATCAATAAAAAATAAAAAATAAGTAAGTTAACTAACAACAAAAAAAACTATCAGTACCTAAGCTGGAGTGCCGGATCAGTTTCATTTAAAAATGTTTACACATTTTCAAAAAGCAAAGCAAGCTTTCCAAAATAAATGTAGAAGGCTATAGCTAGAAAAAATTTTATACCCTATACTT